>NW_019014687.1:1625905-1642636 GCF_000150535.2 Carica papaya
AGCATATAAGTGATCCATGTAGCTCGCACACTGTCGAAGACATGCTTCTGTATTCGGCTTCCGCGGATGATTTACTAACTGTTGTTTGTTTCTTTATTTTACAGGATATCATTGATGACCCAAGGAAGATGCAAAAACCCATGAGAGACTTGCGAGTCGTTGGACATGAAGCCCAGTCCGAGTCACAAAAAGCTTGGATTTTGAAGTTATTTTCGGCTGGAAAAAACAAACCTTGCTCGGGGTACTGTTTTAAGTATTTGATGAGGTGAAGTGCGGCGTCAAAGTGCGACTTTCTGGGTTATTGCATGAACTGACTTAAATGCTGGGTGGAGTAACATATGTCTGGTCTGGTAAAATTGAGGTAGAGCAGCCATCCAATCAAACGTATGTATTTTTCTGAATTCGGTAAGATCTCACCCTATTCTGTGTTTAGTTTCAATCCAGTTGGTAAAGGAAAATGATTCCCTTTTGCCTCTTACATGTCTGTATCCAGTAAGATAGCTTTAATGTATTTTCTTTGACTGATGTGAATTCCCCCTTTTGATCTGGCTATTTCAACTCCAAGAAAATACCGCGCTTGTCCCAAATCCCTCCCCATGAATGCCTCATCCAACGCCTTTTTTACTTTGCTAATTCCTGTTTCGTCTTGCCTAGTAATTAGTAGATCATCCACGTATACAATTATCGCAATGTAGTTTTCTGCCCTCCCTTTTGTAAACAGGCAATGATCTGCTTCAGATTTAGTAAAGCCAATAGAATTGAGCTTTAAAGTGAGCTCTTTGTTCCATTGACGTCCAGCCTGCTTTAGCCCATACGGGCTCTTAGTTAGACAACAAACGTAGTATTTACCTGCTTTAGTGTAGCCATCTGGAGGTTTTAAATATAGCTCTTCTTCGATGTAACCATGTAAATAGGCGTTGTTTACATCCAATTGGTGGATAGGTCAATCTTTAGCGGCTGCTATGGCGAGGAGTAGCCGAACAGTTACCATTTTGGCTACTGGCGAAAAATTGTCATGGTAGTCGACACCAAATTCTTGGTTGTAACCCTTGGCGACAAGTCTCGCCTTGTATTTATCCACAGTTCCATATGTGTTATACTTAATTTTGTACACCCATTTTGAGTCAATTGCTTTTCTTTTTTTGACAGCAAAGTTAGTTCCCATGTGTTGTTATTTTCTAAGGCATTTAATTCAGAATGCATAGCATCAACCCACCTACTGTCCTCCTTAGCTACCTTGTAAGATTTTGGTTCCTGTATAACCGAAACATGTGCAACAAAATTGACATAGTCATGATTATATGCAGGTGGGGTGGACATAAAAGAATGAAGGTATGTTAATGGTGTTTCGGTTATGTGTGCAATAAAATCCTCCATCCAGGAAGGTCTGTTTCTCACCTTGGTGCTTCTCCTAATTTCGGGTTCTTAAATTGAAATTCTAGTTCAAGTAGGTCAACCTCTCTGCTATTGTTTTCGTCCATGTCTGAAATGGTTATGTTAGGAATTGGTAATGGTGTGTCTTGGTGATCAGTTCGTGGCGATTATGTTTGATATGGGTAAACATGTTCATGAAATATAACATCCCTTGACAGAAATTTTTTTTTGTTGCAAACATCATATAATTTGTATGCCTTGACACCCACTTCATAACCCAAGAAAATGCATTTTATAGCTCGTGCATCAAATTTAATTTATGAGGATAAACGTTTGTAGCAAAACATAAGCAACCGAATGTTTTTAAAAAGGAGTAATCGGGTTGTTTTTTATATAAAATTTCATGAGGAGTTTTTCATCTTAAAATTGAGCTTGACAAAATATTTATTATATATATGGCCATAAGTATGGATTCTTCCCAAAATCTTTTTGGCAAATTGGATTCTTAGTGCTCTAGCGACTTATAAAAGATGGTTGTGCTTCCTTTCTACCACACTGTTTTGTTATGGTGTATAAGTACAAGTTTGTGATGCACAATACATTTCTCTTGAAAAAATTCTTTACATGAGCTATTTACAAATTCAGTGTCATTATCAGTTCAAATAACATTAATTATTTTTTGAAACTGATTGGATACAAAATTGCAAAATTGTTTCAAAACATTTGACACATTTAACTTTTCATTCAACAAAAAGGTCTAAGTCGTTCTAGAAAGATCATCCACCATAGTTAACACATAAGAAGCTCCCGAAATAGATTGAACTAGATAAGGACTCCAAATGTCAGCATATATTAATTTAAACGTATCATTAGTAGTAATATTACTTTTAGGAAAAGGTAAACGTTGTTGTTTTACCAAAGAACATACTTCACAAACATGTAAATCCATTTTGCTTGGAAGATTTAGGGTGAGAATATGAAGTAACTTGTTTATTGAGGTATGTCCGAGTCTTTTGTGCCAAAGTTGCTGGGTGTTCGCTTGAGTGTGACTGGTGCATGCTTTTTCTGGTTCTATATCTCTACTCAGGGTGTACAGACCTTCCTTTATTGTTCCTTTTTTTAATTTTCTGTTAGTCATCAAATCCTGCACAAAACAGTGGTTTAGATAGAAAGAAACATAGGTATTTGAGGCTTGAGTTAATTTTCTGACAGATATTAAGTTACATGTAAATTTTGGTATGTAAAAAACATCGTGTAAGGTTAGGTCATTGCATAGATTTATGGCCCCCTTCTGTATCAATTAAAACGAGAAATTAGTTCAATCACTTAGTCAAATCTTTCTATTGTGACTTATTTTATAAAATTAAAAAGTTTCGGGATGAACTGAGTTATTTGAGACCACCACCTCCGTGTAATTGCAATGTAGCAGCCCTGCCTAATGGGATTGACAACACAAACAACTTGATTCAATTCTTGATGGGTCTGAATGACTCATATGATAATGTGAGAAACCAAATATTGATTATGGAACCATTAGCTACTGTTAACAAAGCCTACTCAATGGTACTCAGTGTTGAAAAGTAAAGAGAAGCGCAAATCAATAATGTAACTGAAGAGATGCCCGCTATTTTTTATGCTAATTCAAAAGATAGTCCAAGACCGCAGAATCGGGGAAAGGACAAAGACAACAGGATATGCACCTGTTGCAAAAATACAAGACACACAAGGGAAACTTGTTTCAAACTCCATGGTTACCCGGAATGGTTCATAGAGCTTAAGGGAAAAATGGCAAAAAAAGAGTGAATGTTGTTTCATATGAGATTTCCAGCGATATCAAGGGCAAAACACCAGTCTCAACAAGCTGGAATGAAGAAATGACTAATATTATAAAACAGGAATCAGTAAAGTAAAAAAGGTGTTGGATGAGGCATTCACGGTGAGAGATTTGGGACAAGCGCGGTATTTTCTCAAAGTTGAAATTGCCAAATCGAAAGAGAAAATTTACATCAGTTGAAGAAAATATATTAAAGATATCTTAATGGATACAAGCATGCAAGAGGCGAAAGGGAATCATTTTCCTTTACCAACTGGATTGAAATTAAACACAGAAGAGGGTGAGATCTTACCGAATCCGGAAAAATACATACACTTGATTGGACGGCTGCTCTACCTCAATTTTACCATACCAGACATATGTTACTCCACCCAGCATTTAAGTCAGTTCATGCAACAACACAGAAAGCCGCACTTTGACGCCGCACTTCACCTTGTCAAATACTTAAAACAGTACCCCGAGCAAGGTTTGTTTTTTCCAGCCAAAAATAACTTCAAAATCCAAGCTTTTTGTGACTCGGACTGGATTTCATGTTCAACAACTCGCAAGTCTCTCACGGGTTTTTGCATCTTCCTTGGGTCATCAATGATATCCTAGAAAACAAAGAAACAAACAACAGTTAGTAAATCATCTGCGGAAGCCAAATATAGAAGCATGTATTCGACAGTGTGCAAGCTACAATGGATCACTTATCTGCTCAAGGACTTCATGATCACGCCTTCCTTGCCCATCGTACTAAACTGCGACAACAAAGCCGCAAAACATATCGCTGCAAATCCAGTGTTTCATGAGCGAACAAAACATCTAGACATAGATTGCCACATAGTTCGCAATCAAGTTCTAAGTGGTTTTATCAAAACAAACTATGTTACCTCGAAAGAACAACTCGCAGATCTGCTCACAAAGCCACTAGGCATAGCAGCCCATCATCATCTTCTTTTCAAAATGAAACACTTACAGATGACAGATTCAAGTATGCGAGTATGACTGAAAAGAGTTACGAGAGACAGCAAGTGTGTTTCATATTGAGGGGTGGCTATAACAACGTTAAAGGATAAGGGTTGAAATGAATGGACAGTGACTATCAAAAGTAGAAAATGAAGGGTCCAGATTCAAGTAATTAAAGTAGCCAGGTTGTTATCACAGCTGTAACATTTTGGCAGAATCTAGAATAGTTTAGAATAGTAATTTATTTTTAATTAGTTAGGTTTTTCCTCTCTCCTATATATAAATGGTGTACATCAATTTACTCAATTGTAGAGAAATACAACCAGCACTAATTATAGAAGGTGCTCTCTCTCCCATTTAGTTTTCAAAGACTAATTTTTAAATATCTATGTTATTCATATTGTAGATTATAATGTAATGAATAACATATATAAATATAATAAAGATTAGGTAAATAGAAAGCATATTGTATTTGTAATGTTGTTCTTTTTTCTTTTATGTCAAAAACTAATTTTTCCTCTTTACTTTGTATTTTTAAGAATGGAGCTCGAATTATATAATTTTTAAACAAGTTAAATTTGAATTAAATTTCAAAGTAATCTCTAAAATATGGTTAAAGAAAAAATATAAAGGTCGTTGTGACTCCATAACCATTTTTGAGGCAGTACACAAATCAAATGCTACAGTAAGATATAACAAGTACGAGGCCCAGATAAAGTTTCATTCGGCCCAACTCTTATATTGAACCGGGTCCGGCCCGATCCAGACTTTTGTATGGGTGCTTAATGTTTCTTTTCGAAGAAGAAACTATGCTGCAACCACAGTTCAACACTGTAGAAAAAACGAATATCTATGGATGACAAATGCTAACCAAACTTGTGTTTGTTTGGATTGCGGGAAAGTGAAAGAAAAAACGCTGACGGAAATATAGAGACCAAGATGGTGTTTACAAGGTTTGTTCTACTTTTACATTTTCTTGCTACATTAAACTACTCTACATGCAACGTTACTGCTCGACGAATTGCCTATTCCAAATTTCACTCCTAACGGGCAATTGGAAAAGATAAAATTCAAGCTCAATCATCTCACTCTTTGAAGATTATTCATGCTGACGTTGCTTAGCTAGTTAATAGCTGTTTTTTCATTTTGTATAGTTACGTATAGTTAGATTGTTAGGAGCTGCTGAGATTGAATGTCAGTAACCGTTTTTTTCTTCTTCTCTTTTTTGTATATAAAGAACACTTGTCCAAACTCTGTTTTCAAGAATAATATGTTGATTCTCTTCTTCTTCATCTAGTACTGAATTTATCATGGTATCAGAGCAGTTGATCCGGCTCTATTAAATTTTTTTTTAAATTTTTTTATTAATTATTGGTATTTGATACTTGCTTTTATAATGGAGAAAAATAGAATGCAAGATTACTGAGAACAGAAGTAACGAAGAAAGGGATCAAAATCCTTTGGTGTTGCAAAACTCAAACAATCCAGGGATGATTTTGGTTACTAATCTACTTACAGGTAACAATTACCTCTCTTGGACACGAGTTATGAAGATTGCTTTAGGTGCAAAAAATAAGCTAGGTTTCATTAATAGTAAACATGTCATGCCTGAGGTTGATTCAACAGATTATGAGAAATGGATTCGAGTAGATTGTATGGTGATCTCATGGATTTTGAATTGTATTTCAAAAGATATACTTTACACTAGTTCAACTAGAGAACTATGGTTGGAGTTGGAATAAAGATTTGGAGAATGTAATGGTCCTTTATTATACCAACTACAAAGGGAAATTGCTTTTATAAGTCACGATAATATGTCTATGGTGCAGTACTTTACGAAGTTGAAAAAATTATGAGGTGAATTAAATGTGTTGATGCCAATTCCACAATGCATATGTGGTGTTTCAAAGGCTGTTGTTGATATTACTACATCGAATAGATTGATTCAGTTCTTAATGGGGCTCAATGACAATATCAGAAACCGAATATTAGTTATGGACCCTCTACCTACAATCAGTAAGACTTATTCGATGGTATTAAGGGTGGAAAAGGAAAGGGAAGTTAACAACAATTATTCAGAACATGTGGAACAGAATGCGATGCTTGCAAGAATACAAAATTATAAAAGAGATGAAAATGCTGGTCAATCAGGCAGATGAGGTAGAGGTTCATTCAAAAAAAGATCAGACTAACATTGTGATCATTGTAATCATGATAGTCACAAAAAGGACAATTATTTTAAGCTGCATGGATAACTTGACTGGTATAAAGAAAAGAAGGAGCAAAGAGCACAAACTGGAAGTAAGAACTACGTAAATGCAGTTGATTCACTATTGGATTTGAATAAAGGATCAGTAAATGAAGAATGAAGTGTAAAATTTGCTGAAATGATCCACGAGGAAGTAGCAAAGTTCATGAAATGAAAGGCTGTGCAGTCTGATATAGTAAACTTTGCTTATTTAAAAGATTTTGCAGGTAATGTTATTTTTCATGCATTGAATTCAATTGAACATTTTGAATTAGAAACCTGGATAGTAGACACTGGTGCATCTAGTCATATGTGTGGATATAAATTTGATAACCTCACTTATTCCAGTAACCAAACCTACACCAGTTTGTTTGCGGGATGCTTTCATTAAAGTTGTTCACCATACAGAAACTGTACCTTTAATTGAAAAACTTGTCTTAACTGATGTCCTTCATATATTTAGCTTCAAATTTAACCTGTTATCTGAAACAGCTTAGATAAAATTTATTTTTTTATCCAAAATATTATATTTTACAATATCTGAAAAATGATGAAATATTGGCCGTGGGAAGAATAATGTCCAGACTCTATATTTTGGACAAACAATCTTTCTATCTAGAGACTATTGAATCTTTTTTACTTTCTATGACTAGATTTACCAAAATTCTTTTTTCTACTCCTGTTGATCATTCTGGTGCTAGTTCTGTTACAAATAATTTCTTCTTATAGTATCATAGAGTAGGATATATCTCTATTGCTGTCATGGATCACTTGCCTTTTCTAATAAAAGTCATAGGAGCAATAAAGCTTGTGATATATGTTCAATGTTTAAACAATAAAGACCCCCTTTTCTTGTTAGTACCAGTTTTTCAACAAGGATTTTTGAGCTTCTGCATGTAGATATTTGGGGTCCTTATAGAACAGCTACCATATCTGGTGCACATTTTGTTTTAATAGTTGTTGATGATTTTTGTAAAATTACTTGGACTTTTTTATGAATTATAAAACTCAAACAGTTGGAATTTTACAAAATTTTTTTTACATGATCAAAACACAGTTTTCAACTAATGTTCAATAAGTAAGAACAGATAATGGAGCTGAATTTTTGAGTCATAAATGTCAAATATTATTTCAAAATTCAGGAATTGTGCGTCAGAAATCATGTGTTTATACTTCACAATAGAACGGTGTTGTAGAGAGAAAACACAAACATTTATTACAAGTTGCAAGATCATTGATGTTTCAATCAGCTTTACCAATTAAGTTTTGGGGTGATGCTATTCTTCCGGATACATGTATCATAAATAGACTGTCAAGTTCAGTTTTAATGTGGAAAACACCATTTGAAATGCTTTTTCAAAAACTTTCAGATTACACACATCTAAAATGTTTTGGTTGTTTGTGTTATGTTACTAACACTCGTCCAAGAAAAGATAAATTTGCAAAAACAGTCTTTACATGTATATTCATTGGCTATGCTCGTGGACAGAAGGCATTTAAGGTCTATGACGTGGATAGGAAACAAGTTCTTATTTCCAGAGATGTAATTTTTCATGAATATGAATTTCTTTTCTGTACTTATCCTTTTGATCTTGTTGATACTCCATTACCAAACATTCCTTGTGTCATTGATGATCATATACAGACACTCTTAATGAGCATATGCATACTCCGACTGCTTCTTTTAATGATACTAATTCATATTCTTCCTTGACACCACAAAGTGAACTTGAACCTTTTTTAGAAGAAGCACCAGAAATCGTACACAACCAACCTAGATGAATGATTATGTCTCAAATGTGGTGAATGAACAAAATTTGACTCATGCCAAGAAGCAATCTAATTCTGATCCTGTAAATCATTTTGCCTCCAATTCTCCATATACACCTAATACATTTTCTTATCATACAAACACATGTTTTGCATCCACATACATAGATTTTTTGGCCAATATTACTACTATTAAGGAGCCGAATTCTTATGATCAAGTGAAAACCGGTGTGGAATAGATAATTGCTATGAAACAGGAATTGGAGGCACTTGAAAAGAATCATATCTGGGATGTTGTTGACTTACCTGCAGGAAAGAAACCCATAGGATGCAAATAGCTTTACAAAATAAAGTTGAAACAAGATGGTACAATTGACAGTTATAAAGCTAGATTGGTAGCCAAAGGCTACAATCAGCTTGAAGGAGTTAATTACACTGAAAGTTTTTCACCATAGCTAAGATGGTAACTGTTCATTTATTTCTTGCACTTGCAGCTTCTCATTCATGGTCTTTACATCAATTAGATATTAACAATGCATTTTTGCATGTTTACATCGATGAAGAGTTATACATGGTGCCATCTAGTGGCTATTCTAAGGCTGGTCTTGGTAAAGTTTGTAGACTTAGACGTTCATTATATGGTTTGAGGCAAGCTTCACGTCAATGGAATTATGAGCTCACAGTCCAATTGTTACAGTATGGTTTTACTTAGTCAGCTAATGATGCATGTTTATTCATTAAGTCTTCAGCCATTGATTTTCTTGCTTTTTTGGTATATGTTGATGATGTTGTTCTTGCTGGAACATCAGAGTTTACTATCAAAGATATGGGCTATGCACGATATTTGTTGGGGTTGGAGATTGCTCGTTCAACTGAAGGCATCTACGTTAATCAAAGAAAATATGCTTTTGATCTCTTAACCGATGTAGGTCTGTTAGGTGCAAAAGCAGTTGTTACTCCATTTCCTAAGGCTCTCAAATTATCACATGAAGATGCTGGTGAAGTACCTGATCCAGACAGGTATAGAAGATTAGGAGACAGACTTTTATAATTAGGCTTCACTAGGCCTGATCTTGTCTACAGTGTTCAACATTTGAGTCAGTTTGTCTCATGCCAACAACACTGGGAAACTGCTATTCATGTGCTTAAATACTTGAAGAGTTGTCCTTCAAAAGGTCTGTTCTATCCATCAAACAGTAAGACATCTCTTGAAGCTTTTTGTGATGCAGACTGGACATCTTGTGTAGACACCAGACGTTCTTTGACTGGTTATTCAATATTTTTTGGAGCTTCATTAATTTCCTGGAAGACCAAGAAACAATCTATTGTTTCTAGATCTTTTGTTGAAGCAGAATATAGGAGTTTGATATTAACAGTATGTGAACTTAAATGGATTGACTCCTTGCTGCGTGATTTTCACATTTCCATTCCTTTGCCCATTCCTCTTTGGTGTGACAATTAAGCTGCATTGCATATTACCACTAATCATGATTTTTACGAATGAATAAAGCATATTGAGATAGGTTGTCATTTGGTTCGGGATCAGTTTAAAGCAGGTTTTGTTGCTTTCAGTCATGTTTCTTCCAAGCAGCAGGTTGCAGACATCTTTATTTAGTTATTGCCAGCACCATTATTTCAGCATTTATTTCTAAGTTGGGCTTGATTGATCTTCATCAAGCTCCAACTTAAGGGGAGGATGAAGATTATTTATGCTGATGTGGCTTAGCTAGTTAATAGTTGTTATTTCAATCTGTATAGTTACGTATAATTAGTTTGTTAGGAGTTGTTGAGCTGGGATGTCAGTAACCATTTTTTCTTCAAGAATAAAAAGTTGATTCTCTTATTCTTCATCTGGTACTGAATTTATCATTCTTGTATTGACCCTGTTTTACAAGGTAATTAAATATTGCAATCCCATCACATATTCACATGTACTGAACTTTAGTTGATCTTGTGAGATAATTTAGCATGATTAATAACTGTCTTGCCCACAATGCAAAGGTTACATTGGGTATGGGGTATTGCCAAAAGAGATTAGGGAGCTCTAGATTGAGTTCGATGATGCTGGATGCCATCATCACATTGCACTGCGATTTTTCTATTTTTTAAGAGTACGTCAGGACCTGTGTAGCATATATATTCAAATATACTGAATGAGGAGAAAAAGGACGTTTTGCACTATCACATTGTCTTTTAGGATTAAATGTAGACTCTGGAACCATCTGGAACAAAGGGGTTCTAATGTAGACTGGTATTTGATGATATGGATCATGATGTTGATTTGAAGTTTCATTCATGCAATAGATTTATGAGAAATAAAAAGTTTATTCTAGATTGAAAAAGATTCCGGTTGTTCTGCTACAGAGCACAGCTGCAAAAGTGCAATATGCTAATAAAATTACAAAAAATATATTTAAGTTCTTTAGTATTTTAATTTAACTATGACTTGCTCCCAATCTACTACAGTAGCAAAAGAAGTTCTTCATAATCTCAAGGAAATATGCACACACAAACACAGAGTAATTGACTTTTGACTTGAACAGGTTTTGCATGAATCCGAAGGACAGAACCCTGGTTCTATTATGCTGTTGGCATGACTGTTTCAAAAGCTTCTACAAGTAGAGCTACTTTTCTTTTCCGAGCTGGATTTAATCTCGAAACAACTTGTTGAAGTGCATAATCAAGCATCCATTCCTCTGCAAGTTTCCTGTCTTCCATGCTTTGATGCTTTAGATGAACCTTTTCTGCTTCCGGATCTGAATTCAGTGGCAAAAATCGTGGCTCCGCAGGATTGAATGATTTCAGCGGTTGCGGATCCACAGGTTTGAATTTTCTTACTTTCTCTAGTGCCTTGACAAATCTCCTAAGCATGATAGCTTTTTTCAGATTGCTCCAATTTTTTTGAGGTTGTAGCTTTGATTGATCTTCAGCCTTCGGCTCTGTTTTTCTGTCTATGCAATTGATGATGTTGTAAGATTCATGAGATCTTTCCTTCAAATCCTTTGCATTATTCTGCATATAATTGGGGTTTGATTCTCCTAAGCTATCTTTAGAAGTATCTGCTGACGTTGAGGTTAAGAATCTCTGTCCTTCAGCATATGTCCTCTCATGTACCCTCTGATCTGAATGTAGGTCACCATTGATTGAGTGATCATCAGGACAATCATCTTGGATGTCTGGAAGAGGAATTTCATCAATGGCCTTTTCTACCAGCTTTATGGCTTCAATGTGGTGGAGTTCCATCTTTTGACCATTCGCTTTACAAGTATCCATATTAATATCCCAATCTTTCTCAAAAACAACTGACTGGCCATCAAAATTTCTCCTTTGCAGGGATTTGTTATCATCATTCTGTTCTTCCTTTCTTGCTTCTTCAGGTGTTGTTTGGATTCCATCTTCTGTATAATTACCTGACGACAGGTGCTTATGTATCAAGTACCAGAGCCTTTTATACCTTTGTTTTTCCAATTTGGTGTCATGTCCTGCATCAGTGGTATGATGGGATTCGCATTCTTCAAGTGGAAGAGACTCTGGGGGGAATCCACAGTAAGGCCTATCTCCTTCTTCATTTGGTGCTTTCAGTGTTCTGTGTTTATTGTGTTCTTCACCAATTGTACCAATTAAACTAACAACTGACTTAGACCTGTTTGGATTAAATTCAGAAGCATTTTTATTGGCTTCTAATCCAAAAACTAAACTTTCTTCTCCAGGAACTTCACTAAGTTTTTCCTTCGTTGGGATTTCCTCAGCAGATCTACCTCTTGCAGAGGATTCATCCTTCAGCATGAACTCCTCAGGAACTGATGAATGGAAATTGACGGGTTCATCCTCATCATCTGTGAGCATAGAATTATTCTTCACATCAACATGACAAGAAACTGGAACATCCTCCTCTCTTATCAAGTCTCTGTCATTGATCCCAGAAGCAGAAATGGATGGTGCTTGTTTATTTAAACAACACTCAGAATTTTCAGTTTTAATCTCTAGACATGCAGTTGGAATATGCTGCTTTGTAGTGCAGGAATTACTAACTTTACTCAGGGTCTCTTTCAAACTAGTCTCATGATGCAATATCTTTTCATGAAAGATCCTCAAAGTTTTATCTGCTCCTATTCCAACACCTGTTTGAACAGGAGAATGAATACAAGCTTGAAAAGGAGTTCCATGAGAGGATGCTTCTGTCTCAGGCCTTGGAGAATATCCTACTTCAGGAAGTGGCATGACAGTTTCAAAAGCCTGAACGAGGAGAGCTACTTTTCTTTTCTGGGATGGAGCCAGTGTTGTGATAACCTTTCGAAGTGCATAATCAAGCATCCAGTCTTCACAATTTTTCCTTTCTCCCTGGGTCTGATGCCTGAGATGAATCTTTCCTGCTTCTGGGTGAGGCTCCACGGATAGATTGCGTGGTTTTCTTGGATTAATGTTTTTCATTTTTTCTAAGGCCTTGACAAATCTCTTGAGAATAATCAACTTTTTCAGGTTGCTCCAGCTCTTGGGTGTTTGTTGGTTAGATTTGCTTCGGCCATTTGATTTTGATTTTTCTTCAGAGATAATAGCATTTTTAACTTCATGCTCCATTTCATCGCTGCCTTGTGCTTCACTGTCCATAAGAGAGCTGAAGGAAGTTGAACTGCTCAGTCCACCTTCGCCACAATTCCTCAATTCAAGTTCCTGTTCTGAATTCATCTCACTTTCAATTGATTGATCATCAGATGACTGATCTGGAATTTCTGACAGAATCTTGTCAAATGCCTGTTGAACGAGCTTAACTGCATCACTCTTAGTGAATTCAATCTTCTTGCCAGTTGCATCTTGATCTTCCATACCAATAATATGATCAGATCCAGAGAAGTCCTCACAAGAGCCAGAACTATTCCCTCTATGCATTTCGTGCATATCCTTCACATGGTTTTCCTCATCTACCTGCAGTGTTTCTCCTTCTGCAGTGAGACCTGTTACCATATGCTGATAAATCAGATGCCAAAATGCATTACTTTTCTGCTTTTCCATTTTGGCTCTGGAGGGTAGATTATTGGTAAATGTCGACAAAGAGTTTTCAGAGATAACAAGCACACTCTCTGCCTTAGAATCGTCTTTCTTTTCTTCTCTGGAAAAAGATGGTTGCTCCATCGGCTCACTGACATCAGCAGCAGCTGGACTGCGGGTTGATACTCTCTCACTGGGTGGTCCACCTGAGGAAGATACACTGTCAATGGGAGTTTCTTGATATACAGCATCTATACTTTCGCAAGTCTGAACTCCTTTATTCTTTTTAGCAGGACGCCTTGACTTAAGTGGAACTCGATTTTCAGGTTTTATGCTTTTCTGAGTCTTCAATACATGCCTTCGCATTGATACAAAGCGCTTCAGTGGAGGTACAGTGGCATGCCGATGGCCATGAAGAGAACAGTAAGTATATGGACAAACCTTTTTGGCTGAAACTCCTTCGGATTCGTTTCTTGCTAGTTGAAGCTTACTGCGATCATGCAACCTGGAGTCTTTAAGAGCTGAAGAACATGTAGCTTGGTGAACGTTTGAGTGTTGACTGGGATGAACCTTCGATTTCAAATTAGCCATTCTAGTTATGGTCCTTGAAGATCTCAAACTCGGGCTTTTTTTAAGACCCCTTAAAGACTTGTTTCTAGCAAGAAGGATCTTTGGTTTTGCAATCCTTGTATTTTTCCAATCTTGATCACCATTAATACTGAACTCAGGAAAATGGGAAATTTCCTGAAACTGAATCTTTCTTGAACTACAAGAGATTGCCACCTCAGAATAGTGCGCCGAAATTTCTGCATCACTATATGTTCTTGAATCCTGATCGCATCCAGAACCATCATCTTTGCTCCTATATGTTCTTGAGCTTGCAAAATTTGCGAGCTTTACTGATCTTGCCTTCTTCAATCTCTTCTTCGGGTCAACTCCTCCTCGCAATTTCCTCACGACAGGTCTCTTGAGTTTCTTGCTAGGCATTCTTGTTATAGTTTTTGTAAGCTTTAGACTAGGTCGTCTTGTCAAAATTCTGAGTGCTGCTACCTAATCAAAAGAAACATATTGGTGTTAAGCAATTCTACTTTCACCTTCTTTTCCATGCTTTGACAAAACTTTTACCTTGAATTACTACTCCTAACCCAAGAGTAATTGCAGAATTATTGGACTTACCTGGTGATTCTGGTAAATAAAATTGGACGATGAATCTGATATCTCCACTGGAGTTAACTCGTCCGAACTTGCGGCTGCATATCTAGGTAAACCACCACGAGGGCGACAAACTGGAGAATTGCCCCATTTTTTGCTTGATTTTAAGCTTTTGATTGATCTCAACTTCTTAGTTTTCTTCATTGGTTCTGTTGCTCGTCTGTTTCTGCCACCATCAGAGTTTTCAGCAATCGACTCAATCTCCACCATCAGCTCCTTAGATTTCTCACAGTTTCTTGAATCTGCTTCTTGGGCAACCTCGTTTGACATCATTTTTTTCAATCTCTACACAACTGAAGATATGGGTTCCTCTGGATTGAAAGAAACAAGAGAGCTTTGAAGATGGTTATATCATTGAGGTGAGCTTTTCTCTCTTCTTCTTTTGGAGCCTTGTTTCTTCTCAGTTTGAGAAATAAAAAACTGGGTTTTGGAGGATTATCAGAAAACTCTTCTTGGTAATCTATGAATGAGCTTTATGAAAACAAAAAAAAACTATTGGGGATATCTAAGAAAAAAAGTGACATTTCAAAGTTTGTGTTTGTCTTCACCGGTTGATTTTCTAGTGTCAACTTCATATGGACATTGTTATGGGCTACATAACTCATCACATTTGGGAACTTAAATGACTGCTAAAAGCAATTGACTTGTTCTTTTCCTTTTTTTGGGAATAAAATAATAATTGATCCTTCTTGACTCGACCTGTAGGTAAGCTTTGGATGACAGGAAGCTTCATAATTATAAAATTGTGTAATCAATTATTTCTTTTCTTCTGAAAAAGGAAATAAAAATAAATGTATAGAAGATTTTTATCTATGTAATAATAATCTTTTACGTCGGAAGTTACGTTATGTGATTTGGAAGAATGTTCCCCATAAATATTATTTATCTTACTGCATAATTTTCCAGGTTGTCTCCACTCTGTGTACATTTGCTTTGACTAATTATATATTTTGCAAATGTGAACACATTTTTATCTTTATTAACATTTGAACCCTATTTTCCTCTAAAATCACTGCAATTATCCTGAATTTTTTTAGATTTTAAGGTTAAAGGAGGTGTCAGCACCGACTGGAACAGGAACAGACGCAAAACCGCGTTGCTTTGTTCAGTTTTAACATGGTAGAGTGGGACCCGCTTGATTCCCAAGCGCAATCATCGGCGATCGGACGGTCTTGATTCGAGTCCTTTCTTTGTTCTATATCATTCTAGAATAGATCTAACCACCGAAAAAATCATTCTTACTTTTCGTTCTCTTTTTATTTTTATTGAATAAAAAACAGTCAACAAATAATAAATATTTTTACTATATTTAATTAATTAAATTACGTGAAAACATGCAAGTAATAATTATCAGATATCATATGCATAGCCCACAAAAGCGTCCAGCAAAGCATTAACTCTTTTACTCAATAATTTCAGAGGCTCCTTTTCTTGACATTATTTGTCTTTGAATTAAGAGAAAATGGAAAAAAAAAAAAAAGAATTATAAATTTCTGTGAAGTCAGGGGGCTGTTTTTTATGGTAGCGAAACAAGAAAGGCCAGTCAGGAGACCTACAAATAACTCCTGGGCTCCAATTAAGAGTTTTGGGTTAGAGCCCGTGTCAATTGGAATCTGGGCCTTGTGTCCTTTTTAACCCTTTTGAAACAGTTTGTTTGGACGATGAATAATTAATACGCGGTATGTTAATTTTATCCTGTTTTGATGGTATTTGGTGATAAACTATGTTTTTTGTTTTTGTTCAGATTTTCCAAACCACCGTTTAGTGATTTTTAATGGTTGAATATTTTTCTACCCTCATAATTATTTGTTGATTTCCGTTTTACCCTTAAAACTCAAATTTTGTTTTTCCTTTACCCCGACCTGCTTCTTCTTTCTTCACCGCAGTCGTCCTCGTGTCATCTGATTCTGCTTCTGCTTGTTGCGATCGTCTCCGTCGGTGTTAACTTGCTTCACCTATCCTTCTTTCAGTTAAGGTATGTACTGATTTTTGTGGTGGGTAACGATTTTTTTTTTTTTTTTTTATAATTAGTTTAGTTTATAGTTTATAATCTGTGAAATTCAAAAGTTTCTTATTGTTCCTCTTTAATAGTTGAAATTTGTTAGGACTAAAAAACCCTTTATACACAAACACTTCATTTGCTCAATTGTATGGAGAAAGGAAAGGGGACATGTTGCTTTAGTTTTAGAGCAATTACAATTTCATGGAATAATTATCCCATGAACGAAACGAGGTAATGAATATTACATCAGTAATAGCCATTACAATAAGAATATATTCAGATATTTTCTGCCAACCAAATAGGCTGTTAATTACCTAGGTTTATCCCTATACGCGTGTACTTGTTAGCAGAATTGGG
>NW_019014687.1:1642747-1675283 GCF_000150535.2 Carica papaya
CGATGTTTGTTCGTGCATTTAAAGAATCCAACTTCGATGGTATACCAGATGTTTGATAGTTTGCCTTGTTGTGTTAAAAGGACTTGCTTTTGGTTCAATACTCCTACTTCATCTACCAATATACGATTCATCTCTTAAGCGTTCTTCTTTAACTTAAAACTTCTGCTGCTATATATGTCGGAAACTATGGGGTTTTCATCAGATGATGTGAGCTACAATAGCCAGTTCAGTTATTAAATTTATGTTGGCCCTTGATATATGTATTGTTCAACCGATGGAAAGATAGTTAACACCTTATCTTTATATATGGAGTGGGAATTTTTATTTTGGGTTTTTGAATGAAAAATAGTGAGATAATTAGAGAGTTTTTTTATCTTTAAAAAAATAATTTTGTTATTTTTTATTTGACTCACACTTGGGATTTCTCTTCTTGAGAAGTAAGGTCAATGTTATCTTGTTCTCTATCATGTAATTACATGTAATTATATGTGTTATGTAACGTTAAAATTACAACCCACGATCATATGATTGACGTCTCTTCTGGTCTTATCACTTCTTTTTTTTTTGTTAAGACTGCACAGTGACTATATGAATGTTTATGTAGGCTATTTGATGAAAACACACAAGAGGTTTTGTGAGATGGACTCTTGGTTGGTTATGTCATGTTTATTGGCATCCTGATAGGCTTTTGCTTGTGATTCAGTGACTAGGGGGCTAATGTTATGGATCTTGAGAAGCTGTTCTCTTTGGTTATGAATTTGGTAAACTGTTGAGAAAATTCATAGATCGGAGTGCTCTTTAATTTTGCTTATTTTGATAATTGGTGGGAACAAACTATAACAAAAGGAAATGAGTTCATGGGACTGTTAGTTTGATTGGTATGATACTGCCACCTGGCTTATGTCTCTTTGTTGTGTGACTAATAAGGCTAAGAGCAAACACTCTGTAGGTTATTTTTGGTAGGATAGCTTTGCTTGTTATGAGTGTATTATTATATGCTAAAAAATGTCAAAGGAGACTATTCTTGGAACAGAGTAGGCAATTTTTCTTGGTCTATATAGCTATTTGATACAATCTCCTCAAAGTGAATGAAATTTTTCTACCTGCCTAGTTATGAACTCCATCAGAATTGAGAGATCATTATTTTCGGACATTAGTTTATTATATTCCTTATGATTTTTATTTATTTATTTGTTTGGTTTATTATTGTCTGTAACTTTTCTTCTTTCTTTGTATCCTTTTCCTCTTACCTTAATATATATATTTTTTTAACCAAAATGATTGAGGAACTCATAGTTTAGAGAGGAATCTGGATGAGAAGCAAAAGAATATAGATAGAGATTAGATAGACAAGAAGAAACTAGAGATTATATAGACCAAAAGAAATTAGAGATTAAGTTAGAAATATATAGAAAACAAAATAAACTGTGAGAGATATGTCAGACATGAAATCGTCGGAAGAACGAACACATACAGATCTCGCAAAGGATCAAAATTCAAGTGAGTTAATGTTTGTTTTTGCCTTAAAAAGCAAATTTAATCTTGCTTTATTTTAGGTATAATGATAAATGAATGTTCTTGCAGTGGATTAAAGGCTCAGCTGGAAGATGGCCAGGTGGGCATGCTTTTTTCTTGTTTATTTTTGAAATGTTGTTCTGGATTGATCATTCAGTACTTCATTTCCTAGGTTTATAATTTTAGTTTTTGGCTAGGTATTGTATTGGTTTAGTGAACACGAGGTGAGAAATAGTGTCTTTGAAATTGTGAATTTCTATTGTCTATTTATTCTGAATCAAAGTGTCGGGAGTTGCTTATTGCATCCGTTTCCTTGGAGGATATGTTAAAAGGAATGATTGAATGCAGTGACTATTATTCATAGGGTTTGTAATATACAATGTTATATTTCTCATAAGCTGTCTTTGATGGTGATGATGGATGGTTAAGTACTTGTCACATTCACAAACTCAAAGATTATTGTTATTAGCAATAAGTGTATGCCTGATGTTCCTTACTATATGAATAGCTTCTGATATGCAGTTAATCGGTTAATAACAGATGATGCCCTTATTAGTTTTTTTGCATACAAGGACACAAAATCTCACGTAAGGCTTTTATTTGTTTAGTGCTTATCATCTTCATGGAGTTTGCAATTAGAATTAGAGTAGTCATATTAATTTAACGTAGTGGGTGAGATTAATCTCATGTAATTAAGTCACTCCCCAACCTGCAATATACTAATAAATTTATGATGGTTTCTGGTTGGATTAGATGTGGAATAAAAAACTTAGAGAAATATGAAGTAATAGCAATCAACACTAAAATGAGTAGCGGGTAGATGCAGTAAAGCAACATCTATTCTACTTTTTCATTTCCACCTAAATATTTTCTTTCGGGTAAGCTGCTTATGCCCCCATTTCTAGAGTAAAATTAGATAGGAAAATCTCATTCTCTGAGTTGTTTTCATTTTCTGCTAAGGAATAAGCTCTTCTTGACAATGTCTTTCATAACTTTTTTTAGTCTCTTGTTCTTCACTTTTCTTATATATATTTTTTATTTTATTTTGTTTTTTTATTGCTTAATGTAAACTCTTTGTATGAAACAATTTGTATTAAAATTTTAATATACCGAACAATTATAATGTTTTTTAACTGTATTTGTACTCAACAATTCAGGTTTTCTTTTTAATTTAATAAAATAACCAAAAAATGAAGTAAATCTTGCAAAAACTTCCACAAAAGATGAAGATGATTATGAAAATCCGAACAAGAAATGAGAATTCTATGAGAAATAGAAATTCTATACTCATCTTTACCACCCAATCCTTTTCATCCATAATCATGGACAATTGCTTGAATACATTTTTAGATTGAATTTATTTAATTTTTTACTTTAATTTTTAATATTTTAAAAATGTGAATTTAACCTTCAACAAGTTATAACAGTCATTTTATGTTGTTGTTGTAATTAATTAAAGTTGCTAACTGTATGCTAAACTATTAAGAATTAGTTAAATTACTATTTTAGTCATTGAATTATTTACTATATACAATTGGTTTTCAAAAGTTTTCTTTACAATTATTTTATATTTATAATGTTATTTCAATCAATTATTTGTTATATAAGGAAAAGATTTTGATAGAGACTTACGGAAATTATTTCTTTTCTTTTGCATATTTTTTACATGTAAAGTTTTAAAAATATAATGATTAAAATTAATTTTAATACATTTAAGAAATGTATGTGATAATAATAAGTATATTTTATAAAAAATATTGAATAATTTTTTTTTTCAAAAATCTTATTTAATGTTAAATATATAATTTATTTATAAAACTTTATAAAATTTTATAGGCTTATAACACCTTATTAGGAAAAAAAATAAAAAATAAATAAAATCGTAATTGTTATTTTTTAATATTTTTTAATATATAATTAAAAAAGGGAATGTTTAATACGAAATTTTATTTTATTTTTAGTATTTAATTTATATTAGATTTATAATTAAAGTGATTTGACTGAGTGTTGTATTTTTAAAATTTTTATATTTATGTGATTATATATATTTTTTATAAAAAATAGACTGAAAAAGTATTAAATATTAGAGGGGCTATCAAAGTTTTAACTTTTCATTGACTATACCCTCCTGATAAGATGGAAACATTAGATTAAAGAATGAGCCTGTGTATACTCTTAAATATATGTATACATATAATATATATATATATATATATATATATTCATCTGGAGTTTGGGCTCAATACAAACTAAAAGGGTCGAAAGGAAACAAAGCATCTGCCTCCAAAATTCCCGAGTCTCAAAAGGGTTAAAAAGGATAGAAGGCCTAGATTCCAACAGACATGGGCTCTTCCCCAAAACTCCTAATTGTAGCCCAGGAGTTATTTGTAGGTCTCCTTCTGACCTTTCTTGTTTCGCTACCATAAAAAAGGCCCCCTGAATTATACAAAAATTTATAAATTTTTTTCTATTCTCTCTTAAATCAGAAACAAATAATGTCAGTAGGAGTTGACCTGAAGAAGAAATTGAAGAAGGCAAGATCAGTAAAGCTCGCAAATTTTGCAAGCTCAAGAACATATAGGAGCAAAGATGATGGTTCTGGATGCGATCAGGATTCAAGAACATATAGTGATGCAGAAATTTCGGCGCACTATTCTGAGGTAGCAATCTCTTGCAGTTCAAGAAAGATTCAGTTTCAGGAAATTTCCCATTTTCCTGAGTTCAGTATTAATGGTGATCAAGATTGGAAAAATACGAGGATTGGAAAACCAAAGATCCTTCTTGCTAGAAATAAGTCTTTAAGGGGTCTTGAAAAAAGCCCAAGTTTGAGACCTTCGGGACCATAACTAGAATGGCTAGTTTGAAATCGAAGGTTCGTCCCAGTCAAGACTCAAACAAACGTTCACCAAGCTACAAGTTCTTCAGTTCTTAAAGACTCCAGGTTGCCTGATCGCAGTAAGCTTCAACTAGCAGGAAACGAATCCGAAGGAGTTTCAGCCACAAAGGTTTGTCCATATACTTACTGTTCTCTTCAGGGCCATCGGCATGCCAATGTATCTCCACTGAAGGGCTTTGTATCAATGCGAAGGCGTGTATTGAAGACTCAGAAAAGCACAAACCCAGAAAATCGAGTTCCACTTAAGTCAAGGCGTTCTGCTAAAAGAATAAAGGAGTTCAGACTTTGCGAAAGTATAGATACTGAATATCAAGAAACTCCCATTGACAGTGTATCTTCCTCAGGTGGACCACCCAGTGAGAGAGTATCAACCCGCAGTTCAGCTGCTGCTGATGCCAGTGAGCCGATGGTGCAACCATCTTTTTCCAGAGAAGAAAAGAAAGACAATCCTAAGGCAGAGAATGTGCTTGTTTTCTCTGAAAACTCTTTGTCCACATTTACCAATAATCCAACCTCCAGAGCCAAAATGGAAAAGCAGAAAAGTAATGTATTTTGGCATCTGATTTATCAAGCATCTTCGCAGCATGGGCCCATTCCTCACATGTCAATGCAGTTCTCATCATATTCCTCCAAAACTTCCTCCGGTAAGCCATTTCAGCTCGCAATTTCACATTAGTGTATCTTTTCAATATAAATGCAATGACTGTCACCGTTGCCAGTATCCCTTGTGGATTTCGGGGATGCAGCCATGATATAAATGGTGCCAGAATATCCTTAAATCTAAAGATGATACTCACCAAGATATGAATGACTTGATGCCTCAAATGTGAAATTGACTTGCAGAATAAGATTCTAAAAGCAATTGTCCTGCCAACTATACTTGTAGGTCCTATTGAAAATGGATCAACACTGGCCTCATTACTTATATCCATATTTGTTTGAAACAAAAGGGGTATGTCTTTAGATGGTTTCTATCCTCGGTTCTTGGATCACACACTGAAAGACAGAAAGCTAAGAACAAAGAACAATTCACCAGATGGGTATGTTGGTCTAGCCAAACCATTTTTTGTAAGAGCAATACAAAGCTTAAAAGAACGTAAATATTTACAAGAAAAAGAGATACACAACACCTCTGTATAACCTATGAACTCTAAGCTCGATCTTTGAGCTCTTTTTTTGTTCTCAACAAACTAATCTTTCAGTTTTTTGGTGCTTTGAATCTTAATCTATGAAAAACTAAAAGAAGAAATAGAGGAATTATAATTCCATCGCACGAGACAATCAATCCTAGTATTGACTTTCATCACATCACAAAATATCGACTGAAATTAATAGAGGATTTCAGCCTCTTTTCCCTGATCTTGACTCCCCCAATTCGAATGAATATCTCCTTGACAAACCAAATATTACCACCCTGAACTCCGACACCCACAAGTTTCCTCACTCGATCATATGAACAAGACCAAGAAAATCTGAACCATAGAAAGAAAACCCTGATTCCCAATTTAATAATGAAATTAGAGTATTTTTTCCAAGTGAGAATCAATAACCAAAAAAGATCAACCCTAAAAAACCAAGAAAACCCAGAAACAGAATCCTCTGAAAAGAAGCCAAAAATTTCACCCTCGAACTTTACATAACAACCGAATCAAATCGAGATTCCCGAGCATCGGAGAAAGAAACCCAAAAAAACCCAGACCCAAGCTACCTTGTTTCCTTTAGGCCCTTTTAGTTTGTATTGAGCCCAAACTCCAGATGAATATATATATATATATATATATTTAAGAGTATACACAAGCTCATTTTTTAATCTAATTTTTCTATCTTATCAAGAGGGTTTAGTCAATAACAAGTTAAAACTTTGACAGCCACCGATATAGTAGTTTAATAATTAATAATTTTTCAACTTATTTAAATGTTAAATAAGATTTGAAGTATTCATTTTGTTAGTATATTATATGCTATAAATTATAATATTTAATTTAATAAATTTAAAATTTTAATTCATTAATAAATTAATAAAACTATAATAAATTAATTAATTTAATTTTAATAAAATATAAATTATAATGAGATAAAAATTCAAAGTGACATTTTATTTGTCAAAAAAAAGCTTCTAAAACCAAAATTTCTTTTATTTTCATTAACAAGTTTAACAAAATAAACTTTTTAGTTTGTTATCTAATTCAAAACATAAATTAATTAAAATATTCTTAAAATAATCCAAACCTCCTTCACGATGTCGTCTCGAAACAACATTCCTTCAAGAAGTTGGTGAAGCAATTAACAGGAACAGTAGTTTTTAGCTTGCAAGCAAGATAAACCAATTCAAATGATGATATAAATTCATAAACGCAACTCTTCTTCTTTCTATTTAATCTTTCTTCTTTTTTATAAATAAAAATTTCGAGTTAAAAAAAAAAATTAAGTGTACAGGGGTCTCCGTGTTCCTATCTTCTGCTATAAATAGAAACTTCTAAGTTCTGAAAATTAGCAGTTTTGTCTCCTTCCAAAGAAAGCTCGTTGATCGGTTCCTTATCCAATCCATTTATTATTATATATATACACATTATATTATTCCATACCCTATCCAATCCAAGATCTTCTCGATTATCTGCCGATTCAATTCCGCGTCACCATATCGGTATCTCTATCCCTTCCCAGATCCCAATGCTACCCTTAAATTAATTCTGTTTTCTGTTATTTCCATGTTTTCGTAGACTTCATTCATTTCTTTGCCCATATTGATCTGGGGGTTTCTTTTATTGTCTTCTTAAGGTCGTGAGCTGGGGTTGTTTTTCTTTCCATCTCTGCGTCTGTTTAAGGTAGCTTGGGTCTGGGTTTTTTTGGGTTTCTTTCTTCTCCGATACTTGGGAATCTTGATTTGATTCGGTTGTTATGTAAAGTTCGAGTGTGAAATTTTTGGCTTCTTTTCGGGGGATTCTGCTTCTTCTGGGTTTTCTTGGTTTTTTACGGTTGATCTTTTTTGGTTATTGATTCTCACTTGGAAAAAAGACTCTAATTTCATTATTAAATTGGGAATCAGGGTTTTCTTTGTATGGTTCAGATTTTCTTTGTCTTGGTTCATATGATCGAGTGAGGAAATTTGTGGGTGTCGGAGTTCAGGGTGGTAAATATTTGGTTTGTCAAGGAGATATTCCATCGACTTGGGGGAATCAAGATCAGGAAAAAGAGGCTGAAATCCTCTATTAATTTCAGTCGATATTTTGTGATGTGATGAAAGTCAATACTAGGATTGATTTTCTCGTGTGATGGAATTATAATTCCTCTGTTTCTTCTTTTAGTTTTTATAGATTAAGATTCAAAGCACCAAAAAGCTGAAAGATTAGTTTGTTGAGAACAAAAAAAAGAGCTCAAAGATCGAGCTTATAGGTTATAGTTATACAGAAGTCTGATTGTTTTCGTATATTTGTTTGAGCAACATTCAGTGTATTGGGAAACTCATTTAATCACTCGTCTGTTACTCTATTTCCCATTATACCTCAAAGTAGAACCTGCGGAGTATATCTCTTTTTCTTGTAAATATTGACGTTGTTTTAGGCTTTGTATTGCTCTTACAAAAAAGGGTTTGGCTAGACCAACATACCCATCTGGTGAATTTTTCTTTTTCTTAGCTTTCTGTCTTTCAGTGTGTGATCCAAGAACCGAGGATAGAAACCATCTAAAGACATACCCCTTTTGTTTCAAACAAATATGGATATAAGTAATGAGGCCAGTGTTGATCCATTTTCAATAGGACCTACAAGTATAGTTGGCAGGACAATTGCTTTTAGAATCTTATTCTGCAAGTCAATTTCACATTTGAGGCATCAAGTCATTCATATCTTGGTGAGTATCATCTTTAGATTTAAGGATATTCTGGCACCATTTATATCATGGCTGCATCCCCGAAATCCACAAGGGATACTGGCAATGGTGACAGTCATTGCATTTATATTGAAAAGATACACTAATGTGAAGTTGCGAGCTGAAATGGCTTACCGGAGGAAGTTTTGGAGGAATATGATGAGAACTGCATTGACATATGAGGAATGGGCCCATGCTGCGAAGATGCTTGATAAAGAGACACTGAGGATGAATGATTGTAATCTTTATGACGAAGAACTTGTAAGGAATAAGGTTGAAGAGCTCCGACACCGTCGCCAAGAGGGATCTCTTAGAGATATAATTTTTTGTATGAGAGCTGATCTTATAAGAAATCTTGGTAATATGTGCAACCCTGAGCTTCACAAGGGTAGGCTTCAAGTGCCAAGGCTCATTAAGGAGTACATTGATGAGGTCTCCACTCAGTTGAGGATGGTATGCGATTCGGACTCAGATGAGCTGTCATTAGAAGAAAAGCTTTCTTTCATGCATGAAACAAGGCATGCATTTGGAAGGACTGCATTGCTTTTGAGTGGGGGTGCTTCACTTGGGGCTTTTCATGTTGGTGTAGTCAAAACTCTTGTAGAGCACAAGCTTCTGCCCAGGATAATTGCCGGTTCTAGTGTAGGATCTATCATGTGTGCCGTTGTTGCCACCAGGTCATGGCCAGAGCTGCAGAGCTTCTTTGAGGATTCTTGGCACTCATTGCAGTTTTTCGACCAGTTAGGTGGAATCTTTACAGTGGTAAGGAGGGTTATGACACAGGGGGCTCTTCACGAGATAAGACAATTGCAATGGATGCTGAGGAATCTCACTAGTAATCTTACATTTCAAGAAGCGTATGACATGACAGGTCGAATTCTTGGGATAACTGTCTGCTCCCCGAGGAAGCATGAACCACCTAGATGCCTGAACTACTTAACTTCACCTCATGTTGTTATATGGAGTGCTGTCACTGCTTCCTGTGCCTTTCCTGGTCTGTTTGAAGCCCAGGAACTAATGGCAAAAGATAGAAGTGGAGAGATTGTTCCTTACCACCCACCCTTCCATTTGGATCCTGAGAAGGGTTCAGGCACATCTGTGCGTCGATGGAGAGATGGTAGCTTGGAGATCGACTTACCTATGATGCAGTTGAAGGAACTTTTCAATGTCAATCATTTCATTGTAAGTCAGGCAAACCCACATATCTCACCTTTACTGCGGCTGAAGGACTTTGTGAGAGCTCATGGAGGTAGATTTGCTGCCAAGGTATGGTCATATAATTCTAGTCTTCTCCTCTGAAATTCTATGCATTACCCTATTTGTTGTTTTTCAACAATGATATCTCTATATTTTTTGCACAAAGTATGTGTTTTTAATAATTAAATATATGGTGTTGATAGCTGGATTTAATGTTCCTGGAGGTTAATTTGTTTTTTTCATATGCTTTTTTAAGCATTATGAGCTGATTTGAAGGCTTGTTTTGTTTTCTTACAGTGGTTAGAAATGATCGGTTTATGTCTTTGTACATTCAATCTAAACCTGGGTCCTCTGTGCTATTTTTTTCTGGTTATGCTTGTAAAACTGAAAAACTGAAAATATATTGTACCAGTACATCACATCCTAAATCACAGAATTTGATGGAAATATGTTGGCTGCGAATCATTAAATTGCCCTTTGCAAGTAAAAGTTATGAAAGAAAAGATCAGTGATGTCTTCATCTTGTACAGGATCCTTAGACAAGTCCAAGATCCTCACCGAGTTGCTAGCTAGTCAGAATTAGGTTTTTAGGAGGAATAGAAACTTTGGAATTATCAAAGCATTCAATAATTTACTCTCAGAATCTTGCTGTCCACAAGTAAATTGATTATTGTAATGAAGAAGCAATATCTTCTTGGAAGAGACACATGATTTGCACCAAAGTGGGCAAGGGTTTTGAAAAGAATTTAGACCTCGAAAGGCCCGAGAATTGTGAAGTGATGATTACTTTGTATAATTAGACAAGTTAAAGAAAAAGGTGACATGTACTATTAGAAATCATGAACAATCACTGCATAGAATTACTTCTGCTATAAACTATATTATTCTGCTACTAGACACCATGAACAGAAAAGTGATTTCTTTTGAAGGTCTTTCTTGTTATTTTCAGCAAATTGAGTCTAGATTCTTATGAAAAATGTAGGTTAATTTTAAGTGCAAATGTTTGTTTTTTTGTTTTCTCAATTAGCCAATCCTTTATTTCCTTGTGACACATTTGCTTTTCGTTTCCTTTTCTCAAGTAGAGTGTAATAACCTTTTTATTCTACTTTGGTAGCTTGCTCAACTTACTGAGATGGAGGTTAAACATAGATGCAATCAAATACTGGAACTTGGCTTCCCACTCGGGGGACTCGCCAAGCTTTTTGCCCAAGATTGGGAAGGTGATGTGACCGTGGTTATGCCTGCCACTCTTGCACAGGTACTGGAAAACAGATTTTAACCATTGGCTTTTTTTAGGTTTAGTTGATCATTCATTTTAACCATGATTCCTTTCATTTTTTGATACTGTTAAAATTTGTGGAAGACTTAATAGGTTTTCCCATGATTAGTTGCATAGAAGTTATTAGAATAACTTGTGATAGGTTGTGTTTCTTCATGCTCTGTCATGTGGGTTAATTGAATTTAATTTACACATTTAACCTATGATGGCAATTCTTTCTCTTGCAGTACTCGAAAATCATACAAAACCCAACACATGGGGAGCTTCAGAAAGCTGCCAATCAAGGGAGGAGGTGCACTTGGGAGAAGCTTTCGGCCATAAAAGCAAACTGTGGGATTGAGCTTGCTCTTGATGAGTGTGTTGCAATTCTCAATCACATGCGTAGACTAAAAAGAAGTGCCGAGAGGGCAGCAGCTGCCGCCTCATCTCATGGGCCAAGCAAGTTCAGTGCTTCGAGAAGAATTCCTTCGTGGAACTGCATTGCACGAGAGAATTCAACCAGCTCCCTCGAAGAACTTCTCCTTACAGACACTGCTCCTACTTTTCATCAGGGAGTTGGCTCATCGTCAGGGGCACCCATTGGTAGGAATTTACGTAGCCAGCGAAATGCACATGATGGGAGTGACAGTGAATCTGAAAGTGTAGATTTGAATACTTGGACACGATCTGGTGGGCCCCTGATGAGGACAACTTCTGCAAATCTGTTCATAGAGTTTGTCAAAAACCTGGATGTTGATCTGAATTAGCAAATGGTTTAATCACTCATCCAATCTCTCCTGGGATTACAATGGGGAGCAGCAGGGATCCATATAATCAGAGCTCAAGAATTACAACACCAGATAGAGGTTCAGAAAATGAATTTGATTTGAGGGACCATGGCATTAGAACGCCAGTTAATGGCTCTAGCATTACAGTCACCGAAGGCGATCTTCTGCAGCCGGAAAGGATCCATAACGGGTTTGTTCTTAATGTTGTTAAGCTAGAAGACTTGACACTCTCAAATAGGAATCAGGATTTCGAGAATTTCAATAGTGAGGTACCCGAATGCGTACAACTTGATTCTCCTGAAAAGGAGATGGATGCAAGTTCAGCTTCGGAAGACGGAGATGACGAGATGGCTGCATCAAATTCCCCAAATAGAATCCCTGCTAATGATGTTGTTGACTCCACGGATACTTACACTTCCAGCCAACACGATGGTAATGTACAGAGTTCTGCTGATCATTGATTTTGAGTCTTGGGCCACCATTGATTGTCTCAGTAAGCTTTGCCTGCTGAACAGTCCCCCGGAATTGATTCTGATACTGCTGTCCTTCTGAAATCATTTAGCAATGGCCACTGATGATGTGGGAATTCATCAGAATTTTCAGAGTCATGAAAATCTCTAGTGCAGAATTTACTTTTGCCAGGAAATTTGTCTTGGTGTTTTTTCATTTTCCACGAAAGTTCAATTGAGATTCAAACTTCAAAGTTCAAGTTGTTTCCCAACCACCAAGGCTTGGATAGATATATGGAGATTTGGTGGGGAAGTGGTTTGATTTTGTCACGGGAGTGGGTTGACTGTATGTAGAGTAATCAGATCTTCCATGAAGATAGGAATCACCATAGCTGTCTGCCTAACAGCAGAGCATAGTTAAAAAGTGTTTTGTTATGTAGCAATCTTGTTGTTTTTTAATTTTTTTAAGACAAAAAAATTCATAATTGGTTTACACACTCACATGTTATAGAAAAATGAAGGTGCCATATTTTACACCTCTCTCTCTCTATGCTTATATACATATATATGTTTGATGTGTTTCATGGGTGATTTACGCGTATATCTATATATGTGTGTGTTTGTTAATACACATTCTGTAAAATAAGAAATAATTTTAAAAAAAAAAATTGAAAATTGGTAGCAAATTATGGCTTAAAATACGGAGTAGGAGTAAATTAAACTCACCCTCATGTGGAAGGAATTTTAGACGAGTGGATTACCCATTACATTATTGCTTCTTCTGGCCCAAGCTTTCCAGCAATAAAATCAAACTAACCAAATTCAATTTTCACACGCACAAATTTGTCAACCAACATTATTATTATAATTAATAATAGACTAAGAACAAAATTAAATTGTCTTATGTAGATACTTGGTCTGTGTTCTAAATTTTAAAATAATTAATTAATTTAATTAAAATTTTAATAAACAATTTTTAAATAAATAAATAAAAATTAGTACTTTAAATTTTATAAATTTCAACAGAATTTTAAATTTTTTTTTTTCTTTTAATTTTACACAAACTTTTAAATGAGATTAAAAAATTGAAGTCCTAAGCTACAATTGACAATAAAAATGTGTATACAAATGTTTGGGTTTTTTGTTAAACATAATAAGTTTGTTGATACTCAATTTAACTTAATCACTACAGTTCTACCAGCACAATAATGAGTTAAATTTTCGATTCTACTGAATCAAATATTATAAATTAATCATTATTAATTCATAATTTATGTATAAAACGACGAATTCTACATATCTAGTGAGATTTAAACTCAGTATTTTTTAATCAGAACACTATAATATTAATCGCTATATATTTATCCGTATTAGTTACTATTTGGAAAGTGTGGCCAAAAGATAAGGCACGTGGGCAGTCTTAAAAAAGTTCACGGGTAGATTCAAGATTCATTTGGAACTTAGTAGGTGTGAGGGTGTTTTGTGTATTCTTTTGGTTGCTTATTTGTCAAGCCGACCAAAAAAAATAAATGTAATGATGCAGAAGAAAGCATGAAACTTTATGTCAAATGAAGCTTTGTATTTTATTTAGTACTAATACTGTTCTCCATATGAAAAGTATTTATAAGTTTTGTCTTTAAATTCATTTATAATTTATTTATTAATTACTTAAATATATTTATATATATGTTACTTAAATACAAATAATAATCACCCATAATATTTATTTTACTATAACATAAAATCTAACTCATTAATATGTTATTAATGATAATATTTAAAAATAAAATAAATATTTTGTAATAATTAAAATTTTATAATTAATATAATTATAATATTAAAAAAATTAATTAATTTTTTATTTTCTCGTATTAAAAAAATGCCAACTTAAATTCCTTCAAAATTTGAGGCTCTCGACAGGGTGAGTTAATGTGGGTTACCCATTAATCCACACACACACACACACACCCCCACCAAGACATATAACATGGAAATGTGGCAACCCACTTGAATTTTCATTTATAAATCAATTTTCAAACACTTGTTTTATTTTTTATGTTTCAATTAAAATAAAGTAAGTATTTTATTATAGTTAATATATATATATATATATATACGTGATGTTTGGTTAAGGAGACGTGTTTGAGGAAGACGACGACACCAATATAAATTTTCGAATTACAAAATTTTAAGTGAAATTAATATATTGATAACCCATATTTTTGTACCGAATAAAATAATTAATCAGTAGAATGATCTCTGAATGTCTTGCTTACCAACACAATAACAGAAAATGGAAAAAAAAAAAAAAGGTCCTCTAATTATTGTAACGAGTTATATAATTCATACCATAGTTTATAAATTAAATAAAATAAAATAAAAGAGGACAGCGGTCCAACTGCTTGTTATATAATAATATTTATAAATGGCTGTTTGTTTCCCAAGAAAATAAAGCATGAAATAAACTAGGAGAGTTTTAGAAGCGACGAGTGAAGTGAATCCGGCAACTTGCTCTTCTGTATTTTTGCGTATTCAGTGTGCCGTTTCCTTTCCGTGTGCTTTTCAAATCTGTCGGCCATGTTTATTAATGAAATTGTTTATTTAATAAATAAAGTGAATTTCTGGTTATTGTGTTTAATTAAAGATTCAAATATTAATTATATATAAAATTTTGAAAAAAATTAATAATTAATAAATTTGGTTAAATAATTTAAGAAAAACTAAACCCAACTTTTGAATTATCATTAAAAAAATGACATGATTTGAATTGTTATAAAGTTTTATTTTAATGCATGCACTTATTTATAATCCATAGTTTAATTTGACTCAGGCATACAATGAACATGGTTAGAAATGAAAAGAGACTGATAAAATACAATGGTTTTATGATAATTTTATTCGGAGAAGAAGAGAGAAAGTTAATTAAACATAAAATTCACATGACTTCAAACGTTATAACATGTGCAAAGAGAATTATAATTATTCATCACAGTCAAATAAATTAAATTCAATTATCACCCGATACTAGTTCGTGGTTGAGATTAGATGGCGAAATTATTTTTATTTTTATTTTTTGAATATTTTTCAAGATTCAATTAATAATTTTGTTCATGTTTTAAAATATAATTAATTAATATGTTAATTAATCAATTATAATAAATTAGTAAAAATATTTAACGATTTAATTATTATTATTAATTGTATAATAATGCCAAATAAAGGAAGAACTAAATCTCATTACTCAAATGTTGTATACATTTGTTACACCTACAAAATCTATAAATGATTGCATGATTAAATTAACTTACCAAAATAATTATTTATTTCATGGACTGTATATTAAATAAGTAACATTATCTTATTTTTAGCAAATGAAGATGCTAAAAATTTCCATCAATTGATATAAGATATTAGCAGAGGAAAGTAATTATAATTTATCAGTTAATACACATTCAATTATATAACTAATTGAATAAAAATAGAGTTAATTATCAAAATAATATCAAATTTAGTATTTTCGTTTATATTATTATTATTTTTTCTATAATTGGGTAATTAAAATAGTTTCTAAGTATTTTTATTTATTTATAATAATTATATAATTTTAATCCTACTCTAAAAGTCCATTTGAGTATTTCAAAAAGAAGAGTAGCTTTGGGATTCCTTTTAGCTCCCTTTCCTGAGTTTTGACTTATGTAGAGTAACAGTCAATTACGATTATCTATAAATTAGTAAAAAAGATTATAATTAATTATTATAAATTTATAAAAATTCCAAAACACCACAACCAGACAAAGTGGAGTATCAAAGTTGTGTGCATATTCCACCAAGAAAAATTATTTTATATATATATATATATATATAAATTCCACTAATTTTCTTGAACTAATTAAATTAATTTATATATCTAAATTAATATCCATACAAACAAGATGTATATATATATTTTTAATAAATAAATGTGTGTAAATATTTAATAAAGTGGAGCCCACCTGAATAAAAAATAAAAAATTATCTTCGCTGTAGAAATATAAATAGTGCTGAGAAAATATTGGCACCTACGAAGCTTCCTGGAAGCTGCAATGGCTTTCACTCCATTTAATCCCCCCAGCTTCCTCACTCCTTCCCAACAATCTTCCTCCTCTGGTTTAATCTCTTCCATCTCTTTTCCCTTCTGCGTCTCTTCTATCCTCTTCTCCAACCATGAAGCTAGTCAAGATGAACCCTAAATATCTAAAGTTCAGCCCCAAACGCCTCTTTCGGTCCAAGGACCGATCCGATGTTTCAAGATCCGACCCGCCATCGTTCGGCTCGTCTTCTTCCTCAGATGCCTCATCTTCCATCCACAAACCCAGTTCTGGAATCGGTGCTCCGGGTTCTGGGACGCCCACCAGTGTTTTGCCTGAAATTTCGGGTGACTGGTCTGATATTTCACCCTATATTTGCTTCGAGCTTGCTCAAGCGTTTAAAATGATAGATAAGGATAATGATGGGATGATCTCGAGAGGTGAGCTGGAGGCGCTCCTGAGCCGGCTCGGAACCAAGCCGCCGAGCCGGGAGGAAGTCAGCTTGATGCTTAGCGAGGTTGACGGGGATGGCGATGGCTCCATAAGCATAGACGCGCTGATGAGCCTGGTAGCCGGCTCGACTAGCGAATTTGCTTGCGACGCCGAGCTGCGTGACACTTTCGATTACTTCGACACGGACCACGACGGCTTGATCTCGGCTGAGGAACTCCTGAGGGTTTTCTCAGCCATCGGCGACGACCGGTGCACGTTAGAAGATTGCCGGCGCATGATAGCCGCTGTAGATAAAAACGATGACGGATTTGTGTGTTTCGAGGACTTTTCACGTATGATGGAGCCGCAGAGATGATCATGACAATCAGAGATGGTGACGGTGGTGATGATAATCATGTGAAGCGCTCTACATGATAAGAAAATGGAAATCGTTTGATATTTTTTTTTTCTTTTTTTTTTAAAAAAAAAACTAATTTTCCAATAATTTGGGATCTAGTTTGTTTCTTTGTTTGTTTGTTTTATATATATATATATATATATTTTGCTTTTAAATTAGGAAACGGGGGATTCTAAAAAGACGGGGTCAAATCAAGTGGGAGGATTATTGAATATCAACGGTCAGGATTTATCCTTTACGAAGGATAAAATGGACTTTTCATCTGCCGTATATATATAAAGAGAAATGGGTTTTCCCGACATCTATTCTTTTAATACGTGATTAATAATTTAGTATTGTTTTAGATTTATATAAAATAAAGTTTTTTAATTAACGAAATAAATAGTAATGGGGATAATATTAAACGATTGATATCATTTCAGTGGAAGCTAATTACTGTTTTTGAGTAATAATAATCCACTTCTGACTCATCATGGGTGTTTATCCACGTGGCAGGATGAACCAATTTGTCATGTAGACAGAAATTCTCACACGACAGCAGTAGTATATTATGAAGTTTCGTTTTCTCTTCTTTTTTCTTTTGTTTGTTAACACTTTTTTTTTTTTTTTATTTTTAAGGAATCATTTTTGTTTTTAGATACTTTTATTTTAAATATTTATAATAATAATAATTTGAGTTCCATTTTATTAACTACATAAACTTTTAAATTACTTTTTATATAAAAATTATAAAATAATCAAAATGTAAACACAGGAATGTCTTTGGAATTTTGGCATTTGTTGTAACAAACAAAGCCCGTATCAATATATTCTGAATTTCTGACAAGCCAGCTATTTGAAAAATAAATAATCTCATAAACCAATTATCGGTTTATTTTAAGGTTTTATTGGTTCTCATCCACTTGGGTTATTGATTAGCGATGTGAATAATGAGTGAATTAAAATATAATTATTAATTTTATGCTTAAGATTTGTGAGTCGTCGAATTAATATTCATTCTACTTTAAATTCTATTAAAAGAAATTAAGTTGTTGAAAACAAGGAAGGAAAAGTCATGGGAAATGGCGGTTTGGCGTGAAGTAAGAGGGAAGGAACGTGATAGTTTCCTAAATGAGATTTTGGATGTAAACAAGGGGCGGGCCTGATTGGTCACGAAGACGCACTATACTTGTTACCAAACACACCGAGGACAAATCGCTATCGCTATCCCTCTTTTTTAATTATCATCTTATATTTTTTTTTTTTACTATAAACTTTATATTAAAATTCATAATATCTAATTAGAATAAAAGAATTAAAAAACCACTCCTATTGTAAAAGGGACGTTTCTTCCAAGGTGGCTGTCAAGTCTAAAGGCTGAGATTTTGCAGGCTGTGAAACTTTCCAGGAAATTTCCTTTGCTTTTCAACATCATACGACCGTGAAATCAACAGTTATAATTAATAATTAATAATTAATTAGTAGACTGTTTCCCATTGGCGATTACTGATTACTGGGGAGTTGACGGAATGTATTTTTTTATTTTTGGGTTTTTGTATATCTTGCGGAATGTTTGGACACGCAAATAATGAAATTCTGAAGTTTGTTTAATCATAATAAAAATGTTAAAGAAATTAGAATGCTATTTTTTAACAAATAAATTTCTGAATTATATAGATATATATATTTATAGAATAATTAAATTATATATTTATATTAAAAAAAAATTAAACACATATTATAAGTCTTAATTAATATAGTATGCCGCACATGTCTTTCGTTTTGTTTACAAAATTTAATCATGAGAGGCGGACCACAAATTTTTATTTCATTTTTCACATTTCTAAATGCTAAAAATAACAACTATTATTTAATTATATAAAGTGTGGAAGCGAAAAACTAATTAGATTCCAAGAAAAAAAAAAAAAAGCTAATAATATATTTTAGAATTTACGAATAAACCACCGTAGTTCCTGGGGAATCACATTTAATGAATTATGGTTTTTTTTTTTCCTCCCCAATTTATTGTTTAAAATTTTAATTTGTATAAATATAATTAATTTGATAATTGAATTGTGACTCAATTTGTTTTTTTTTTTAATATATTTTCTGAGAAACACAGAGCATTAAAATTTATAAATCACGGAATTTTAAAATCTTTAAATGCATATATCTATATGTACGTGTGTATTTTGTTATTTTATGTAAACTATATAAATTATTAATATTCAAAAAAATAAGATGCACAATAATAGTTATAAAATATTTATTTTTATATATAAAAAAATATATAATAAACTTAAGGACAGACAGAGTTTGGATTTAGTAAAACACAAAAACCTCTTACTATTATAAGCCCCTTATGTGGCCCATTAGCCCAACCTACAAAAGAAACACACACACACACACACACATGTATATAAGCATTATAAATAAATATTAGGAAATAAATATAAATGTTTTTATAAATTCATAGCAAGTAAAGAAACCCCAAAAATTACAATAATAATATTGTTCAAATAAAAGAAGATATACTTGTTATTATTAAATACTTATTAATGTTTATATGCATATTTATTTGAAAATTTCCAATTTATAAAGTTTTGGATTTTTAGAAATCAAATAAATGCTATAATAAGTTTCAAATATCACTAAAATGTTACCATCAAATTTAAATATCTGACTTAAAATTAACATTTTAACAAATAAAATAGTTAATTGCTTCTTTTTCAATTATAAGAAAATTTTAATATTGAACTAGGAGTGGTAATAGTAGAACCTGGAGTGTCAATAGCAATTACCGCAGTTTTGACTTAAAAAGGGTAAGATTCCAGTTTTTCCCGTTACTCCAATGCTATTTTATCCTTCTCATGTCCTCCCCCGATTCGTTTTTTCTCGTTTCTCAAAACTTTCTCTTCTTCTACTTCGCGCCCATCACCTGAAACGCCAAAGCCATCTTCCTCCGCTTGTAAATTACTCCAAACACCTGAAAACACTGAAGCAAATCGCTGCTTCCTTGACTGTATCATCTGGGTCTGACCACGTACCCAACTCTGTTTCTTCAAAGTTTACGTCTCTGTATACCCAATCTGGTGACCTCAATAATGCTGTTTCAGTATTCAGCTCGCCACAAGAACATAACACAAAGGCATGGAACTCGATCATTAGAACCCACGTTGATTTCGGTCGTGTGGTTGAGGCTTTTTCATTGTACAGGAGGATGAGAGAGCTGGGTGTTGTGCATGACGGTTTCACGTTCCCGATAATAAACAGCGCGATTTCGCTGCTCGGCGGAGACGGTGGTGATGTTATTGAGTGTGGGAAAATGATTCATTGCGTCGCTGTCAAGATGGGTTTCGGGCTGGATTTGTATTTCTGCAATACTATGATGGAGGTTTATGGCAAATGTGGGCTTGTCAGTTCTGCGCGTAAGGTGTTTGATGAAATGCTTGAGAGAGATTTGGTTTCTTGGACGACAATGATTTCGGGGTATGTTTGTGAAGGGAGCTTTGGCTGTGCGTTTAGATTGTTCAGAATAATGAGAGTGGACATTGAAGCTAATTTTGTGACTGTTATTGTTCTGCTGCAGGGATGTTCCCTGTCTGAGATGCTGTCTGAAGGGAGGCAGATTCATAGTTATGTTATCAAGAATGGTTTACTGAGTGATGGGGTTGTTCAAAACTCAGTTTTGAGATTATATGCCAGAGCTGACAGTTTTGAAGAAGAAGAAATTTTTTTCAGTGAAATGGATCAAAGAGATACAGTTTCATGGAATACTATCATAGGCTTTTACTCCTCAATAATGGATATTGAAGAAGTGGTTGCTGGATTCAGGAAGATGCAGAGTGAAGCACTGTTGACGGTTGAGACACTGACGTTGGTTGTATCAGCATTTGCGAAGTCTGGGAATCTTAATGAAGGGAAAAATTTACATTGTTTCGCTGTAAAAGTTGGGTTATTCGACAATATTTTTGCAACTTCTTTGTTGGATTTTTACGCTAAACTTGGTGACATGGAAAGTTCAGATCGATTATTCGGAGACATCTCTAACAGAAATGCCATAACTTGCAATGCAATGATGTCTAGTTTTGTTCAAAATGGTTATTCCAGACGTGCAATTGCCTTGTTTCGGAAACTGCAAGATGCAGGCCTGCAACCTGGAGTTGACATTTTGAGAAATCTTGTTGATGCATATGCCAATCTGGGTGCTCTCAATTTGGGCAAAGGAGTACATGCTTACCTGGTAAAGAACTTATCTTACGAACTCCAAGAAAGCAATTCAAATTTGGAATTGGAAACTTCTATTCTCAACATGTACATAAGATGTGGAAGCATTTCTACTGCTAGAGAATTTTTCAGTAGAATTTTGGCCAAAGATGTGGTAACTTGGACATCAATGATTGAAGGGTATGGTACTCATGGACTTGGTTTGGAGGCCATTGAAGTTTTTCACCAAATGGTGCATGAAGGAATCAAACCAAATAGCATTACCTCCTTGAGTTTACTATCAGCTTGTAGTCACTCTGGCCTTGTAAGTGAAGGCTGTGAAGTATTCCATTCCATGAAATGGGAATTTAATATCCGACCCGCTTTGGATCACTACACTTGTCTCGTTGATCTATTGGGTCGCTCTGGAAATCTCAAAGAGGCTTTAGCCATAATAATGAGAATGGTCCCGTATCCGGACAGCGGGATTTGGGGTGCACTTCTTGCTGCATCCAGAGAGTATGGGGACAAAAGAGTTGGGGAATTTGCAGGTGAGAGGTTATTGAAGTTGGAAGCAGATAATGTAGGGTACTACACTTTGTTGAGTAATGTAAAAGCTAGCAGACAAGAGTGGGCTGAAGTTGAAGAACTCAGGAGAGGAATGAACTCAAAGTATCTAAAAAAGAAACCAGGGTGGAGCTGTGTTGAGCAGAAAGGAAGAATACATGGTTTTGTCTCTGGAGGTAAACTATGGAGCGCAGAAGAGACGACACCGTTTTAGCAATGACGTAGAACGCGGGCTGGAAATCTTCACTTCCCTAAACACTACTAATTTAATTTGAGTATAATTTAATTTTTTAAAAAATAAAAGAGACTGCTAATTGGTTTTAAAATATATACTTAAAGGACAAATTATACTAAAAGGCATTCATTATTAATTATATATACCCATTTAGCATAAATGATTATTCACATTCTACTTATCATATTATTTAATAGTTTCAATAAAAAATAGTAATATTTTATATTTATGCATGTATAAAAGCAACTAAATTGTTATCGCTAAATATATATTAATTAAATTTTATCATTTTTAGTGGTTTAATTTTTATTCTAAAAGAAAATATTTAAATTTTGTTCCACGGCTTATTCTTATAGTAGAACAAAAATATATGAAATGGAATTTTTTCTTTATTTTACTTAATGTGCTTTTGGGGGGAAAAAATGAAAATGCATAAAATAATAAGAAAAATTAAAACATTTTGTACACAGAAAATATTTTGTTACACAAATTTTACTCTCCTCTTCCTCTGTACAAACAGATCAGTGAAGTGAAAGATCCAGCCAATGGCAGGCTGGCGTAGACCTTCACATGTCCGGGTCAAAAAGCCCACCAGCACAAAATTAACCACTGTAAAAAAATGACGGTGACGGTGACGGTGACGGTGATATAGACGACAACCAAGGTTCCGTTTCGTTTGAAGGAAAAACACTGAATCTCGGTTCGGCTGTACTCAACTTTGATCTTCCTTACTTCACATGGTTGGCTTACCTTCTTATTCCCAGAAATCTACGAAAAACCCTGGGGGAAGAAGCTAGAAACAGAGGGGAAGCGGAGAAGAATACGTGGAAAATCGAAACGTAAGAACAGAGTACAAATGGGCGGATACGGACTGAGGTCTGCGTTTGATTCGAGAACAGGGCAGATGATAATGGTGGCCCTGGTGCTGATGGTGGGATCCTTCTATGCCGGTACTCTCTTTGGCAACAATGCCCCAATATACGTCTCTCAAGCCTCCTCGTCCTCGTCGTCATCCCCATCTTCCAATCCTTCGTCGTCGAGTTCAACCCAAGGTGTGTTTACATTTATATTTGAAAATTATACGAGTTACAACTTTCAAGTTCATGCATGGAGTGCTTCTCGTCTTTTGATAATGTAGTTTGGCTCATGGAATTTAATTGACTAATGCCCATTTGAAAATTTGTTTTATAAATTATTATATTTATTTATATGGAACGCAAGTGTGCTTCTAAACCGAGAACGTTTTGAGCTCTGCTAGATTCTCCATTTTGGTCAAATTCTTTAAACGATTAAAATTTAATTTTGGGTTTATAGAATGAGTGGATCTTTTCATATTCTGTTAAGATCTTTGTTACTTTGTTCTTTTCGGGGGAAGACTTAGTTTCTGGGATTTTAGCATGGATCAATTATTTTGCGTTCAACAGAACAGTTTCTCTTTTTTCTGTTCAACTAAGGAGAAGTTTTTAAGGAACATTTTATTGGGAAAGTAATCTAAATAGGAATGTAGATTCAGCTTCCAAATGACTGATTTCTCAGTCTGTTGTGCCCTTGGGATACTTCTTGTCCTGTTAGGGCATTAACATGAATCGTTAGACCTAAGAGAATGGGCAGTTTTAATTGTCATAGCTTAACATAATTCCCTTAATATTATGATAACTTTCTTTAGCCTTTGGGAATGCCAACTTATACGCTTTTGCAATAAAAGAATGTTGGCGGGGTTTAACTTCCTCAAATTTTAGGTTCGGCTGCATTCACAAACAAGGTTGCTCTTACTTATCGAAGAACACCACTTGTGATCCCAGAAAATGGAATGGATGTGTGTCCCTTGAGGTTCAATGAGTATATCCCGTGCCATGATATATACTACGTGAAAACATTGCTGCCAAGTTTGGATCTTTCGAGAAGAGAAGAGCTTGAAAGGCATTGCCCTCCACTTGAACAGCGCTTGTTTTGCTTGGTACCACCACCTGAAGATTATAAAATACCAATAAGATGGCCAACCAGCAGGGATTATGTGTGGCGAAGCAATGTGAATCATACACATCTTGCTGAAGTCAAGGGTGGACAAAATTGGGTGCACGAGAAAGGTCAGTTGTGGTGGTTCCCGGGTGGAGGCACTCATTTCAAACATGGGGCAGCTGAGTACATTCAGAGGTATATGTAGTTGACTTCATCTTCTACCATTTGTTTATTTTGATAGCATATCATCTGTATTTCTATGGAACTTGTGATGGCTGTATTTTTTCAAGCTCTTTAACAGACAATCTCTGTCTTTATGGGAATTAAGTCTCTGCTGGTTTCATGTAAAGTACAAGCTTCATTCCAACACAATTTATTAGCTTCAGCTATGTCGTAAAACTGAAACTACCTGGGCCTTCAAACAGCATTAAGAAAGTGCAATTAGGTGCAAGAGATTCAGGAAACAAATTGGAGAAATCTTCCATGAAAATACAAGAAACACAAGCAGATTATTATGTTTGCTAGCGCATTTGGTTGGTTTTAGGAAAACATTTGTACCCATTTATTTTCTGTTAATACTGAGAATAGTTTACCTTTGCTTCTACACAGTTATCCTCTCAAGCCTATGCTTTTGTATCATTATTTTTTAAGTGCAGAAGACAGTTTCCTGATGCATTTTATCTTGACGAAGCATGGATATCTTGTGGTTCGGTTCGCTTCCTATTTGTTTTGGATTAACTCTGCCTAAATGAGTAGTCAGCTACTCTGATACTCAACTAAAATGTTCTCAATGACAATGGAGAAAATATATTTTCTCGTAACTATAGCATAATAACTGGAATATGATTGGCGGAGGTGGGAATAAGACGAGTCCTCTGTGCTTTTTAATCAGTAGGTTCTTCAGCATGTGCAGGAAAAAAGATGGAGGGAATTGTGACTAATTTTGTTATTTGAGATGACTTCAACATTTTCCTTCCACTGGCTGGAATTTGTAACAATTATCAGCACGTTTATAGTGGTTTGCATGTATTTAGGGGGTTGCCCTTCATGCTCCAGTTTTCTCTGCTCACTTGTGAGACTTGCATTTGCTACTTTTCTTTTTGTTTCACTCATGAGAATAATGGTTGACAGTGTTAGCTGCGATAACAGCACCAGATAGTGTCTTTGTAGTGCTTCATGACAAATTGAATAGAGAATTTTTTTTTCTCTAGGTACTTGCTCAAAATGCGTTAATATATTTGCCATTTACATTGGATTTCTCTGTATTTAGATATTCAGGTTCTAATGATAGCATACATTAAGCAAATACTTATAGGCTTTCTACATAGTAACATTCCAATAACTTCATTGAGATTTTTATTGATGCTAAGTGGAAGCTGGTCATACTTACATTACTAATTTTCTGGCCTTGCTTTTTTTCCCAAATTCAGGTTAGGAAATATGACAACTAATGAAAGAGGTGACCTGAGGTCAGCAGGAGTAGTGCAAATTCTGGATGTTGGTTGTGGAGTTGCCAGCTTCTCAGCTTATCTCCTTCCCTTGGATATTCAGACAATGTCTTTTGCTCCCAAAGATGGTCATGAGAATCAGATTCAATTTGCTTTGGAGCGAGGAATTGGTGCAATGATTTCTGCCATAGCTACCAAACAATTACCCTATCCCGCAAACTCTTTTGAGATGGTTCATTGCTCAAGATGCCGTGTTGATTGGCATGAGAATGGTATTCTTCCATTTTGAACTTTTTGTTTTTTAGTTCTTTTTACAAATTAGTATACTCAAACTATCGAATAATTTCTGGAGTGTCAGATATACTTCATAAACACAGCTTATATTTTACATATCTTGGCTTTTGACTTGATACAAAAGAAGCAACTATTAAATTGGAAGTGTCGGTGCCAGGAAAGAAGCATAATAGAACAAGATATCTGAAATAAATAGTGAAAGAAATGTGTTAATATCTCAAGTTTTATATGGCTTCGGATATTTCTTGTTCTCTTGATTAACAATGGCATGGGGATCAATGAATTCGTCTACTTGATAGATACCTACCACAATATTTTCTAGTGTCTTTAACTTTCACTAGGAACTGCTGCTCAAGACACCACAGCATTGTTTCCCTGCTGATTGCTAGCTTACTTTTAGTTTTTTTTTATTTTTTTAGAAACAAGAATCTTATATCTTGGAAGTGAAGCTGCATTTAATTGCAAATTTGTGGTTGGTTTCTATGTTATATATAGCCATTTTCTTATCAATTATACTTGTGTGTTGAAGAGCATGAGTTGGGTTAATTAATGTGGATGTCTATGCTTGTTACTATAGATGGGATTTTACTGAAAGAGGTGAATCGCCTTCTGCGAACCAATGGATACTTTGTCTATTCAGCACCACCTGCTTATAGAAAAGATAAAGAATTTCCGATGATTTGGGATAAATTGGTTAATCTGACTACAGCAATGTGTTGGAAACTCATTGCTCGAAAGGTCCAAACAGCAATTTGGATTAAAGAGGAAGATGAGTCATGCCTTCGGCACAATGCGGAGCTGAACCTTGTAAATATTTGTGATGCTGTTGATGAATCTAAACCTTCATGGAATACACCCCTGAGGAACTGTGTACAAATAAGAAATTCAGCAGAACAGAAACTCCCCCCTCAACCAGAACGTCTTTCAGCATATCCAGAGAGGCTAAGCCAAACAGGTCTTCTTACCCCTTAATAAAATTTTAAGGAATTAGTTCTCTTTCTGTTTTATTCCATGTTTCTTTTCATAACTTGAGTTATATTCTTCAACCTTGCTTGTTGTATTAAGCCTCTGCTTTTTAGATTTAAGATTATTTACTAGCATATGCGTAGTACTCATATTAGACAAGAGAATTGTAAATTTCTACTGAAATATTGAGGGAACATGAGGATTATGTTTATTTAAATTCACTCTTGAGAAGTTTAGTTACTTCTTGTGTCAACAATTTAATTTTAGATCATTATGTTTTTGTGTGTTTTCTGTTAGCTGAGTGGATGGAAGCTGTTTCACATGTAGTTGCTGCTTATTATTTCAGTATCATCTTGACAATTTAAAACATGTTGACAGTGTAAATATATGAAATGAGTGTATCCTTTTTCTGTTCGGCTGTTAACTTGTTGATATTTTTAATCAGGTATCAGTAAAGAAGAATTTAATTCTGACACTAACTTCTGGAAAGATCAGGTTCGACGTTACTGGAAGCTGATGAATGTCAACAAGACTGAAGTACGAAATGTCCTGGACATGAATGCTTTTTGTGGTGGATTTGCTTTGGCTCTGAAGTCATTTCCTGTTTGGGTGATGAATATAGTGCCTGTGAGCATGAAAAATACCTTGCCTGGTATATATGACAGGGGACTGTTGGGTGCTTTTCATGATTGGTAAGAAAATTCATTCCTAGTTCATAATTCTCCACTTACTGATTTACAAGGACAAGAGAACTATAAATACACTAGTTTATCCATTAATGTTTTACAAGGACAAGAGAACTATAAATACACTAGTTTATCCATTAATGTTAAGTTTTCTTGGTTTATTAGTTATTTTCTGTTAATAGGGTTTTATCTAATCCCAGGTGTGAGCCATTTTCAACATATCCCCGCACATACGATTTGTTGCACGCCAACCATATCTTCTCTCACTACAGAAACCGTGGAGAAGGTTGCTTGCTGGAGGATATAATGCTTGAGATGGACCGTATAGTACGACCTCAGGTACATGTTTTGTTGAAGTTAATTCTTATTTTTGCATATATTGAAGAACCAAAGTCAAATGCCCTCATTGTTGAAATTTGAAGGTGTACATTAGTAATTGTGGTGTCCAGGCCAGCTTCTTTAACAAGCATGGCTTTATAAATGCTAGCTTATAAAGATAGGAAGCTGAATGCTGGAACTAGATTCTGTTTATTGAGGACTATGAGCCTAAAACTTCATGCTTGATCCTTAGATCTTAATTTTTTGCGTGGATTAGTTGGTTATCTGCTTAAATTTTAAAATGATCATGTTTGGTTTGTTGGTTTTACAGACTAGTGTCAATTTTTTTTCTTCTGCATGCTATGTGTAGGGATTTATTATAATTAGGGATGAGGAGTCCATTACATCAAGAATTCGAGACATTGCTCCGAAATTTCTGTGGGAGGTTGAATCACACTTCTTGGAAAATAAAGAGAAAAAGATGGAACCTGTGCTACTTTGTAGAAAGAAGTTCTGGGCAATTGTGTAAGGGTTTGCCAGCTTTCAGAACTCTATCAATGGAATCTTTAACATCCTGCTTATACCACCACGGTGATTTTTGCTCATCTGTTTTCTCCTGGCTTCTCCATATGGTTACTGGCCTCATGGTAAAGAAAATCTTTGGCGTATTCATGAAATCTATAATTTCATTCATTGCTTGATATCATCATCTTCTCTGTATATGTTTTGGTAGCTAACAGTAACTGACACTTGTATTTCTCAACAGATTCTATAGCAGCTATCCATTTTTGTTTAATCCGATTTTTTAGAGAACAAAGAAATTGACATTCTGAACTGGGTTAATTGACACTTGTATATGTTTTGGTACACGTGCATGAATGTGTGACTTCCGGAATACGGTAGGATTCTTTCCAGAACTTAAAAAGAGTTAAAGTTCAATGCAGTAGAAGAACTTAAATATGTTATGAATCATGGGACAGATTATCTCTATGGATTTTGTTATGATTATCAATGATGGCTCTTACATTACAACATGTATATGGGTTCCAGTATGGATGGATGAAGAGGCTGTTTGAATTGTATTTCTTATTGGAAGTGCAGAGTTAGTTTTAGTGAAATGCAAAGATCAGAGGTGTTTGGATACAACACCAAAGATCTGAAAGTCATGGTTTTTAGGTCAATCCAAACAGACTCAATATATGGTCAATCGGCCATTGTCCATGGTCCTGTATAGTAGGCTAGTAGAAGTAGTTGGCCCATGTAAGTGTAAAGTAATTGTCACTTTTAAAGGCCCAAATGAGATGTATAACTTTCAAACATATATCTACGTACGTATATGCATATACACACACAAATGCACGTAGATAGGGTATGTGTGTACGTGTGTATGTATATATAGTGGGGGTTGACTTTGAGGGAGTATTGACCATGCAATGTTGGAATGGTGAAAAGAAAGGCCACTTAACAATGACTCTCAGTGATTTGACAAATCAACCCCACGCTTGTCTGCCTTGCCCCCACTTCCCTCTCACTAATTCCATTGCACCCACACCAGATCCACCATTTCTTTTTAGAGTTTCTTCTGGTTAACTCTCTCCATTTACTTCATAATATGGATCTCCCTAATTCTTCACTTCTTTTCTTCTGTTTTTTTTTTTCTTTTTACTTTTTCTAAATTATATGAGGTGATGTTGTGTGTATACGTACACATATATATATATATATATATATATATATATATATATATATATACACCATACACTTGGCGAAATGTGTTAAACTATGAACTATCAATGGTGCAAGGAAGTCAATATGCACTGTTACTCACCATATGTGAAGGGAAAATCTGTCTCTTCCTCTCATAATTGGACAGTGAACAAAGTGCAATTTCTAATAATTACTTGCTATTTATAATTAAGAAAATTACCAATAATAATACCAACAATTTGATATATTTCTCATTGGATGTTTATTAAAGATATAATAATAATAATAATATTCAAGTATATTTCTTTTCATACATTATTTTTTCTAACTTTAATTACTCTTAATTTCTCTTATATATATATATATATATATTTTTTGTTTTTCTTTTGAGGTAAGGAACGGCATTAACTAATTCTAATTACGTACGGAAGATACAGAATTAATTTTAATTATATTATTTCTAAACTTGCATGGCATATTCTTGCAACGTGCACTAATTGTGTGATTAGGTTAAAAGGTAAAGAAAAACAATTATATATATATAATTAATTAGAGGTGGAAGTAAAAAAAAAAAAAGGAAATAAAAGAAAACAGAAAGGGAAAGTGAAGCAAGTTATAATTAGAGATGAAAATCTCCATCTTATCCCAAAAAAGGCTAAGAAAGTTACGTACACTTCATCGGATTCTAATCTCATCATCATCAAATCTAATTTTATTTCCTGATCGCTTTACTTGGATTTTCTTTTTCTAACTAAATCTTAATAAAAATAATAATAATAATAATAATTTTACATTACATAATAGTAAATAATAATACGAGTCAGATATTAAATTAAAAATAAATTTATTGGGAAAAGGTAATAATTGAATATATATATATATATAGATATGCTAATTTGGTTAAATGTCTGTGCTTTAAGGAGAAAAGGGGGTGTGTTAACTTCCATTTTGAGGCATAAAAAAGCACTTTGTGCTTCACAAAAGCACCCTCTCATTTTTTCTATCTAATTAACCCTCTACTATATCTACATCTATATCTATATATACATATATATATATATATATATACCCTAAAGTTAGGCAACTCAAGTCCCAACTTTGGATTTTCCATTCATAACTATCTTCCTTTTATGTTTTCTACAAATCTAAACCATCCTATATCTATAAATATACATGCTGAGTTATATATATATATATATATATATACACACACACACACACATAGATTGACTAGTCCAAATCCGTAGCAGATCATTTTTAAAAGAATAAAATTTGATTATCCTATATATATATATATATAAATATAAATTGGAGTGGGTGAGAGAGAGAGGTGAAGTTGAGAGTGAGGGAGAAAAGGCAAAAGGAATGAGGAGTTGATTGAAGGGACACCTCATCATCCCTCTTCTCCTGTTTGTGTGAATCAAACACCACTCCTGCATACCTACTGCAAAAGCTCTACGTGTACATGTACATATATACATACACACACACACACAAATTATTGAGACTCCGTCTGTCACTATGCAAAATCAAATTGACACGTGGGAATCAGTGCTTCCTATTTTTTTCTTTTTTCTTTTTTAATTTTTAAATATATATTAAAATTCTCATTTTAAAAATATTAATTTATATATTAAAAATTCAAATAAATATAAAGTTTTCTTGAGAAAAAAAATATGCACTTTTAATTTGTTGAAAGTTGGAAGGGGGCAGAGGTGAAGTGTAAAACAAAAATCGACGAATTAATTGAAGTGAAAGGGAGCGGGGATAGGGACGAGTACGTGGGTTTTTGCCACGTGTCGACTACTTATTAGGTGATCGGATGAGCCCTAGCTTCCAGCCGAACGGTTTTTTTTGTTTTTTTTTGTTTTTTTTTTGTTTTAATGTATTCACTTTATATATTTAAATTATTGTTTTTAATTTTTCTTGTAATGCATAATCATAATATAAAATAATTCTTTTGAGTTTCAAATGAGAAACTTTAAACTGATATCTCTTAGATTAATTTATTAGCAAATTCAACTAAAATTTATAATAAAATATTTGGCAAATTTTATGTTTTCTTGATATGATAATTGGGTTTGATAATGGTTGAACTAATTCTATTACACCACAAGAACCATTACTACTCACCTATTAAAATAAATAAATATAAGTGATTTAAAAGATTAATTTATTCCAATGATTGTTAGTCTCGTTCTTGTTGAGACTTAAAATAAAACGATATTAAAAAATTATCAGTCTCACTCTTGTTAAGACTCAAACTTGTATTTTTCATTTATACTGTGTCAAATCACATATAATTTCCTCATTAATAATTAGATAGTGGTTAAAAAATTACTTTAATATATAAAAATGTTAAAATATGTATCACTATTAGCTTAATTTTCACCGGTTCACTCAACTGAATTGTGAAACTGGTCGTGGAGTCCCATAAGTGTTTAGTTTATATTGTGTGTACACATATACATATATATATATATATATAATGTGCTTTAGGATAGGGGTTGAAATGTGTGCATGTGTGGTGTTTGTTTACCCATTTCTTTTTCTTATATAATCGATTTATCCTTAATTAATAAAGTGTAAAGAAAGAAAAAGAAAACTTTATTAGCGTTTCCTCAAATTGTTGTCAATGCCTCACTTATCTCATCTTTATTCTCTTTCAAGTTTGTCTAGATCTCATCTTCCTTTCATCAAATTTTTTTTTATCAAAATATTTTATGGTATCAGAATATAAATGAAGAACAAAAACTCCAATCAAACTTCAAATTCTACTTTCCATCAAAATCTAACTTCGTCAAATAAAAATGTTATTGATCTTTCTTATATGAACAATTCTTGTTAATCAAGACCAGTGAAAGCTCAAATGGTGTTATTTATAATGTATTTACTTGATTCAAATAACTATTACACTTAGTAAGATTGACAAAAATTGCATTATATATCAATAATAAACTAGGGTTTATCGATAGAAGTTTAAAAAAACTGACATATTCAAATAGTCTGCTTATAGAACATTAGTTGTGATGCAATGATATAGTTATCAGAAGTGTAACATGTTTTATACAGACACACTTACCAATTGTATATCAAGCTCGAACAAACTAGTGTGTACTTAGATAAAATATTTGTTAATATCTTTCATACTTGCAGATTTTAGGTGCCAAAACTTTGAAATTGCTATTGAATCAAAATCTTAAGATTGTTGAAGAAAGATGGTAAGTTCATTCCTAACTCAACCATGTATGGAAAACTTATTAGAAGGATGATGTACCTGACCT
>NW_019014687.1:1677726-1710553 GCF_000150535.2 Carica papaya
TCTATACATAAAAATCAAAAGCTAAAAATTATTTTGAAGAATCAAATTGCAATCTAAGAATTTTAGTTTGAACTTCATACAAGTTTGGATTCTTTAATCTCTGCCAAATCGTATCTCACTTAAATTTGTCTTATAAATCCTCAATTACATCAAACTATTACATGGATTATGAAATTTATCTTAAAAATTAATTAATAAGGTGCATATATGCAGAAGTACAAATATATATATATATATATATACATATAGTGTTATAAGTAATATATGGTTGGTCACGGCAGGAGGGAATTAAGACCTAACTTTGGTCAACAAAAAATATGAGGTCGGTGTAAATTGGGCGGTCAAATTGTTATTAAAATATGGTCTGTGATTAGGATTTCAATGAAAGTGTTAGTGCCTCACTGAATCTTTTACTTTTGTTGAATGACTTCTTGACTTAATAAGTTTAAAACCCATTTACCAAAATATAATAATTGTTTGAGATATATATATATATATAAATTAATTATTAATATACTTTATTAATGAATGGGTAATTAAAAAAGAATAAAAAATATTAATTGGTACAATAATTAGAGCTATACATACATATATATATATATATGTATTGCTTTAAAAGATATATATGTTTCAGCACTGTTTGGTTCCTTAATTAACTGAAAGAGTCTGTACTGAATCTAATTAATTATGGATGGAAGTGTTTTCATAAATTATACAAAAAATTCTAATTGGTGGAAAAGCAATTAAAGACCAAAGGGAGATTGGGTTTGAAGTCTATGCTTTTTAGAAGTTGGGGAAAGCCCTTTTCCCACCAACATATATATATTCGAAATATATATATATATATGTAATCACATGTTCACCCAAATCTAACTTATTATTATTTTTTTTCAAAAAAAGTCTGCAATTTTTTATTATTAAATTTTAATTTCATACTTTTGCTTGCATTTTTATAATTATATTAGTCTACATTCAAACTTACCACATTTGTTGTAAATAATATTTTATTAGTTGCTATGATTTTGTTTGTCTGCTACAATTTTATTTGCAAAAATAAAGATGGAAAAAATTTTTCCTAAATTTTTTTTTTTTAAAAAGAGTATCGTATAAAATTTTAAAGACAACTAAAAAATTTATTATAAATTTTATAAATTTTGATAAAAATTTAAAATTTGTTACTTCAATTTCACATGAAATATGTTAATTTCTTGTTATTCTAAGATAATTTACATTATCTTTTAATTAAATTCAACATTGAATTGGGAATAAACATAAAATTTGTGTCAAACACATATATGTGTGTGTGTTTCAATTAGGATAATCAGAAGAATAACACGTTATCTAGAAATAGGAAATGGACCCTAAAAAAGTTTGGTAATAATAAATAAAACAAATATTTAAAAAAAAAACAAGAGGAGGAGCCACAAAAATTAGTCATGATCCCACTAAAATAAAATTGAAGTGATGAGTTGTGGGCATCTCATGATGGTATGGTTGCCCTAATTAGTGGAGATCAAAGGGAGTTTTAGGAAAGTGGGTACCGGTCTCCTAAACCCCTGCATGCTTATACACATATACATACACACACACACACACACACACACAACACTTTATATTCTATTGTCAAAGTTTCAATACCACACTCTTAAGTAACTAATGCCCTTTAATGTTGCCCACTTTTAAATACAATCAATCCCCTTTTACTAATATTAAAAATTAACGAATAAAGTAGTCCAAAAAGACATATGAATTTAATAACCTCTTTAAATATCAAAAATTCATCTTAAATAAAATTTGAAGTAAATAAATAATAATGTACATTTCCACACTCCTACAATACTTAATGGTCTATTATTAATAAAATTATAACAAAGTTTGTTCACATTAATTTTTGACATAATTTTTTATTTTCATTTAATTGAAAATAAATCTGAACGTATACACACATGTTTGTGTAATAAAAATTAAATATAAATTATTAGTTACATATTTTAAAATTTCTTTGCTAAAATCATTTAACCCTTTGATCTTGTTTCAGGTTGGTAAGCACAACTCCGATCGTGTTATAGCCGACACTTGAGAAAAAAATAGTCAACCCAACCAAGCAAGGCGATTTGGTGCTTGGGACCCACGAATTAATTAAACCCATTAAGTTGGTGGTCTCTCTTTTTTTTTTAAAAAAAAAAATAATAATAATAATAAAACAATAAATAATAAATTCATACCAAATTAAAATTAAATCTTAATGCCTATATTTATATATATATATATATATTTTATTTTGTTGGATATTACTAAAATATGGTTCAAATATAATTAGTGTCATTAATTACATCCTATTTATTTATTATTAACCTTAATTATATTTGATAGATACATATATAGCAGCATATTTACATAATAAACACGATTAGTGATGCTTCATTTATCCAATAATATTATTCCTTTCCACATGGGTTTCAGCAAGAGGCTTTTCATTGCACTCAACGATATATACACACACACACACACACACATATTATATGCATGTCAATGATGATATCCCACACAACGTTACCTTTGTCCATGATTTGTCAGCATAAATATTCTATGCCACATCATATTATATGTGTGTATTAGTTTATTTATAAAATAATTTTAACATTTTCGAACTCATTAAAAATGTCTTGAATTTGTTAATCAGTAATTTGCTATACATATATATATATATATATATACACACGCACACACCCACGGAGGAAGTGAGATATATATATATACATGAGTATATATGTGCATGCATGGCAAACAAAGTTGTAAGTGGTTAAATCTTTTGTCACCTTTAGGTTTTATGATCATCGATCACCACACAAATACACCACCCTAGAAAAACAAAAGTCAAAAAGTCAAAAAATTGGCCAACCTTCTTTTCAATCTTTTCGAGTATACATACTAAATCCAGAGCCTTAATTGGTGGAATCTGCATTGTATTATTATAAGGATATTCCCTTCCTCTAATGGAACACAATACACCCACATACACCTCTATATATGTTCACCCATTTTCTTCAATATAATATATAATTACACACACTTAAATAGACATTTCACGTTGTTTGACATTGAAAATTTTCCTATTTATAAAACAATAATCTGTTATAGAAAAAAATATATTTAGAAATTATTTTATATATAATTTTCTTTTACAAAAATAAATAATTTAAGATAAAATCCACCACTACGGAAGGAAAATAAAATGTGGTATTTTGACCTTACTCCATCCACAAAAACCTAATTTGATGCTCACCCACTTCCCTTTTATGGAATTCCCGTCCTCCCAATACCATTTTAACATCTTATCATCACCAACTCACCAAACAAATGTTACACCAATTATATATACACACACATACAACGCCTATATATGCGTGCGTGTGTGTGTGTGTGTGTGTGTATGGGGAGAGAGAGAGAGAGGACCCACAAGTTCAATTGGCTTCCACCTAAGAGAGAGAGAGAGAGAGAGAGAGTCCAAAAGTCAAAAGTCAAACCTATTCCATCATTGTAAAGTCCACTGATTCAAATTCAATCAAAACACAGACAGTTTTTCTTTTGAGACATGGGAGAATATCGTATGCTACTAGAAGAAGAAGCAGAAGAAGAAAAGGAAAGAAGAAGAGTTTTATAGATATTGCAATAATTTTTCCTTTTGGTGGCAACAAGACTTTTCAAACACATTGGAGTTTTATTCACACAAAACTTTGAAAAATATGTTTGGCCCTTGTGTGTATTACCTTAATTCTGGTGTATGTACCTTATAAGAAAGGGATATATATATATATATATATATACGTATATATACGTATATATATCATATAGCTGGCTGATTTTAGTGAACATGTGCCCAAAATAAGTTGACAATAGGGTTGCCCTAAACTTTGAAAAACTATAGCCTAACTTTTTTTCTCGATCATAAATTTATCACCATGTTGTGAGTTAATTAATTCCGTCATTAATATGTAAGATTTCATAAACTTTACGTAAACACATGCAATGTATGTATATAAATACTAATTAATCAACATAGAACCGGTTTGTGGATTACTCCAATGTTCTTTTTACTAGCTGCCAGTAAAAATTCTTCTCGAAAAACATACAAAGTTTAAATTAAAATGAATAAATTTTTTTTTTTTCAAGTATTTTATATTAATAGCTAGAATTTGCTTACTTACAAATTAAATATATACTCGTTAACTTCTTCAATTAATTAAGTTGGGGAAGTGAAATTGTAGGGCGGGAGTGAAAAATAAAGTCAATACAAGTTCAAATCAATAGCTATCGGCCGTGTGTTGTGTGTGTGGATATATAATTATGGTTCTTATATTAAAGAGTTTCCTCTTTTTCCTCGAGACTTTGATTAAAATTCAAAGAAAATGCACGTGTATTCAAACTTGGAATTGATCTTTGAAATTATTGGGATTCAATAAATACAGAGAGTCACGAAAAGGTGGCAACCATTTTCTGATTCTTGGTCATTAGGGCATGCACATTAAATTTCGTATTATTTTTATTAAAAATAAATAATGTTACTACAATATTAATTGGAAGGAAGTTTTACTGTTTTAGTATTGGTATTAAAAATTATTTTTCTTTACATATTAAAATTTATAAAAAAAAAATTTAACAGATTATAATTAGTACTCATGTATAATTCTCAAAAAAAAATTAATATAGTAAATCTTAAGTCCTGTACTAATATTATATATAATTTAGATCTACGGTATCTACTTATAACGGGATTAATGGTAACGAGAATTTCTTAAATTCTCATTAATAAATTTGAATTTATAATATTGGTTCTAACTTTTGATTTTTTAATTATTGTTCGATATTTATATTTTTTAAAATATTGTTATACAAAAATTAAAATAACTTAGTGATATATATATATATATTTATAGTGGTACATATATAATTAAAAATCATTTAATTTCGGAGAGAAAATTAAAGATTGGGATGTTAATGGTGTCATGATGTGAGAAAAGACCAAAAGATTTATGCCACGTAAAGATGTCTCTTGAGACTGCTTCCATTCATTTGTAGGTAGGTGCACATCTCAAAATTTAATTAATTAATATTTAAAATATGATACACACACACACACACATATACATATACATACACATACATATATGTATATATATATATATATGTATAAATGAAATAATTTATTTCTCTGAATTTTTTGTAATCATATATAATAATATTAATATTTTTTTAGTTATTATAAATGAAGACCAAAAAGATCTTAACATCTAAAAATGCTTTTAAAAAAAATACAGAAAACCGAAAGCGAAAAACACGTAAAAGTTTCGAAACGGCTAAAAGACTACGAACCAAAGCCAACTGCAAAAAATAAAAAAATAATAATAGATTGAGTTTTTATAAATATAATTTAAATATATATATATATTTTTTTGTAAACTATACAAATTTTCTTGTACTTTCTAAATGATAATAATAATTTACTTTACTTTTTAATTAATTAATTTTTTAGTATTGTGAATTTTAAATACATAATTAATTTTTTAAAAAATAAATTTAAAAAAAAAAATGGGGATGAAAGGACTCATCAGGAGACAAAAAGGAGCAGACGACATCTCCTTTTGTGATGCCCCATTGGGTTTTACATCCCACTCCCCCCTGCAACTTGGATATAGCTTTAAAATATATATATATATATATATAATAAAAATTATAAAAAAAAATAATCCAAAACATTATTCTAAAATTTTATAATAACATAAAAAATTTATGAGTCAAGTCATACGAAGGAAAACCCACGAATGCCATTTTTATCTACCAGTGAAAATTGTTGTCTTTTACTCAAAATCAGAAAACAAAAAGCATGGAAATGACTCCAACCCCAACAATAAAGCCCATTGCTTCTTTTGTTTTCTCTTTTTTTTTTTTTATTTAATTAAAAAATAAAACAATAAAAATAAATATAAAGATAATTACTTCTTATGTGGTAGGGCATTGAATAATTAATTGGGTGCATAATAACTTTATGGTGCCTTTTTTTATTTTAAAGTATATAATATGCTATTTTGGTACCAAGTTGGGTTTATCATAAGATTATATTGATAATATTTTCACAAGGATGAAAAGGAACAAATAATGTTTTTATTATTTAAAAAATAAAAAAAAACTATTGTTTTGCACCTTATAATAATTAATTATGAGTGTGTTGTTGTTGGAGGTAATTGCTTAAAATTGATTGGATGTTATTTGAGAGTTTCCAAAAATGGCATCTTTGTGGGTTAGCTTTCCATAAGAATCAACTTCTAAGGGGTCGTTTTGTTGGAATCTTTTTTCTAAGCTTAATTATTGGAGAAGCTGTCTTGCAAAAATGCTCTTACCACTTAACATCTTTTTATGACTGCTAAAACTATTTTTTTATTGTTTTTAAGAAACAAAAAATATATATATAATATATTATATTATATTACATTACATTACGTATAGATATAGAAGAACCAAGAACCCTTTATATCTATAGCTATCTACAACTCTTTCGCTTACTTTAATTCAATTAAATTTATGTACCACATCTTGCTACCTATAACCACACACATATATTTGTTTATACGTGTGTATGCCGGGGGAGGGGAAGGGGGTTTTGGTTATAATTAATTAAATCCAAGTACTGTTAATTTCAATAGCCAGCTACTATGTGGTCAAAACCCAATGAAATTTTGACCTCCCTCATCTTAATCTAGCCATTAAAGTATTATAAATTTTTCTTTTTGGGATGATATTTAAAGAATTCTTTGTACTTGGGTAATTGCAACAGCCCGTTTTTATATATTTTTTTTAACGTAACTTCTATAAAATATATTGTAATAAACTATCTAATAAGGTATAATTTAAAATTCGTATATATATATATATATATATATATATGTAAATAAGAGAATTCTATTGAGGGGAGGGGGATAGGGGGAAAAGAAAGAGAGAGAGAAAAGAAAACCCTAGGATGCCAAGGGAAGAAGGGGTGGGGCCAGGAATCGTTCCCGTGAAAACGCACACACGCGAGTGTCTGACAGGGAAAGTGGAGTTCGTACTTCACTGTATACTTACTACTACTTCACTTGTACAAGATTGTGTCTTATGAATTTTCTTTCTTTTTATTTATTTATTTATTTTTAGTATATTAAAAATATATTTTAAGTTATAATCCAAACAAAATAATTCATTATGATAATTTAAAATTATAATTTATTTTGAAAGGGATAAATATATATATAAATGTAAAAATAAAAATAAAAATTAAAGGAGGGGTGAAGAGTGAAAAGACAAGTCAAACGTCAAATCGAGGGTCTTGAAATCATAAGACAGTCAGTGAATGTGTTGTGTTGTCAATCCATCGGATTTCCTTGTTCTTATTTGTGTCTATGCCCTACACTCTACAACACTCTTCCCTCTATACATATATTTATTTTAATTTTTAATTTTTAATTTTTACTTTTACCCTCCCTTTTTAAAAAAAAAAAAAAAAAATTTTAACCTTTTACCCTCTTCTTCTTTATACGTACATATATTTCTATAATCAATTAATTTTTAATTACCACCAACACCTTTCTTTACAGTGGGAAAAAAAAATATATATATATCATTACGCTTTACTCGAAAACTATAAAAAAAATTTTATAAAACAAACAAAAGAGTTTTAATTCTATTAATGTATTCTTAAAACTAAATTAAATTTTATTTCGCTAATGAAATCAAAACATAATATATTATTAAAATTATACTGTCTCGTATGAATGAATTATATAACTTACAATGGGGTAACAGAAACGTACGCACTGCAACTGGCACCTCCTCTTTCTACACGTGCAAAGTCTTGTCTCACGTGCAGTTCTGCAAGTTAAAAATAAAATAAAAAGAAAATAAAAAAGTTGTATTGTTTTGTTGTTGTTGGAACTAGTCCCCATATATCTTCAATTCAAACCCACATTCATACACTCGGTTTACACATTTCCCCACGCACCCTCTTTTTTATTTCCTTTCCGTTCTTAAAAAACTTTAATTTAATTAATTTTAATAATACATTATGTATATATATATATATATATATGTACGTACGTACGTGTGTGTGTATATGTTGTAGATATGTAAATATAGAATTGTTATTGTTAATTAATTTATTGGTTTGGTAAATAGAGGGATGTACAGCCTATTTATTATCCCTCAAAAAGTTGTACGGACCACTCGATCCCAAGCTTTTCCATTCACATGGGAATGGGTGTACGAGTGCCACACCCTAAACTTTACAAAAAAATAATCCAATTTTATTTATCTAATTTCCTAATTTATTATCAAATTAAATTCTAAAATGAAAAGAGAAAAAAAAAAAAAAAAAAAGGAGTTACTCAATTTAATCATATATGCCCCCTGCATATAATATAATATAATATTTGAGAGATTGATTCGGACATCAACACGTAAATATTTAGAATAAATAATTAATTATATGTCAATTGAAAAAATTTAAAATATCAGTAATAAGTAATAAATATTGTTTTTTTCTATATGTGTTTTTTCTGAAATTTAATTGTTTTTGGACCGTCGGATACTAAAAATAAATTATCGTTAAAAAAAAAAGAGGTTGCGAATAAAAGCGATCAATTATTGAAGAATACAGTGTTGAGTTACAATTATTTTCTTTGGCTGAGTCTAATTAATTATAAGATGTAGGCACCATTTTACAGTACCTGATCCCATAACATGTTATAATTTTTCAGACACACCATTAATTTTTACTTCTCGTCTATGCGCTACTTTTTATATATAAATCTAAACGTAGATGGATGGAGTGTTGCCTTGAAAATGAAATTTATTTTCTCATGTAAAAAAATATAATAAATTCCAACGAAACCTGAAATGATTAGTTTGAATCGGGTCCAAATCAATTGAAAGCTAGAAATTGAATCAATATGCAGACAATTATTAATATTTGGAAAAATAAATTACGTTCAAAGTATTATTTGTATAATATAAATAAATTATAATATTAGGACCACTTTTTATTGGTAATTTTATCAACTTCGAATCTAAATTTGATTGTATTTTTCCCTGGTACACATTTATCGGCAAATTAGAAATTGTACGAACTAAATCCATAATTACTGAACTTAAACTAATTACTACTGTACCCGTATGTGGCGTACATAATAATTATTATTTTTTCTATAATTAACTTAAAACATATTGATTAATTATTATTATTATTAAGGGGCGAGGGAGGGGGAAAAAAAGGAGGCTCATCCCATAAAAGGCATAATAAAGGGTCAAGGTCACATCGTATAATTCAGCAGTCAACACCCATCAATTCATAAAAATAAAAAGTAATTAATTTCTGATTTTTTTTTTTTTACATTTCGACTACTTTCTACTTCTACTAACTATATATATATATATATATATACACACAAACACACACACACTACTTATAAATTATCTTAATTTTAACTTAATACCAACAAGATTACCTATTAATTAATTAAAATCATTAGTAATTAAAACTAAAACTAAAACAGAGCTAATCATGTGGATAGTTTATTTTTATTTTATTTTATTTGCTGCATGCCTTTCTAATTGCAATAAACTTGCAAAAGTCATAGAACAATTAATTATATTATTTTCAGAATTATATATTAAATATTTATAATATTTGACAATCTCCTATTTTAAATACCACAGCCGCCCAGAACAGCCACCCATATAGTTTCCTCTCTCTGATTTTTCTCAAAAACAAAAACCACACAAAAAAAAAAAAAAAAAAAAAAAAAATCCATCAACGCACAACACCACCACTCTCTCAAGAGAAAGAGAATCTCTCTCTCCTTCTCTCTCTCACTCTTTCTCTATAACCAGAACAAGAATCATCATCATAACCATCTTCGATCATCATCATCATCATAGTTTGAGCGAAGAAATTAATCAACATCATCAATTGGATCAAAAACCAGCACATATCAAGACCCGAATGAGCTCTTAACCACTCTTTATTTCTCTTGTTTTTCTCTTCTTAATTTTTGCTGTAGTAGAGAGATATAAAACCATATTCAGGAAGAAGGGAACCCTAGTGAGGTAAAGAAGATCGGGGAGGGAAAAAAAGATGAGCAGCCTTGAAGAGTCTTTAAGATCTCTGTCACTTGACTATCTAAACTTGCTGATAAATGGTCAAGCTTTCTCTGATGTGACTTTCAGCGTAGAGGGTCGGTTAGTCCACGCGCACAGGTGCATCTTAGCGGCTAGGAGTCTCTTCTTCAGGAAATTCTTCTGTGGACCCGACCCACCACCGGGTTTGGACCCGACTGGCTCTCGGATGAGTCCCGGGGCGGCGAGAGGGGCGGGGGTGATACCGGTGAACTCAGTGGGGTATGAGGTGTTCTTGTTGCTGCTCCAGTTTTTGTATAGCGGACAAGTCTCTATTGTGCCGCAAAAGCACGAGCCAAGGCCTAATTGTGGGGAGAGAGGGTGTTGGCACACGCATTGCACCTCAGCCGTTGATCTTGCTCTTGACACACTCGCAGCCGCTCGATACTTTGGGGTTGAACAGCTTGCATTGCTCACTCAGGTCTCTTTACCTTCTTCATCAACTCTCTCTCTCTGAATCTTGATTTTGAACTTGGATTTCTTTTTGGCTACTGGGAAAATTACTGGGTTTGTTTCTTTTTTAAAAATCAGAAACGTTCGTTTTTTCTAATTTTTTGTTAAATGAACATTGATTATCATTTCTACTCCGAAAAAAAAAAAATTGTCATTTATCTTTTTTGGGGAGAATTTATTATGGTATGATATAATAATGATGAAGTAGGTGTGTCTGCTGTTTAACAATCTGAATCCTGTCTGAAAAATTTTGTCTTAAAAAAAACTTCTTCATTAAATTAAGACTGCAGTTTGGATTTGATCTAACACTGATTTTTTTAAGTACTTTATTTTTTTTTCTTCTCTTTTCTGCAACAGAAAATCTTCCTTTTTTAGTTTCTGCAAAAGCGTTTGATTCTATTATTAATTTTGCTTCAATTTTCGGTAACAATTTTTACTGTACTGTCAATGTGCTTCTTCTTCTCCTCCTCTTCCTCGACGTCTTTTTATCTCTACAGTACTCGGCGTTTACAAAATCCACTGTTTTCTTTTTGATCAAAAGTCTAATATGATATATCCTCTCGAGGGTTTTTATCCATACATATAACACATTTATATATGTATGTGTATATATATACGCTTATCTTGATTTCATGTACTTGCCATTTTGTGATTTCCTTGAATTGGGTTCCTCTCATCTGAATTTTGCTCACTCAATAATTTCTTTATTTAGATCTTGATGATCAGCTTCACATCTAGTCTTGTCTTCCACAGTAAAACACAGCAAAAAATTTCTTTAATTCCCCAAACATTCACTTTCCTCATTTGGGTTTCAAAACTTTGTATTTAGAAAAAAAAACGACACAAAACCTACTACTCTACTTACAGAAATCCTCACCATCTAATCTCAAATTTTCACAAACATCAAATCATTTTTAAGTAATGCGCTCGCTAAAAGCCAAAAAAAAGTTGCCATTTTTCCAGTCACCATTTTTGGTTCCTTGAAAAAGTTTTAATCTTGGTTAATGTTGCAGAAGCAATTGGCTAGCATGGTGGAGAAGGCATCAATCGAGGACGTAATGAAAGTTTTAATAGCTTCAAGAAAGCAAGACATGCACCAACTCTGGACTACTTGTTCTCATCTTGTCGCTAAATCAGGTTTACCCCCGGAAGTCTTGGCCAAACACCTCCCTATTGATGTGGTGGCAAAAATAGAAGAGCTCCGGCTCAAGTCATCGCTGGCTCGGCGTTCACTTATGCCGCACCACCACCATCATCACCATCACCACCACCACCACGATCTCTCCGCCGCGGCTGATCTCGAGGACCAAAAAATTAGGCGGATGAGACGGGCCCTCGACTCCTCAGATGTAGAACTTGTAAAGCTCATGGTGATGGGAGAAGGGCTTAATCTCGACGAGGCATTGGCTTTACACTACGCTGTCGAGAATTGCAGTCGAGAGGTGGTGAAAGCCTTGCTAGAGCTCGGTGCAGCCGATGTTAACTTCCCGGCAGGGCCCGCAGGGAAGACACCGCTTCACATTGCGGCGGAGATGGTGTCGCCGGACATGGTTGCTGTCTTGTTGGACCACCATGCCGACCCGAATGTAAGAACTGTAGATGGAGTCACTCCATTAGACATTCTAAGAACCCTAACCTCGGATTTCTTGTTCAAAGGTGCGGTCCCTGGGTTAACCCACATTGAGCCAAACAAGCTCAGACTTTGTCTGGAGCTGGTTCAGTCTGCGGCTTTGGTCATTTCCCGGGAAGAAGCTGGAAGTGTCAATGCACCAACCTCAACTGCTATTTATCCACCCATGAGCGAAGAACATAACAGCAGTAGTAGCGGGAACCTGAATTTGGATTCAAGATTGGTTTATCTGAATCTTGGTGCCGGGCAGATGAGTTCAGGAGATGGTGATCATGATCATAGCAGCAGTCATAGTAGCCAAAGGGAAGCCATGAACCGACATGATCCAACAATGTATCACCACTCTCATGACTTCTAGCTACTCCATCTCTACCTGATATAGTTATATTTCTCTTTCTCTCTTTCTCTTTATTATATATGGTTATATATATATATTTTCTCTCTCTCTCTCTCTCTCTCTCTCTCTCTCTATCTATCTCTCTCTCTATTATATATATATATATATATATGTGGATGAATGGTGAAAGAAAGACAAAGCAAGGAAGGAGTTAGCAGGGAAAAGATAGTAGTAGTTTCATGGGAATTGAACTGATCATGGAGATGGATTATTATTGGATTTATATTGTTTTTTTTTTGTCTTGTCAGACGTGCTTTGCTAGCTTTCACTACTTTTGCCATTTTCTGTTCTGGTTTTTTGTGGGTTAATATCTGTTTTGTAGGATTTTCCCTCGGTGATCATGAAATGAAAGTGGAAGTTTCATGGGTGAAGGGATGGATTTTCTGTTTAAATGTCATGGGATGAGACAAGGAGAATCTGAGATTTTGCTGTTTAGAGTTTCGGGGAAGAAGATGAGACACAGGTCAATCTTTTCAAACTTCTCTCGGCCTGTCAACTCTTTTGTATTTATATTTGATCTGATATATAATGCCCCTATTTATTGTCTCCTTTTATTTTTCTTGTCTCCCCACCCACCTTCCCTCATCATTTTTTATTTTACAAATAAGTAAAATCATCTTAATTAGTCGCATATAATAATTATACACACATAATTCATTAACATGTTAAATTTGTAATTATCTCAATATTTATCTTTAATAATTGTTAGAAATATACATTCCACACACACACACACACATATATGTAGAAATATTATAATAATATAAAAATAATTGGCAATTAGAAACTAAATGGGTTTTTTTCTGTAATGGGTGTGGTGGGGTATATATATATATATATACATATTGGCTTCTTACATATTAGATCATTTTGTTTGGACATGGGTGCTGCATATATTTTCTAATAAGGGTAATGAGCTGTCTCATTTCTAATTTTTGTATTTCTTTTGTACTAATTGTTTTGGAGGAAAACCATGTGGGTATTGGACAAATTGATTGAATTTTGTCTTTGCTTGTATGAGTGTGTCTACTACACACCCTTATATATAATTATTTACCTATATATATATATATATATATTTGTAAATAGCCAAATCTAGATTCTCCACCTTGGTAATCCTCCATTTTGCCCCCTCCTTACCATTTTTGTGCTCTTATCATGCTTCCAAAAGTCTATAAGTTTTTCTTTAAAAAAATAATTGGTGGAGATTTTTTTTTTTTTTAATTACTTTTTATTACAAACCCTAATTTTCTCTTAAATATGCACACACACACACATATATATATATATATATATTTGTTCATGTTGGTGTAGGTCTGAAGATCCTTGCCTATACCCTCTATGTTTCAGCCAAAACACATGCCTAGTTAGTCATATTGTTCTTTCTGTCTCCTAACTAATAAATCATATTTTCAATTAATTATATTATCATGAGCTTTTTTTATATATAAAAAAGTATTCATAATAATTAAATTAGCTTGTTAGAACTGATTAATTTAAAAGCCAACCATTGATTGAATTATATATAAAAGGGGAAATGAGAGCATTGCATCTAGTCCCAATATATATACATATATATATGTATGTATATTTTTATATACACAAAAACACATTTATATGGGCAACAAATTAAAGATTAACTCGCTTGAAAATCAATAGGGTTCTACCTCTAGTCCAATAAAATTAAGAATATATATAATTGATAGAAAAATCTTAGCTAATATTAATTTGATATAATTTTAGAATCAATGAAATTAAACCATTAGTAAGAAAAGAGGATTATTATAGTAGGGGATGCTCAAATTAGTTAAGAGATGGACCGACCACTAGGTAGAGTAACCTCATTTGCATTTTTTATTGTTTGAAATTATTGTATCATTCTTATTCTTGAATTATATTTATGCAGTATTACGTTTAGTTAATTATAACTAGCTCGATATTAAATAAATATAGCATTTCGTACTCTTCGATATCCTTTAATTAGCAATGTTTATGTACAAAGTTGATAATAATCACTCAAAAGAAGACAATTTTTGTTCCCGAATTCTCTTTAATTTATTGCCTATAAGATTAGTGATGGTATGTGTATGTGTGTTTGGAAGTAGTTGTCAATGTATATTATTAATTCATGCATGATATGATAATTGCTAGGAATTACTGGAGTTTAGAATTCCATATATTAATTATGTTGCTCCCTTTCCAGTAGGAAAATTACATATATAGTGGGTATATGACATGGTGGTGATGATAGAAACTCTCACTTCATATTATTCACAATATAATATTGTGGTCTTTATTTTCATAATTAGAATCTATAATTCCCCGGTGAGGATTATGGACTCTACGTTTTTTCCCTTAATTTAAAAACAGTATAATAACTAATCATCAATGTTTGAACTAATTCCTGTGTAATTGTGTGATTTCTTGATCTTCCCTTTGTTTTCAGTAATTAGTCACATACATAATCTAGTAGATGATCTTCTTTATATGCGTATATAGACAGATAGATCATGTACATTGATATCCAGAAATTTGTTGTTACCATAAACCATGCATGCATGATATATATATATCTATATATATATATATATTCAGTTTCTTTGATAGCCAAAGCCAATATTGTTTCATACATATAAACCACGGGCATGCATGCAAAGGCATTCTAGAGTATGTGATATAGATAGCTCGTTATAAATGTGGCTCTGTAGTACATACATACAGCTCATAGATACATTTATGCGTTTGTGGGTATATATGCATGCGTTTATGTATGTGTGTATATGTTCTGTGTGAGCTCACATGGCAAGTTAAGAAGCTCTGATTCGTCTGCTGCATGCATGTCTTGCTTGCAGGCTTCTTGTTATTTTTTATGCAAAAAAAGTTATTATTTGTTTTGTGAACCAAAATTCCATTTATATATATTCTATTTCTAACGAAGTAATGCCGAAGCAAACATATTATTCTCTGACACTAAGCTACAAGTCTTGGTTTTATATTCTATATGCGTGTGTGTACATGCATCAACTTGTTACTGATTCATTCTCTATGAAATCATTCAATGTGGTAATATATATATATATATATATGTATATATACATGTTAAAAATGATATACTATGTATTGAAATATTATGGTGAGTACTGCACTACAACCCCAGAAAACCTCATATACTCCGTTCATATGATTTCCCTGACGCCATTAATGCTTCCTAACACTTCACGAATTGGTTTGGCTTATTAGGGTTACATACTTTAGCTTTTATATGAAGAAAGCGTACACCTTGTAGAGATTTTATACAAGAATAGTTTTATGTTAACCAGATAATCATCAAAATCATCCATACCCAAAGTTTAGCTTTCAGGGTCTCATCATATTGTTTAAGGCAATTTTAAAAATGTTATGAATCTTGAGCATTTGAGGAAAAACTCAAAATAGAGAACATTGCCTATTGACTCATAGCAAATTATTCTCACTTTTATACAAAGTAAGAATAATTGTTAAAAGACCTAAGTATTCATTATGATTGGTGTATAAATAAGATAAGATACAAAATAACAGAGATTTTTACTGTTTATTGTCGCTCTGAGATATTTTTTTTTTTTATGTTTATGAGATTCTAATTATAATTGTATTAAGTATTTTTAATCTAAACAGTATGATGATAAATCGAATTATGAAATACGTTGAGAGTTGAGAATAACATGTTGAGGCAACGGTCAAAAATGACATAGTTACAAAAAAAAAAAGACAATAATATTAGAAATTTTTACTAATCCGTGTTAGAAAGAAGAGCAAGTGATCTTGGCATTCATTATGAGGGAAGGAGATGCATTCAAGAATCCAAGTAGTAGGATCAAGGTGAATGTTTGAGCTCTATTCAAAGACCATTTCAATGAAAAGTTTATCCTTTTGACTTAAATGGAATGAGTTTTGAAACGATCAAGAAAACTTTAAAGGCTCCTTTAACAGAAAAGAGGTATGGAGAAGAATTTGTGACATTGATGGAAACAAGATCCCAAACTCATGTGACTTTAACTTCAACTTCGTTGGAAAGTATTGGGGATCCATGAAAGAAGAGGTAGTGCAATATATGAGGGAGCTTCCTGATCCGGGCAAGTTTCTAACATAACAACTTAATCAATCTTTATTGACATTAAACCATCTCCATAATGGTATTATGTACAAGATTTTGGCAAAAATTTTAACTAAGAGATTGAGTTCAATCATGAATCTCAAGTAATGTATTGTTGAAGTTTTACTTTACTCTGTTTTACTTTATACTTTATTTAAAAGTATCTATCTTATTATTTTTAAAAAATTTCAAAAAAGATACAGATTATTATATGTTTAAGATTTTTTTAAAAAAAAAAAATAATGTAGATATTTTAAAGTAGAGAAATGTATAGTAAAAATTTAATACAACTTTATTTAAGAATTGAATTGATTAAAGAATAAAATAAAATGAGATGTGAAACTAATATTTATTTAATTACACAATAAAATAAAGTATGGATTTTATTGAGATTTTTTTTTTTGAATGGAAATCTATATATTTATTAATAAATGATTCATGAATATCAATTATAACGTAACAGAAAATAACATAAATAAATATAAACTGATTCAAATTTGCAATTTCTTTATATCAATCATTAAAATAAGTATTGATTGGTAAAATCTTAATTCTTAAATATTAATCATATTCCTCTAATTTACTCTAATTTATTAATTTAAAAAAAAAAAGATTTTATAAATACTCTGTTATTCATTTCCTCCCTCAAGTCTCAAAAGAGAGAACTCTCAAGCACACTGTATCTCCATTGTTGGCCAATCTTCTACAGATCCAGCCTTTTGCAGTTCTTGTTCTTGCATTCTATTATTAAGATGCAGTCGACCCCAACATCAATACAGGACATGCCTAAATAATTCACAACAGCAAGTAGTAATTGAATTGAAGCACATAATTACGTGTATACATATACATTTATATATATGCGTACATGTATATTTCTCTTTTTTCTTTTATTTTTCAAGTCTGTCAAATTCCATTATTCCCCTTATAAAATATGCGTATGTGTGTGTGTATATATATATATATATATATAGCCGACAAGAAGTTAATCCCAATAAAAGTTGGCCCCTTATACGCACACCATTTTTTCTATCTTATCTATTTCGCTTTAGTTTTTTCTTTCTCAAAAAACAAAGGATAAGGAAGGAACATACAGAGAATCTAAACCCTAAATTAAACATTAAAATAGGAATAAAAAAAAAAACTTGTTCCCTGCACAATATGACATGATATCTGTAAAGTGAGGTTTCTTGTCAAAATCTTTCTTTAATTAATTTCCATTCCTTTTTGCTGTGTATATATATACATATATATATATATAATGCCAAATTAAGACATGCATGAAATTAAAAAAAAAAAAAAAAAAAGAAAAGAAAAGAAAAGCTATTAGAAGTGGAGCCAATTAACTTAATTAGTAAAGTGGAGGTTAAAAAATCTTCAAGTGATTATATAATCAACCAAATTAATTTTAATACTAAACAAGGGCTTAAAATAAAAGTAATTATTTACTTAATAAAAAAAGAATAATATTATGACCAGTGTAAATTGGGTTTGATTTTTTGAATACAAGCAAATTATTCCACATGAAATATATATATATATATATATATGTAAATAGGGATAACTAAGAGAATATGTTGAGTTATCTATTTTTAAACTTGTTTTGGGAGAAAAAAAAAATAATGGACCATATATAATAATGTTAATAGGTATTCGTAAGCAATTATAGAATGCTACAGAGATATATGTATGTGTGTATATATAAGAATTACTGTAAAGAAATCGAAGTAAATGTAGTAGGTCCAGTACATCTGTTGCCTTGTTGGGTGAGGAATATGATTATTACTGGTTTCTTTAAAATGAACTTTTTCAAGAACAGAATAATAATAGTATATAATATATTTCTGAATCTTATTCAAAATGCTTCTGAAATTTTCCATAAATGCTTCAATAAAAAGGAGATCTAATAAACAATTAATATTAATAATGGAGCAAGTACACACACACACATATATATTTATATATAATTCTGCAATTAATAAATAAATATACACTTGAGCAATCATTTTTAGCATAATGGACAAACGAAACATACACTGCTGGCATAGTCATCATCATAATTAATATTATAATCAATAATTTAATTAAATATATTCTTTTGTGGAACAAAAATAAAAGACAGACAGGCCTGCAACTACAAACAATTATTAAATTAATTAATGTTTATTTCGGGACCGTTTCTAGAATTTTTTAATTTTTTTTTTTAATCAAATTGAAAAATTTGCATGATTTCAAGAAATGAAAACTGACTTAATGACACCCTAATTACCGAAAGTGAATATTTTAAAATTATATATATATATATATATACATATCATGAATGGGGGCAGCCATCAGATTGGGTGTAATTAAGAGGGGTTTGTGGACTTGATTGAGGTGGCTTTTTGTCGGGTCGGGTTCCGACAAAGAGTCGGATGGATTAATTAAAATGTATTGCGAACCCAAAATCATCGGATCATGTCTCTTTTCCCTCCCATTTATAGTTTTCTTTTAAAATTAAAATAAAAAATGAATTACTGCCAAAATTATTATAGCTTCTAATTTTATTTTATATTTCAAATATATTTTATGAATATTTAAAAAAAAATACCATAATTACTAAAGCTGCTATTTTTAAAAAAACAGCTCCTTTCCTTTTCAAGTTTTTGATGTTACAATAAAAATATCAAGAGTAATTAACAAAAGGATCATCCTTGAACAGTCAAATGGTGGATGGAGGAGATTTACTACTACTCAAGTCTCCCACTAGCTGTATATTTATATAATTAATAGTTTAAGAAAGACCAATAATTTAGGGTAGGGTGGTAAAAGTCTGCACATACGTGTCTCTGTGTGTGTGTGTATTCAAATATTATTTGATGGGATAACTCTTTTCCAACTTTAGATTCATCTCCCCAGAATGTTGAATCTATAACTCAGATGTCTATGAAAGGATTGTTACACCAGCCTTTCTCAAGCCCATTATAAGGAGAAAGAAAATACAAACACAGACATGGGGAGGAAGAAAGATGAGTACATACGATACCGACAACCATGGAGATGAGTTTGAACTGCAGAATCATGCTTATATTTCATTAAGATTTTTGCTCTTCTCTCTTGTTTTTGGACTTTATTCGGGAGAATAGGTAGATGAGAAAGGCTTATATTTTATGGCACAACCAGAATAAAAATAAGAAAGTCATCACCTACTTTTGTAGTAAATTACCAGGCAAGACATCAAATGCTGAGCAGCTTCTGTTCCTTCAAGATCATTTGACATTCATAAACACGTGCACACGCAATTTTGAAGATTATCAATTTGAAGATTTGTCATGTATCAAAACTTTATAATATATATATGAAAAAAAGAAATAAACCATGTATAAGCAATGAATTTATTTCAAGTTAGTGTATCGACACAGATTTGATAAAAGTATAACAGGGTATATGTAATTAAATTCAAAATAACCAAGACAAATAAAGAACTAACCAATGAAACATCTTAAACAGAATCTGATAGCGGGAACAGCTTTTCCAGCATATTGTTAGAAAGTATTCCGTTTGGATCCAACTCTCTTCTCGCTTCATTGTATGCATCCACTGGAAAACGTTTTCTTAGTCTTGCTTGAAGAGCAGCAAGTTCTTCTTTATCCTTTGGAACCTGATGAGATTATACAATGTTTATATAGGAACAAAGCTACTCAGTTCAAAATATTTTCATGTAAACTTGAAAAAATTATATTGACATAAAGAACTAAGAAGTTGATTCAAGAACTGAATCGAGAATGCTAAGAAGGCATATTTTGTCAGCATAAATCAAATGTTTTGATGTCTAATTTTCCAGTATTGGAAATTTAAGGCTCCATTTGTTATATAAAAACATTTTTAATTTCAGTTTCTACTTTCGTGCATACCTACTCACTTGTTTATTTATTCACGCAAATATGCATGGTGGCATGGGATTGTGGAGTAAAAATGGAAATCATAGTGAGATAATAGTTGAAGGGAAGATATGGTTCAAAAAGAATAAAAAAAATTTTATAGATAAAAATATGTAAGTTTAGAAACTGAAAACTAAAAAAGATTTCATATACCAAAGGGAGCCTTATGATAAATTAGATGAAAATATGAAATTTCAATAAATTTGAAGCAGCCATCTGGCTAATTGTAAGAATCTTGATAAACAAAAAGATATTGGATGTGATCATGTGTTCTGATTTAAACTAGACAATGCTACAGGATATTATGCAAAACTAAATCAAGTACCTCAATTTTAGCCCAATGCTCATAAGCAGAATAACGATCCCAAAGCTCCGCTTGAGTCAGATGTTTGTAATGAAAGAATTCTTCCGTTATTTCCTTCCTCTGTCGAGGGTCCAGAGTAGGAAGATACATGATTATGCCAACCTGAAGATATCAAAAGATCATATGATTATTAACATTGTAAACAATAATCAGCATCTTGTCCACAGGTCACCCAACAATAATGGTAATCTAGTAATCTTGTGTTTCGTGTATCTGATTACGTAAAGCATAGTTTGAAATCCATCACTACCACGGTAAAAGCCTGTACAGGTTCTAGGTTCTGATAAATGCCTTAAATGACAACTTTAATTTAGATATCCGCATAAGGATGCCCTCATTTTTCTTCTGTAAGTTCTCTTCCCTGGCTTCCCTGGTTATTCTTTTGGGAGAGCGAATGAGCTGGCTGACTGAGGCTAGGGAGGGGAAGGCCATAAGAATTAACTGACTACCTATCTCTTTTTTGTTATGTATGCTGAAGGTCAGAAAAAGGGAGTGATGAAGACAAAGATGGATAAGGAAATTGAACACATTACCCATGAGAATATGTCATCCTCTGCTAAGCTTGAAGCTGGACTCATGCGGCTCTGGCTTCGAGCTGTCCACCGCTGCTCAATTGGAGCAGGTGCAGGTATATCTTCTTTCTCTATAAGTTGCTTCAGCTCTTCTATAAACTCAAGGTCTTTCATGTTTGGCTTGACAAGTGTTCCAGCAGGAAAACAAGTTTCAGATACCCACTGCTGCCCACCACAATCAAAGCCCAAGATTTCATCACTCCATCCCACTCTGTATCCCTCTGACTTCCTCCAAAACTCAGCTTCGGCTTGATTAATTTTTATTACATGATCCTTGTTGAGAGGGTCAAGGGCAAGTAGTTTATCTCTTAGCTCCGTAAATGAAAATTCATTTATGTTTGGCTCATTGTTTTCAGAAGGTTTAGCTGTAATTTCTTCAGCCCTGCATGAAACTAAAGAAAGCACTTAATTCCTTGGGGTAGATAAATAGCAAAAAAGAAAAACTCATTCTATCTTCCCTTTTTTTCACTTTTCAGGACAAACAGTAGAAGAACCACACTTCAAAAACGATCAATTAATAAAATCTGAGATGTTGACCAAACTAGTGTAAATGGCGATAGGTTTGGCTCCTAAATCCTGATAACCCTGAATTCAGCCAAATAATAGTTTTGTTACTTATTATTAATTAATTGGTAAATCGTCTGGAAATTGTGGATTGGTGTGTAAAGAAAAATAATGCTTACGATGTTCCAACTTTTCTACAAAGAAAAAATTCATTCACAAAGGAACCATGACCCACATATAGCCATATAAAATTTTTCGCACATTTTCAACCAAGAAACTACATGAGACTTTGGGTCCTGCAAACTTTAACAGAAATGAAAATGACAAGAAAACAGTAAAAGGAAACATATTGATATACAAGAAAACACATATATAGGACAGATTTTGTAGATTTTCTAAGAGCAAACAAGACACCAAAAACTTGATTATCACTTCATTTGTTTTGTGTCATCATTATAAATTCTTTAATGATATATACCAACTTGACAAGTTCAATGGCGAAAAATATGCTGGATTTTTTGGTTCATTTTCAACCTAAATGAATTTTAGCGGAATTTCACACCTAGTTTGAAAGTAACCAAAAATTTTTTAAATCAAATTTCAATACTAGCCAAAAGCCCTGTCAAAGCACATCAAAAGGCAACATTTTTCCCCCTAACCTTGATCTCTACTTTGTTTGAATCTGCATGGTTTGGAAAGAAGAAGGAGCAGAAAAACGTTATGGAGAGGGACTCTCTTTGCCATGTTAGGGCTTTATTGTTGTAGATGAATGCCTAAATTTTCGAAAACTGATTTCAGTTACTGCAGTAGTTTGCAATATATTGGTAGTTTTGGCTTTTGGTTTAGAGTAAATATCATTGTTTCTTCCATAACGTTTCCTCCGCTAATTTGCCAAAAAAAAGCATCGACCATTTTTCATTAAAGGTTTTTTCAACACCGTGTTTATTAATTATTTTTATAAGCGGATATCTTATCCTCCTTCATAACTTTGTTCTCCATTTGATTCTAACAATATTTTCTGAATTTATGCAGGAAAGAATATAATGCAACTTGAAAAGAGAAAAAGAAAGCACCGGGTGAACTAGTCATGAAAAGAGAAGTACGATCAATAGTACGAGTTTGCTTCCTCAATGTGCCAGAAAAGTCAATTGATACTATTTATGACTCTATTCCTTCAAGTAGTTCCCCAAACGAATTAAACAAAGAGGTCGTTATAAATAAAAGCATGCAAGAAAGCCGTGAAAAAATAAAACAAAACTAGACATGTCCGGCCATCCAGACTATTATAGGCATAAAGGATTGCATCACCAGTTATCATTCTTTTCGCCCAGTTGGTAACATGCTAAAATAGAAATCTAATTCAACACCTTTTACCTGTACTTCTTAAGCGCTTCTCTGTAGAGGTCACGAACTTGCTGCAGTGCTTCATCCTTGCTATATTTGGCTTTGAACTTGGGTGGACCTTTCCATTTTGAGACAGGGTTGCAAGTCACAACCACCACAGTGTCAGTATAAGGAATGTAAAGGTACTTCACATGCCTATTCTCAGACAGCAATTTTCTGCAGAACAGCAGACATGAACTTCAATAAACAAATAAATCTTCTTATGTAGGAAAAGAAAATACCCCTTAATTCAGTATTTGAAGAGAGCTTGCATAATGATCAGTAAAATATGAGAAAAGATCTTCCACTGTCCCATCTCCCTAAATTCAGTGATTAAGCATCCAAACTAAAGAACAAATGTGCAAAGTGCACAGTTACAAGCAGATAATTTATGCTACTCTGCACAAGGATAATTTTAGCAAGTTATCAAAACCCTTTTAGACCAACAAGTTAAATCATGGTTAAAAATGCTCCACAATCATCTTTGATGCAATTCAACAAGTCAAAAGAGTCGGTAGTCTACTCTAGGTCCAAGACAAGCTTATGGGGATGCAAAGTTATAAAACCAATGAAAAAAAAACAGAAACAAGAAGTAGTTACTTGTGATTTTTCTTGATATCTTTCATGGTTGAGACATATGTGTGCTCCACAAGCTGCTCTCTCTCAACACACTGGATGGTGACTTCAGCAACGACTCCAAGGCCCCCAAGGCCGCAACGAGCTAGATAAAAGAGCTCTGGATCTTTGTCCTTTGAAATCTCTATTGTTCCCTTGGCAGGGGTGACCAATTTCATGCTTATCACCTGCTCGTCAATAGGCGGCAATCTTGCACCAGTACCATGTGCACCAACCTGAACACAACCCACTACGCAAATGAAGCGAAGTTGAAAAGTATAACGCCAAAACCAAGAATGACATATCTTTCACTAAGTTGAATTGGTACTGTTTACTCTGAGTCTGACCCAATTGGCCCAAAGCAAGTAAAGAATCAAGTAAGCCAAGACACGAAAATACCTGAACAATGCCACCAATCTGCTGCTCTCTAATGGAGGCGAAGTTCTGGAGAGTAAGGTCATAGTCTTTAATGGCGTCCACCAACCCCTGCACCCTGATTCCTGCCTGCACCCTGACTCTTTTCCTTTCCGTATCGACCTCCAACACCTTATCCATGAGAGCAAGGTTGACCATCCCGCCTCGGGCTAGTCCAATCCCATTGGGAGATAACCCTGACCCAACGGGTCGGATCTTAGCCCGTTTGCCGCTGGCGTCACGGACCAAAGCCTCGAGGTCCGCGAGCGTCTCTGGTTGGTGAAAGTTGCGGGTCTGGACCTCGTGAGTTCCGCTCCAGTTGGAGACAGTATGGAGGTCGTCGGGCAAAGGAGCGTAACGGAAGATTTGAGCCTTCTTGTGCTTGGCGTTTTCCGGAAAGGGGAAAGAGTAGTAGGTGGCGGCGCCACAGAAGAGGAAGAGGGCACCGTAGCCTACGTACTTGCGGAGCTCGGCGTCGGTGGAGGAGGGAGGAGGAGGAGGAACGGGGGTGGAGGTGGTGCTGCAGAGTTTACGAATTGGGGGAAAAGGAGGTTCAACGGCGGTCGTTTGGCGGCGGCGCAGGGAGTGGAGAGAGCGTTTCAGCGAAAGTGATCTTAGCATTTTTTGGAGTTATGGAGATGCCAACGAGAGTGGAGAGGAGGGTTTTGGATTTGGGGTTGGATCAGTTGTTGCAGAGGCTCCGGTGTCATATCAAGTATTAACTGTTCATAATCCGATTCCCCATCTTTGATTGTTGACCATTAACGCTCTCGATCATGGTGGCAAATTGCCCATAATCAGTCTCTTCGAAATTTTACACGTACTTTTTTCCAAATAACATTTTACAGTGTATCTAGACTGAAAATTTTGGAAAAGTGGAGTAATAGTTAAGCTCCAATTTTACTTGAAAGTTCAAATTTCACTTATAATATAAACTATAATCATCTTATTATAAATTCCGAAAGAAAAAATATTTTAGCCATCACTTTCTCTTAATGAAAATAATTATAATGATTTATCTTTTAATCTAATATTTTTTCTTTAAAAAAAAATCCCACAGTTTTAAAACTTTAGTGAACCATAATTCAATTAATTTCAATTCCTTAAAATGCATAATCTATACTAAAACTAGAAATTTACAAAAAAAATAATAAAAATTTATTAAAAAATATCAAATGTAAACTAGATATACAGGTGAAGATTTTTGTTTTAACTACAAATTCATCCAGGCAATGTGTTTCTACTTAAGACATCAGATTAGGGTAATGAAAAATATACAAAACTGTTGGAAGAAAAACCTTCTCTCTCAATTTACTGCATTTAGTGTCTGTTTCCTTCATTGTTTTTGTATTGATCAAGATTAACTACTCCTCTGTTTCAATGATTTACCAAATGGGTAATGGAAAAGGGTTGAAGAAGCAAAGAGGAACAAGAAACAGATTAGCAAATAAATAAATACAAGCGTTTTAAGGAATTTTATTAAATGGCATTATCCTACCAAATTTTCATGCCAACCAAAAAATGGATAGGCAAATCTCTCTTCCTTTGTCCTATATCATTTCAGTGTATCAAACAAGACCTTAGTTTCTAACAACAAAGCCATCCTCTCTTCCAATCCGCCTTTTCTTGGTTGAATTTGGTTCAACTTGTCCTTTTTCTTCTTCTTGTTCCGGAAACAAATTTGCATCTCCATTTTCATCCCAATTTTTTTCTTGCAGGTTTTTCTGCTTTTTGCAGGGCGTAACGGCCTTGATGAACGACAATCTGAAACAAAATTTCATTTCCATTTACATAGAACAGTTAGATTCACTAAGAAGGATGAAATAAAAAAATTTAGAAGCCATGCTTTTATGAGGACTGACCTTGAATACCGACCACAATAGAACTCATCTCTGCTCCGTCCTCGTTCTTCGAAGCTGTGCAACCCATTTCCCCTCTCTTTCTCACAATAGTCTCCAATAAAGACTCGAGCATTCACACTCTATTGTCTATTCTAATGTGAAAAAATTTTGGGATATGAGATGAAAAGAGGAACTTATGTTTAGAATGCTTAGCTTTTATTACCTTCTTTTTTATTTTGGCTAGAATGAATGCTGAATTTATGACAGTACATCATATAAGATTGTGCAAGGAATTAAATCTCAAAATAATTGACTTAAATGCTTGTCTCCTCAAGATCAATGAGATACTCTCTTAACTTTGCTTTTATGTGCGTGTAGCTTAGTGCTATGTGCATACATATTTACAAAGTTTATAAATAAAAACTTATCAAATGCCAAAGCGAGAACCTGAGCGCCAAGAAACTAGCCATGGAGTAAATGTGACACTCAATACAAGAGCAAAATGAGGACAGAAATATTGAAAGTTCCTTCTAAGGGTTGTAAGTATCAATTAATTTAACAGGTGAAGTAAAATCAACTGTGATGTAAAAATAGGGAAAAAAAAAAGTTACCTCTCGTTGACTAATCACCCTGTCGCCAGGAAGGGTGATTCATATGTGATAATAAGGTAACACTGTACACACTGTCCCTGTAACAACGAAATGGTGCTCTCTCCTGCATTTGCTGTATAGAAAATCTTGCCACAAGAGTATTCATGTTCTATACAAATTCTAACAAACCAACAGAGCAAACCCAAGTCTATGGTAACAATCTTCTTATCAACCGCAGAAGCAATCCTATGGAAGTATGGGCTACTTCGATCAACATGCCAATAGTGTCAAACTATTCAGTTAATAGTATGGATACAGATATTTGAGGAACAAAATGGTGCATACAGTAAGTATCATGGAATATACTTGAAACATGAGACTTAAAAATGGATGACTGACAGGCACATTGCAAACAAAAGTTGAAAAGGAGAAAGTACAACACTCAATGAGTGTAAACCTTGTTATCATACACATCTTCAAAGTACAGTTAAAGATTCAGCACACTAATAGAAATCTAATAAAGTACCAAGTGCAGACAACAAACAATAAGATCAGTCAAATGTACAATGCTATCTATATAGTAACTGCCAACTTGCCCAAGCCATCATACCCATTTCTTGAGGTGAGCAAGTTGGTAGCAAAACTAAACTAAGACATGAATTCCCTTGAGGCCCATCTCTCCTCATACCTCCCTAACGAGAAGCCTGTAGAAGGCATTTCTGTTAGGTGGAGAGGGTCTGGTTCAATGCCATAATCTGTTAGCGGCCTATGCTCAAGAATAGCATCATGATCTTTCACAAATTCAGGAATATCAACCTCTCCCTTTTTTATGTTGTCCCAGAGGTACTCCAAGCGGCTTACATACTTGATTTTCCAGTATAACCTGACAAAAGGAGGAACATTAAGTAAGGACATCAGAAATTCTTTTTTCAGGAATTCCTTGCTGGGAAAGAGAAAATAAATAATCATGTACTCAGCATTTTATGATTCATGAACAATTTTGAAACTGTTTTGCTGCATTAAAAACTAAACATAGTTTCTGTTTAGAAGAGTGCCATGAACCAACTTTCGGTTTACGCTCCTGGAAGGAAGATCATAGGAAGCTACTCACCCTCCACTTAAGAAAAATCGGCCAAGAGTAGCAAAGAAAAGTCTTGAGCGAAGTCCAGGGTGTATGAAGTAGACAATCTGAAGCCTGTTCTTGATGTCTGAGGGAAGTCCCTCATAAATCCACCTCAAGATAGTTAAGCCAGGGCAGTTGTCCTCCTTTTGCACCGTACTATGCACGTAAACAATGGAAAATGGCCCTTCTGGGAACTCACTGCATATTTTATGGAGTATATACTTCTTGAGCCGCTCCCCGCTCACAACTGGAGCTGTTTTATTGAAATGTAAGAAGTTCAAAAAAGAAACTCACTTCAGTAACTTCGTAGTGACTAAGAACTTTTTATTTAAGAAGAAAATATATATCATATTATATATATATATAAGAAAGTACCAAGAAGGTGTGTGACTAAGTCAGAACATAAATCACATGTGCTTTAATCAACGGATTTACGTTGAGTCTCCCAGGAATTTCTCGACCCCCAAACACCGTCCCAAAGAACAGTTCGAGGGAAGAGCAGACTTGCAACAAAATGAGAGAGAACAATAAGATGTCTCAGGTGCAATGCAATAGGATATATGAAAACCAGGGTGCCCTTGTCGAGGACGATATAGAAGATAAAATACAGCAGTTTATTCAAATCAGTAAATTAAGAACCCTAAATTCAATCATGCAGACAACAAATAGTATAATTTCAACTTCTTACCCATATGGAGCTAACAAAACAAAAAAAATATTAATCCGTTTCAAAGTCTCGGATACAGTCACCCGGAACAAACAAAAAACTCAATAACTAACCTAAACCAAGTTAAATCGGGAAACGAAACAGAAAATGAGAAGAGGCTGTTACCAGGAAAATACTTTCCGACGATTCGGAAAATTCGGCTTCCGGCTTTATCGGAGCCTTGGAGACAGAAGAACTGGAGGAAATCGAGATCAGAGAAATCCTCATCGGGATAGAGGTACTGAGAACAGTCGTGCCAGTTCTCCGGCTCTTCGGTCTCGTCTCCTCCCTCATGGCTGCTCAACAAGAAAGGACGAGCATCAATACCCAAATCGGATGCCAACACCATCACCGGGAAATCATCGGAGGATGAGCTTCCCATTTCTCAGCTTTGTAACTTGCTGTTTTTTGAAATTTATGCTATTTGTTTTGGTTTTCCCTCTCGCTTTCTCGCACTTTCTTGGGGACGCTAAGGTGGCGTATTTAGGGCGCCGGGACGGGGAGGATGCACTTGGTTTTGGAGATTGGGGCTGTTGGTTCTTACGTGTCAGGATATAAGTGGTTTAAGTTTGAAGAAAGTCAAGAGTCAACTGCCGGTCATGGTTTTAGTTTAACACGCGAATAATAAAGTTATTGGAAGCCATTAATCAAGGATTAGATGTAAATTAAGGGCCTAATCAAACCAGAATCCACGTGCGGTGTCTCCGAGAAGATAAGGTTAAGCCACGACATATGGGTGTGCCTACAAATATCACATGTTAATCCTCATCTTAATTTGCATTTGATTTTTCAACTTAAATGGATTACTCTCTAACCAATTATAGTTTACAACGTAATCTTAAAATAAATAAGAAAATTCATGATTTCATAGTATTTATGAATTAATAGAAATTTATGTATCTTCAAATATAATTATAAATTTTACAATATTTTTTCTCAAGTTAGCACATTGTAATAATTTGTTTTTATCTTATCGTATCGTTTAAATTAGTTAAGTAATAAAAATAAAATATCATTTAATTAACCAAACAAACAAAATAACGTACTATAAATTAATTGTTAAAAGTGATTAAGGCAGTTCAAGTAATAAATATAATGAAACTTAAATGTATTTATGTTGAATTTTTTATTAACAAGTGAGTTTAACATATAGTTTTAGTACGTGTAATAAGTTATTAATTTATTTGATATGTTTAAAAATAATTTTTAACTAATTGTAGTTTTTAATACATTATGTTTAAGTATGAACTTATAATATGTACATATATCATATTTATAATTTTTTATTTTATGATAAACAAAATAAAAAATGATAAAAATATACAATATAAACGGCGTTTATGATCTCAAAACTATAAACACATTTTGTTTATTTCTCATTATCTCGTAAAAAGTAAAAATTATTTTTTTACAATCACGTGTTGATTTTAAAAATCTATTATAGGACACAAAATCTCTTTCATTATAAATTCAGCTACGCTTCTGTGTTTATTACCTTTAATTCAGTACGAGTTTGTTTATAATTTTCATATTTATTTTGATTTAATTTCTTGCAACTCAACTAAATAATCAATAGTATATAAAAATTAACGAGTATACGTGAAATTAATGTCATTAACTAGAATATTTCATCGTGTTAATGGAAAGTAACTTAAGTTATAAATATGATTTATTCATGTGATTACATGATTGAAATATGTCGTAAATATATGATTATATAATATTGTAACACGATCAAAAGTAATGCAATCATCGATCCATAATTAGATTGAACTGAATAAGTAAATTAAGTGGGTATTAGGATTGAACATCAACCAAGTTATATTTTAATATAGTGAAATCAAAATAAATGGTAATATGTAATTTTTACATACATATATAAAATATAATCGTTATATATTACATATGATCTATAATTAATATATATGTACATAAAATAAGTTATATATGCTTAATATGTATGTAAAATATAATATTTAAATATATGTAAAATATATATAATATTTTTTTTGAAAAATATGTATAATATTTTCTCAGATATTTTAATTTAAAAAAAAATAAAAAATAAACTGCGGATAAAACTAAAAAAATGTTTGATGGAAATTAATTTATCTGTTTCAGGCATTGATTTGATGCCTTTTTAAAAAAAATAAAAAAATAAAATTGATAACCCTTAAATTTGATTATATAATTTGTCTTTAAATATTTAAAGTAGATTTGCATTTAATATGAGACCACACGAGTTGGTTTATTTTTTATATTATAAATTTACATAGTTTTTATTTAACGACTTATAAAATGACAATTAATTGATGGCAAAATATTAGTTTTAAGTTGAAATTTCAGTAAAATGATAATTAATTACTTTTTTTTTGGGTTTAAGAATAAATTGGAACAAAAATTTAATTAATTATTATTAAATAATACTATTTGATATATTTTTATTAATTTGTTATAAGATTATAACTTATTATATAAAGATTGTAATCAGATTTGTTAATCCAAAAACTAAAAAATATATATTGCTAGAAAAGAGTGTTTTATTTGATATTTTTAATTATCAAACAAGTTTATAAATTAGTATGTTAAGAAAAACAATTAATTATATATTGTTAAAAATATTAAAAAATTTGAAATCAAAATATAATAAAATCACTATCATACAATAATTGCTCTGATTCTGACCGCATTGCATTCTTCTGCTGTGTTTTGACATTTTACATTTTCATTTTTAGAATTTCTAATTAAATTTTTTATTTATTATATATATTTTTAATTGTATAAAAATATTAGAAATTATTTAACTAAATGAAAGGTGGGTATGGGTATTTATTTTTCGATGGTGGGAATTCCCTCCAATATTAAATTTATTTATTTATTTATTTATTTTTATCAATATCTTTTCTCAGACTCAGAGGGTCCCCCAACGCCTTCAGCTTGTCGTCAAGAAGTGGCCACCCAACTATCGTCACCTCACTTCGAAGGCTCCAACAAAATCTCATGGCTTCTCTTTATCTTCTCCTTCACTTTTCCTATCGACCTGGTAAGTTATCTTGTAGCAATCTCTCCTCTTGGTTCTAATTCTTTCCGAGTTCCATGTAATCAAAATATATTTATTTTTTTGTAATCTTGGAGTTAGTGAATACCCAGTTCAGTATCTCTTCAATTCACTGCCTTTTTTGCTGTAAATATTTCTATATAGGTGATTGTAGAGACCCACTTTATGAATTACATTTGTCGAGATTTTATTAGGAAAACCTGAGTTTGATTTTGCCTGCAATTTAATTTCAGCTGAGAACTAGACAGACTCTACAAAGCCGAGTTTGTGTTCACAGGAATTTTTTGGTAACCCCAATTTGAGTTTTAGGGGTTAAATTCATATTGGGTATTCCATGGATACGCTGCTCAAAACACATAACAAGCTCGAATTCTTGCCGCAGCTTCACGGCTTTTCTGAGAAATCGAGTTCAAGCTCCTCAAGACTTCAAAACCCGGAGCTTAGGTTTGGTCCCAAGAAGTATCCTTGGAAAAGAGGTAGGGATGGTTGTCTTAAAGCCAGTAACAGTGCTCTTCTGGAGCTTGTTCCAGAAACAAAGAAGGAAACTCTTGACTTTGAGCTTCCCATGTATGACCCATCAAAGGGACTTGTAGTGGACCTGGCTGTTGTGGGAGGCGGCCCTGCAGGACTTGCTGTTGCCCAGCAAGTTTCACAGGCTGGGCTTTCGGTTTGCTCGATTGACCCGTCTCCCAAATTGATTTGGCCTAATAACTATGGGGTTTGGGTGGATGAATTTGAGGCCATGGACTTGCTAGACTGCCTTGACACCACCTGGTCCGGTGCTGTTGTGTACATAGACGATAAAAGCAAGAAAGATTTGGATAGACCTTATGGAAGGGTTAACAGGAAGCAGCTGAAGTCAAAGATGTTGCAGAAATGTATAGCAAATGGGGTGAAGTTTCACCAAGCTAAAGTTATTAAA
>NW_019014687.1:1711221-1727479 GCF_000150535.2 Carica papaya
AAGGAACACTTCCTCTGGTTAAAATGATCAACAACTTAATACAGGATAGAGACTAAGCTGATCTTTGATGTCCAATTGTTGTAACTTATAAGTTTAATATGTCGATTCATATTTTTCTTCAAAATATTCCCCTTATTGTTTATAGCAAATTATATGTTACCTTTGATTTTGTTATCCCGTTTTATTGGCGATCCTTGATTGTTTACGTGGGGTTTAATCACTGTGATATGATTACTGATGCACTGCTTTCTTTAAAAGGGATTAATTGTTGACATACTAGTTTGCTAATTTAGATTTAGGGACTGTAATCTCTGTAGGTGTATACTAGTTCATACAAGCTGTAAATAACTTGCTGAGTTTGCTTTTCATGTTACTCTTAGATTCTAATCCTTGTTTAAAAGAAAAGAGATCCTTTATTGCTCAATTCAAATTATCATAATTGGTTAGAGTTTGAATTATCACACAGATAATTCTGACATATAGTGATACACACTCGTATCTATTTCAAACACAATGAAGGAAGGCTAATAAAGGTAAAAACCCTGACTCGCCAAGTTATTTTTGCATCCAAAAAATAACAAACTGTTTACATAATGTTGGGAAAGAAAGATATGAGATGTAGCAGAACAAAATCCAGAAAGCACTCATAGCAGGAAAGGAAAAGAAATTCTTGGCTCCTCTTTTAGTGTTTGTGCTCCTTTCTTTGTTGGTAGCTGTAGCATTTTTGGTAATGGTGTAAAAGTTTATTCAAGCCTCATCGTTCATGGGATGGCATACCAAGTCTGAACAAAAGTCAAAGCAAGTGCAATGATGGCACCTAGAAAAGCAAGGAAAGTCCAAGGTGTGCTGAAATGCTCGTACAAGAACTGAGCTATCCATATTACCAATTTGTTGTCACAGTGATCCTGAATGTGCTGTTCAACATCTGTATACACCTGAGGATTAGGCACCAAGTCAGTGCTGATCTCGTTGAAGAGTCTAGCTACTTCTTCATCACTTCCCATCGCATTTTTTAGTATCCCAGCATCTCGTAACTCCTTGACGTCTCCTGGTTCATCAATGAGTGAATCAAGGAAGCAGACATAAGAGGTGATTTCAAGCTCATTTTTGAAGTCAGGACACATTTCATAGGCTACCAAGTTTAAAAGCTTGGGTGCGGTTGAGTCATCAATTGCAAAGGGATGCAGCTCTAGTTTGCCAATGCAGAACATTCTGGAGAAAGAAGCATCTGTCAAGCGGCTTTCTTGCGTGCCCAGAGGCCTCAACTTGATCCCTGCTGCTTGAAGTTCCTTGACATTACGAAAAGAGGGTGTCTTGGTTTTCTTCTGGTTTATTTTATACTTATCCATCAGCCTCTTGCAGAAACCTGAAGCCTTCTGTTGGCGTTTTGGAGCCAGAAGTCTCTTCCTCAAAAGATCAAGAAGATGATGTGGTTTATCTTCTTGCTGCTGGTTTGTCTGTTCTGGAGCTACTGGAGTCTTCATGTTTTGATTAATGTTGCCTTCTTGCTGCGGGGTATTCAGTTCTGGGGCAATTGGAGTCATCATGTTTTGATCAATGAATTCTTTTATTCCTTCACGCAGTGCACTGGCATTTTTGCTGGAATTTATCAAGAGCTCAAGGACTTCGTAAGGAAGTTGGTTCTCCAGCAGGAGCAAATCCCGATGGATGAAAGCAAGAGTATGATTATTTATGTTGAAGGTTTTCATGTGCTCCTGATACTTTTCTTGATCAGTAAAACACTTCATGTAATGCAACATGGCACACCCATCTACGAAAAATAACCATGCAAGATCCTCCTCCTTATCACTAACCAATTTTATTGCCTCATCATCATTCTCATAGTACTTTGTCAAATCATTGATCTGGTTTTTGATTTTTAGGTAGCCTTCTTGTATTTCCTTCTCGCCATTTTCATCCATGAAGTTCTTTGCCAGTTTATACTTCAGCTTCTCTGCAGGTTTAAGGTTGGGATTAAAATGGTGGAGAGGACCAACTGCAATCACCCGTGGCTCATAATTACTTGGAAACTTGAGGTGCTGTTCCAGGTATCTGAGCTGCTCCCGATCTTTGATCATGTGTGGAACTCTCCGTATTTTTGGAGCATGAGTTACATCTGAATGCTCATTGAAGGCATCCTTTAACAATTTGAACTTCTCATCACAGCAGCTGGTTGGAACTGATGGGCTCTTGCTGTCGATTACAACAGTTATCTTCTCGGTCTCCTCTCCTCTGCCTGCTTGATCAGCATCCCCTCCCATCTCCACCAAGCTTGCTTGCTGATCCTTTCCTGGAACTAATGCTGAGACACTAATGGTCAGCTAGTATTTTTCTGGGTCTTGAGCATGCGCCTATGATGGGAATTGCGAGCTGTTTTTTTGATAATGTTTGGTATGTTGATGGAACCTATATGTAAATATATATATATGTATATATAATTAAGAATCTTTACACTTTATCTTAATATCAAGTTTGGAACCAGATGTGCAGGAGGATTTATGATTGGAGGAGTTGTCTTTATGACTTTAATTTCGGCAGCAAGTGTGGATGGTAGCAGATATATATCGGTAATAGTTTATGACACAGTAAGTAGTAATATCCACATATTTCTGATTAAACTAGTTAAACTTGCTTCTTTAAACACTCAGAAACGAAATCTTTTGCTTTTCTCTTATCCCTTTACACCTTAAGAAGTTTAGGCTTTTTCTTATTTTTGTAGAAAACTGTTCTGGGTATTTATTTTCAAATATATATATATATATATATATATATATCTGTAAGCGAAAATATGAATAGTTGTTGAAAATAAAAACATTCGAAAAATATAACACTATCTGAAAAGAATGAAAAACAATTGTTTTCAAACTGAAAATATTTTCAGCCTCATCATATTTGAAATCATGTTTTAGTTTTCAGCATTTTATACATGTTGGATGTATAAAACATATATGAATTAAAAAAAAATGGAAATTCAAAGTAGTTTTTTTACAAGCTGACAGACTTTATTCTTTCTCTATCCAGAGGGAGCAGAAGCATGTGGATACTGATTTAGCAACCTGATTTTGAGTTTTCGAGTAAAACAAACTGAGGAACATGAAGGAGGGTGGAGTACTTAGCAAGGTAAAAGAGAATTTGCTGATTGGATCAGCTCAGGTTAGGTTAGTCTTTTTTAAAATATTTCATATGAGAATCTCTTCTTTTTCTTGATAGGAAGGAAACAGAGAGAATTTACATTATGCCGACTATTACATGAAAAATACTAGTCTCTTACGTTGGTATAATTCTACTTCTAAATATTAACCGTTAGATCACCAGAAAAAAAAAAAAAAAAAAAGAAGAAGAAAAAAGATTTAGAACCATTCTCCGCCGTTAGATATTGAAACATAAAGTTTTCAGATGGTAAACATGCTACCCTAGAAACAAAGTTGTTTCTTCTTGGCAAGTTATATAATTATCTTTCCTTTTTTGACTTTTCCAAACCAGCAAGAAAGAAGAGAAATTTCAAATTTTTTACTTTTCCATCTCTTGCAGACTCCAGAATTCATTAATCTTTCTGTGGAACGATGAAGTTCTGAAAAACCAACATTTCTGGTTCTGCAAACTTGACCTATACTTTGCCAAATATATATATATATATATATTTAGCTGACATGTTAATGTTATTATTGACAAAATTATGTAGTATGCCAAAAAATTAGAAACTTTATGAAATTTGACTACTGAAAAAATAATTCTGCAACGATCGTGTAATTTTTACAGAGTTCAAATTAAATAAATTAGTGAAATAGAAGGTAATATAAGAAATTTTCAGAGTTTGCAGAAAATAAGACTTGTTTTTAAAATTTACATTTCTATCTTGCAAGATTTTACAAATATTTGAGTTATGAAAAATGAGTATGAGAAAATATAAGTAAATTGGTTGGTTTTAATTATGTCTAAAGCATTAATCAGATGACTAGAAATAAAGCTTCTGCATTTATTTATTTATTTATTTATTTTTATCATTAAAAAGTTCGATAAATAAATAAAAAATAATAATTTAATAAACAAGATAATTATTTCTTAGCTGGGCAATCGAAATTCAAATCGAATTTCTCCGTTTTGAAATGCTTTCCAAGTTTGAACATTCACGAGCACTCTGAATTTTCTTGTGGTTGGACCACTTGTCAGATACAGATAATTCATTGTTTTTCTTAAAAAAAAGAATGATGTTTTTTCAATGAAGAAAATATTACAGCCGGTCTTTTGTTCGAAGGAAAGAATTTCAGTGACACTACAATCCAATGACATCCATCCGGGAATTATACGCAGTGGTCTAACAACTAGATATTATAAACCGATAGTGGAAGAAGTTTATTTAGTCAAATGCGGCGACTGATTCCTTTTAAAGGAAAAATCCCACCAATTTATCTTATTTCTTGACAAATGACCGAGTATAAATGAGAATTAGCGGATTGTGGACAGATCTCGGAACAAGACGATAATTGGAATTATACGCAGAATCTACAGAAAAAGGAAATGGCGGAATTGTTCATTAAGCAGGCAGAACAATATGCAGAAGGTCGGCCAACTTACCCTCCTCAACTCTTCCAATTCATCGCCTCCAAATCACCTTCACACGACCTCGCTTGGGACGCCGGTACCGGCAACGGCCAAGCTGCCCGATCGGTCTCCTCCTTCCTTCCCTCTTCTTAACCCGTTATATTCTGCTATAGATGCATATATATGTCATATATGATATATATATATATATATAAGTATGTACTGATAATCGATCTATATTTCGGTTTTTCAGTTGGCTGAAATCTACAAGAACGTGATCGCCACAGACACGAGTCCAAAGCAGCTAGAAGTGGCTCCAAAGCTACCTAACATCAAATACCAACAAACCCCTCCTGTCATGTCCATGGCGGAGCTCCAACAAAAAGTTGCAGCCGAGTCGAGCGTTGATACCGTGACCGTAGCCCAAGCAATGCACTGGTTCGACCTCCCCACATTTTACAGCCAAGTGAAATTTGTCTTGAAAAAACCCGATGGAGTCATTGCCGCCTGGTGCTACACCTTGCCGGAAGTAAACGACGTCGTAGATCCTATTCTGCGACGGTTCTACGCCGTCGATGCGGGGAAGTACTGGGAACCTCCGCGAAAAATGGTGGACGACAAGTACATGAACATCGATTTCCCGTTTGAGCCGGTTGACGGGGAAGACAAAACGGGGCCGTTTGAGTTCATGGCGGAGAGATTAATGGGCTTGGATGAAATTTTCACGTATCTGAGGTCGTGGTCGGCGTATCAGACGGCTAAGGAGATGGGAGTGGAGCTTTTGACGGATGATTTGATTGAGGAGTTTAAGCGCGGCTGGGGGAGGGAGAAGAAGCTGGTTAGATTCCCGATTTATCTTAGGATTGGTAAAGCGGGAAACTGAGAAGCAGCAATAAATTAATTAATAAAATTATAGGATTAATTAATCTTAATTACTTGATTAATAAGTTTACGAGTTATTAATCTTAATTGCTGCTCTACAATTCTGTTTTGTGTTTTGTGTAACGAACTTAAATTATTTTAATAAAATTATGAAAGAACTTAAATTATTTTTTATTAAATGTGAAAATTATTTACAATGAATTTAATTATTAAAAACAAAAAAATATGACGCAACACTTTTTTTATTAGAATTAAAAACTATAATTAAACAAAAAACAATTATATTAAGAAATAGCCTATTAATTAGTGCAATATATATAGAAAAGATAAACAAAAATAATTTAATCGGGTTTTGTTCTAGTGTTATCCATGAAAGCAAAAATAAAGAAAAACTGAACATGAATTTATTATGAAATCACAAGAAATTTGATGAATAGATTTGAGCTATGAAACCATAGAGTAAAAAGAGGGAAAAACAAAATGGAAGTATGTGCTTTCATTGATTAAGTTTTGGTATTTATATATACACAAGAGTAATTAGCTTACTAGTTATAATTAATTCTCTAATTTTGGGTTAACTACAACTAATCATATAATTAGAATTTAACTACAATTAATTCATTTAACTATGGTAACCACCTAACTGTACTTTTGATGTAACGATCCCAGAAATCCAAAATGGAATATATAATAATTTAAGTGCGGAAACGAAATAAAAAGTTAAAGTTTACATCCCTTACACAATAACTTAAAAGTACTAAACAAACATTACAAAATGAATTCTCTGAAAGAAACACGAAAAATAAGAAAAGTAATGAAAAATATAAAGTATTTAGCATCTACTCGCAATCTTCTTGCGGATTGGACTCTGGAACCAAGTCCTCTTGACTTGAAATGGTTAAATAAAGGATGAGCTATACTAATCCAGTAAAGATATCACACTATATCACCGGTATAGAAACAAATGTTGGTAGAAAATCAAAACAACTAATGAAGTACTAAATTTAACAAATTCGTTTATAAATCATAAAATCATTTACAATTCACTTACCATTGTGGAATTTATGAAAATAACCTATAGAGACAATAATACCATACAAATCATAACTTCATGCACAATCAACAACATAAAACATATCATAAATTCATATTCATTAACAATAAACCAAATTATAATTGTTTCTTGTTTCACTAGCCTACTAGTATCTATAGGGGTGTCCTCGCTACACGTGAACCATTTTCCTTAACAACCTCAATTACAGGGTTGTCCCCATTCCCCATCGGTTATGAGCACCAATACATTAAACCTCAATACTTCGTCCGGTATGAGGGTGAAGCGGGCCGTCCCCATACTCTGTTCGGTATGAGTGCCAAATTACCAAGTCTCCATACCTCGTCCGGTATGAGACAATATTCACGGTAGGGTTTCTTATGTACCCGGTCTGTCCACCATCTTCCAAGATATTTAGTACAACTGTCATTCTATCTATTTATTTGATCACACCCATTTCCTATTTTTCCTTAGTCTTCATTATCAAATCAAATATAATCACATAAACAAATAAACATGCATCCGGTAATGCAATCATGTCTCAAATCTCAAAATCAAATAGTGATCAAGTAGGACAGTAATACGTGCATTTAAACCATAAAATAGATAAATCAGATACAATTATGCTTTTAGACCGTAAAAAAAATAACAGAGAACAATGTCCGGTTCGGGCTCTATTAGCGATCCGTAATTAATTATGCACATCTATTTAATTTGTACATAATATCGTATTATTCTTTATTTAAACTTCAAATTTATGATAGAAAATAGGGTGAGGGGTCCTTACTTGATTTGATGCCGAAAAGTTAAATGATTTACTGCGCCATGGGCGGTCCCTGGGTTCTCTGAATTTTTTTCAGGAACTGAAACGCGCTTATGGTACCTACAAATGTCCCAAATAAACCCAAAAATTAGTCCCAGGGCCTACTCGGCCAATTTAAAAAATTCTGCACGACGGCTCTGTCGTGCTCCAGCGATGGCGGTCCGCCTCGGTTCGGTCGTTTTTTGTCGAATTTGGTCGATTTTACATCGATTCCTATGAGCACACACACTTAAGGGCCTCGGTGAGCCCAGAAAATACAAAAAATCGAAACTCACCGGTGTCGGGGCTCTCTGGTGCGGCGGCTCCTCAAGCTCACGTTGCGGTTGGGTGTTTTGCTTTGGTCTACCTATAGAGAGGAAAATCACAATGGTGGAAAAATTACATGAAACGGGAATCAGGAAGGGCCTCATCGCAGGTGATTTGTAAAATTCCCCGCGGCGGCGTCGCTAGAATTCAACAGTGTTTTCTGGCTAATTGGCCAATTCTTTCACTCCGATTTGGCCATGGGTGGGTTTAAAATTGAATTTTGTGCAAAAAGAAAATTTTTTACCTTTACTGGTGGTCGGAAAAAGTTTTGGTGTGGCGGCGGGTAGCGGCGGTCGGCTCCTCACCGGTTGCGTTGTCTTCTCTGGCGATGGGTTCTGGCGGCTAGGGTTAGGGTTTCGGTGCGGATGGAGTTATTTATACCCATCTGCTTTTGATCTGGGCTGTCCATCACTTTTGATCTGAACCGTCCGATTGCGATTAAATAGGGAGTGAATCTGGACCGTTCATCGCGATCCAATCTGGATCGTCCATGTGCGATTCACTCTGGGCCATCCGTGCGCGCGGGAATGGACCTCAGCCGTTTAATTGTGCGCACGTGGATTGCCCACGTGGCTCCCCCCGCGTGGCCTTCTGCGTCAGCGCCTTTGCCACTTGGCGCGTCCTAGTTGGTTGGGGCTACTGACTGGGCGTCTGACGTGGTGTAATTTTTTTTAAATTGCGTTTTGACCTCCGGTTTCTAATTTTTCTTTCAAAAATATCCTCAGAGTCCAAATTTTCACATTTTTTTTTAAAATTATTTTCAAGTTAATTCTTTATCAATTTACTCAATTTTTTCATTAAATTAAAATAAAACAAAATAGAATAAAATAAATTAAATAATTAAAAAGTTACATTTAATAATAATAATAATAATAATAAATTTATGTGGGTGTTACAACTCTTCCGTCCTTAAAAGAAATTTGGTCCCTCAAATTTGTCTCTCACTCTCAATCAAACAGCTGGGGATACTGGGTTCTAAAGTCTGATTCTAGCTCCCATGTAGTCTCTCTCGGTGTGTGGTTCTACCATATGATCTTTACAAAGGAAATTTTTCGGTTGCAGAGTAATCTGCTCTTTTGATCCACAATGCCGACTGGTACTTCCTCGTAGGATAGATCCTCCTGAAGTAGAAGAGACTTGTGGGCCAAGACATAAGAGGAGTCCGGGGTTGTACTTGCGTAGCATGGACACATGAAATACATTGTGGACCTTGGAAGGTTCCAGAGGCAGTGCTAGTCTGTAGGCACGGTACCAATCCTATCTAAGACTTCAAATGGTATAATAAATCGGAGGTTCAGTTTCTCCCTCCTGCCGAACCTACTGATTTCTTTGAAATGAGTGACTTTAAAGAACATCTGATCACCTTTCTCAAATTCTAAATCTCTCTTTCGGGTGTCCGCATAACTCTTCTACCTGCTCTTAGCCGTCTGAATGTTTTTCCTGATCTTAACTATTTTGGATGTAGTCTCCTCTACCAGATCTGGGCCGAACAGTTTTCTATCACCCACTTCTTCCTAACAAATCGGTGATCTGCATGGGTGCCCATATAACGCCTCATACGGAGCCATGCCAATACTCGCTTGGTAGTTGTTATTGTAGGCGAACTCTATCAGGGGTAGATGGTCATCCCAATAGCTCCCAGAGTCAAGAACATAAGGTCGGAGTATATCCTTAAGTGTACGGATTGTCCTTTCTGACTGTCCTTCGGTCTAAGGGTTGAATGCAGTACTGAGAGACAGCTTCATTCCCATGGTTTACTGAAAGCTATTCCAAAATCGAGAAGTGAACCTGGGGTCCCTGTCGGACATTACTGTCACTGGCACTCCATGCAATCTGACTATTTTTCGGATATACATTATTGTAACTTGTCCAAAGGATCGGTCATCCTGATGGCCAAGAAGTGAAAAAACTTGGTAAGCCAGTCAACAATTACCCAGATGACATCATGTCCTGAGTGTGCCTTAGGTAATTCTGTCACGAAGTCCATGATGATATATTTCCACTTCCATTATGGGATCGGTAATGGCTGAAGTAGCTCGCCTGAACGCTAATGCTCTGCCTTGACCTGCTGACATACAAAACACTTAGAAACAAAGTCAGCTATATCTCTTTTCATCTCGTTCTACCAAAATTGGGGTCGCATACTTTTGTACATTTTAGTGCTTTCGGAATGCATGAAAAACTTTGAGCTTTGGGCCTCTGTCATGATGTCTCTCTTTAACTTAGTGTCACCTGGAACACACACCCTATCTTGGAATTTGAGCAACCCATCGGTGAAGGCTCAGAATTCTGAGCTAACTCCTTGTTCTACATCTTTCTTAAGAGCTACTAGGGTGGAATCGGCGGATTGAGCTTCCCTTATTCTCTGGATTAACTAAGAGTGAACGGTCAGATGACCCAAACATGTGACTCTCCTCAAGTCCTGAAGCCGAACCTGTTGTGTGACCCCAATCTGTCTGCATTTTAAAACCACCAAATGGGTTAATGTACTTGTACTTTTTCTATTGAGTGCATCGGCTACCACGTTGCCCTTACCTGGATGATATAAGATGTTACAATCATAGTTCTTAAGAAATTATATCCACATTCTCTGATGCATATTGAGATCCTTTTGAATGACTATGTGTTTCAAATTCTTGTGATCGGTATAGATCTGAAAGGTCTCTCCATATAAATAATGGTACCAAGTCTTCAAGGCGTGTATTATTGCGGTAAACTCTAAGTCATTGGTGGGGTAGTTTTTCTTATGACTTTTCAACTGTCTGGACCTATAGGCTATAACCTTCCCATACTGCATTAAAACACAACCTAGGGCTAAATATGAGACATCACTGTAAATTGTATATCCTCCCGATCCACTTGATAAGGCCAGCACAGGTGCAGTAGTCAACCACTTCTTTAGTTCTGAAAAACTTCTTTCATAGTCCTCATTCCATTCAAACTTGACATTCTTCTTATGAGTCGGGTCAGGGGAGCAGCTAGACTAGAAAACCCTTCCACAAACCTACGGTAATAACCTGCCATTCTTAGAAAGATATGAATCTCTTTAATTGATGTCAATTTCTTTCAGCCGAGCACTGCTTCAACCTTTTCAGGATTCACTGATACTCTATCCTTTGATATGATGTGTCCTAGGAAGGTGGTATGCTCAAGTTAAAATCTACACTTACTCAACTTTACATACAACTTCTTTCCTCTAAGAACCTGCAAAATCTGAGATAGATGGTGAGCATGTTCCTTTATGTTTTTTGAATAAACCAGGATGTTATCGATGAACACGATAACAAATTGATCAGAATTATCTGAAGACCCTGTTCATCATATCCATAAAGATGGCTGGGGCGTTAGTTAGCTCAAATGGCATAACCAGGAACTCATAGTTTCCGTACCAGATTTGAAATGTTGTTTTAGGGATGTCTTCTGTCCTTATTTTCACCTGATGGTAATCTGAACACAGGTCTATTTTGGAGAAGATCTGTGCATCCTGCAACTAATCGAAGAGGTCATCAATCTTAAAAAGTGGATACTTGTTTTTGATTGTGACTCTGTTCAACCCCCTATAATCAATACATAACCTCAATGTTCCATCTCCCTTTCTGGAAAAAGTAACTCCAGCACCCCAAGGGGATATACTATGTATAATAAAACTATTGTCCTACAATTTGGTGATCTGTTTCTTCAGTTCCTCCATCTCAACGCGACTCATGCGGTAAGGAGCAACTGAAATAGGCTGGGTGCCTGGCTGTAGGTCTATGGTGAATTCAACTTCCCTGTCCACTGACAGTTCAGGTAGTTCATCCGGGAACACATCTGGAAAGTCTCAGACTACCGGAATCTGTTGAATACAATTCTTTTTCTTGAGTTTGCCTAGTTAGAGAAAACAATAGGGTTAAAGTACTCGACGAGTAAGAAAATTTTTCATCAAGGAATAAGTACTATATGATTTTATTAATTTGTAAACGGCTCATCATTAAGAGGATTGAATATAACCTTCTTGCTAAACAATCTACGGTGGTGTGATACGCCGCTAACCAATTCATTTCTAAAATTACATCAAAATCCCCCGTGTCTAATTCTATTAGGTCTACACTCAATTTCCTATATGCTATCTCTACGACACAAGCCCTGTAGACAACTTCTCCCAATAGTGTTATACTCCCAACAGTAGACACAAATAATATAAAATCAAGTTTATCAGGTAATACATTAAATTTTGATGCAAAAACAGGTGAAACAAATGAATGTGATGCACCAATGTCAATCAAAATATGAACAAGATAGTTACAGATAGTGTACATATCTTGTACTACGTCCGGATTGGCTTCAGTATCCTGCTGGGTGAGATTATAAGTCATGCCCTGGATAGGAGGTCTGCCCTGATTCTGGTTTGTTGGGCACTCTCTCGCATAATCATCAGAGGTGATTTGTAAAATTTCCCGCGGTGCCGCCACTGGGTTTCGGCAGTATTTTTCTGTCAATTGGCCAGTTCTTTCACTCCGATTTGGCCATGGGTGGGTTTAAAATTGAATTTCGTGCAAAATTTTTTTTTTACCCTTTTTGGCAGTCAGAAAGGGTTCTGGTGCGGCGGTAGGTGGCGGCAGTCGACTCCCCGGCAGTTGGGTTGTCTTCTCCGGCGAGGGGTTCTGGTGGCTAGGGTTAGGGTTTGGGTGCGGATAGGGTTATTTATACTCATCCACTTTTGATCTGAGTCGTCTATCGCTTTTGATATGGACCGTCTGATCGCGATTAAATAGAGAGTGAATCTGGACCATTCATCGTGATCTAATATGAGTCATCCGTGCGCGATTCACTCTGGGCCGTCCGTGTGTGCGGGAAGGGACCTTAGTCATTCGATTGTGCTCACGCGGATTGCCCACGTGGCCCCCCGCATGGCCTCCCGCGTCAGCATATCTGCCACTTGGCACGTCCTGGTTGATCGGGGCTGCTGACCGGGCGTCTGACGTGGCACAATTTCTCTAAATTGCGTTTTGACCTCCGGTTTCTGATTTTTCTTTCAAAAATACCATCAGAACCCAAATTTTTACATCTTTTTTCCAAAATTTTTTTAATTTAATCCTTTATTAATTTACTCAATTTTTTTATTAAATTAAAATAAAATAAAATATAATAAAATAATTAAAAAATTATGTTTGTTAATAAAAAATAATTAAAAAAATTTAGGTGGGTGTTACATTTGAGTATAGTTAACTGACTATAGTTAGCTCTAATAAACCTCTCAAGATATAGTATACAAAATTTATAAATCCAACTTGCTTATAGCTATTTGAAATGTAGAGTGTGGTAATGCTTTTGTAAAGCAATCTGCAACCAGATATTAAGTTCTCAAAAGTTAAAAAACTATAATTTAATTCAGACATGTGAAGTAGGGGGACATTAGTGAAATTCGAGGATCACTGTAGCTCTAGATGACATTCTTTATAATTAGAGTAAATGTTCAAAAAATAATAATAATAAAATAAAATATTGAATTTATAAGACAAACTCTTAGTAATTGTACCTTACTTATGGGAGTTAGAAAAGAATTGACTATGAACTAAAGAGATCCCACCAATAAAAATATTATAACAAAACCATTAAGTTAAAGAGGAAACTTAGAAATGGGTAAGGATGTCTTCAAACCACCTGGTCACGGAAAATTTAGAGGACCAAATTTATTTTGAAAGGGGAGAGATTGTAACAACCCGATCTAAGAGAAACAAGCCTAATCCACCTCCTTCTTAAAAGCAAGAAAAGCCAAAATGACATCGTTTTGGGAAACCTTAAAAACGATGCCGTTTTGGTGACAAAAAAAAATTAGGGCAATCATAGGCATATACACCTCTGGCCGTCGAAGAAGAAGAAAAAGAAGAAAAAGAGACGTGTACACCTCTTCCCTCCACCGAAGAAAGAGGAGAAAGGCCCATATAGGGCTCTCCTCTCTTTGACTATAAAAGTAGAGAGAGAGCGAGCCATAGAGATGAGAGATCCCGTGTGTGAGGAGAAAGAGAGACACATGTAGAGAGAGAAAATAAATCAGAAAAGAAGACCGACGTGCAGTGGAAAGAATTGTCCGATATGCGAAATTAGATGTTGGATCTGAGAGATCGGTTCGTCTGCGTAGAAAACAGAAAGCCAGAAAAAGACTCGTGCGGCGCCCAAGTGCGACTTCGCGATCTGTGGTGCATTCTCGGCCTGATTCCATGGGATTTGTGCCGAATTTGGATGCACGAGTGATTCTGTGGTGATCTCCAGCCGATACGCAGGAGTTTATGTCTAGTTCTAAGGCTATGTTGGTTTCGGTGGCTACGCATGAGGCGGTGGGTGGCACTTCGGCTCGGCGCATGATGAATCGAGAGCACACGGGTTGTGGCGCATGGTGACTCCAGCGAGCAGGATTGAGTGCCCAAGTTAAAACTAGTTTTTTATTGGATTCGTTTTTAAAATTTTCTCATCGTTTAATATGCGTGTTATGTATTTGTGAACGAGAAAATTAACCAAGTGACAGTGAAGATTTAGAGGAGAGTGTAGACCCAAGCCAATAAGGATTTTGATATTTTTTTCGACTTAATTGTAGGTAAGGGATTGAGTTAGTCTCATTCAGAGGCTCTCATATTTTTATAAAATCTTGTTTTCTATTGAAATGAGTTGTTCAGAGAATTTACAAACTGTTTACGTTTTTCGCTACGAGTTCTTCGAACTCATCATATTCGCGTGTGTGCAATTGCATATGATTAAAAATCTACATGATATTGTGTATGACATATAATTATATATTCATATTATTACTTGTATGTATATGCAAATTTTATGCATGCTAGTTATCGAATTATAGGTGTGTGTATGACGTATATATATGTATAATTATAGGTTGTACAACGTGTGTATGTATGAGTGAACAACTTGTATATGTCTGTTTATAGAATACATTCATATTGTATGTGTTGCGTGTTTATATATACTTAATTAAGTCGATAACTATGCATATAAAAGGTATGTATTATGTTTATTGTGTAGGTTTATTGATGTATAATATATGTATGATATATAAGTAGGTGCATGTCTAAGTAGGTCATTTAGTGGCGAACTTGATTAGTAAAAAAATAACATAAGAATCTTTAATAGATGAGAAAATTCGTTTAACCGGTGTCATCGAGGGGTGGGTGTGTGTGTGGTCTTTTGGCATGTGAATGTGGTGAACCCTAACTATGGATACGGCTTTACCCAAATGTAGCGAAGTGATAAGAACTGTGAACTGAATACTGTGTATTACAAATTATAAACTGTGGACTGAACTGTAACGTATCACGTGGTACAAAGGATCCTTACTACTCTCGTTGATACCGGCAAAAACGATATTACGTGATAAAACTATTATTAATAAAATATAAACTAATAGAAAGGAAAAGAAAATAAAGTTTACGATACTGAAATACTAAACTAATATTTACTGAACTGCTTACTGCTTTAATTGTTATATTGAATATTAAATTGTACTATTTATGGAATTGTTATGCCCTAAGTTATAATATTGAAATAAAAAATTCTGAATGTTTATTGAATAAACTGATTTAAAAGATTTGGTGATTGAGTGTGTGCATGTCTTTGTTGTGGGCACTGCCCATTTTTCTTACGGAGTCCATGAAGCTCATCCCAACTCACACTCCCCAATATAGATTAGTTCATATTAAAAGCAAGTTCAAGGTTGAAGGAAGACTTTGAAGAACCTTTAGTGACAGTAAGAGTTTGTCTTGTAAAGTCAGTTTAATTATATTATAGCAATGTAATGCAAGAAATTTTATAAGCCTCGTGACTTATAATTCTGTATAAGTAATGACTGAATCTTAAGTTTTCACTTAATGCTGCGTAAATTTACCAGGTTATGTGTGAGGAATAACGTTCCTTTCTCAATAGAGAAAGTCGGTCGTTACAAAAGAACTGTATGTCATTGAACAAATAGTGGAGCTATTGTATTTCACATGTGATTGCTACAAGATCCATATATTCTACTTTGATGATGAATGAGAGATTATTTGTTGTTTTTTTTTTACTTCAATGATATAAGAACATCACTTAAAAAAGTGCAAAATTTAGTTATTAATTTGCAAGAATCGGAACAAGTTGCCTACTCAGAATTACTAAATGCTTTTAAAGTCAAAGAGTTTATAGATAATATAATAATTCTTATCCAATTGTGCCTTTTCGATATCTTAGGACATAATGAGTAGTTCGGAGATGTTGTTATGTTAGCGAATCTAGAAATTGAGAAAGTTGTTGTACTGCGCATCAAATATCTGTTCTAGTATTTATAAGATATATGAGCTTACTAATTAACTTTCTATAAGTTGTTGAATCTATAAGATTTATATTATCTTGTTAAGTTAGCTTGATAAAGGACAACATGGGTGTAATAACAGGTTTACACCATAAAAAACCAATTTCTCATATATTTTCATTGACAAATGTTAGTTCCTTATTGAGGATGAGCTACCTTTAACCCTAAAAAACTTTTTAATGTGCCAATATCTTTATCTTAAACATCTTGTATAGAAAACTGTTGATTTTTTTATATGTGAGGCATGTTATTACTAGCAATAATAACATCTTCCAAATAAATTAGAAGTGCAATGAAGCAAACCTTATTCGACTTCAAGAAA
>NW_019014687.1:1729432-1755486 GCF_000150535.2 Carica papaya
ATCTACAAGAACGTGGTCGCCACAGACACGAGCCCGAATCAACTAGAAATGGCTCCGACGCTACCCAACATCAAATACCAACAAACCCCACCCGCCATGTCCACAGCGGAGCTCCAACAAAAAGTTGCACCCGAGTCGAGCGTTGATACCGTGACCGTAGCTCAAGCAATGCACTTTTTCGATCTTCCCACATTTTACAGCCAAGTGAAATTTGTCTTGAAAAAACCCGACGGTGTCATTGCCGCCTGGTGCTACACCTTACCGGAAGTACACAACGTCGTAGACCCCATTCTGCGACGGTACTACGATGTCGTTAAGGAGAAGTTCTGGGAACCTCCGCGAAAAATGGTGGAAGACAAGTACATGAACATCGATTTCCCGTTTGAGCCGGTTGACGGGGAAGACAAAACGGGACCGTTTGAGTTCCTGGCGGAGAAACCAATGGGTTTGGATGAATTTTTCACGTATCTGAGGTCGTGGTCGGCGTATCAGACAGCTAAGGATGTGGGTGTGGAGCTTTTGACGGACGGTGTGATTGAGGAGTTTAAGCGTGGTTCGGGGAGGGGGAAGAAGCTGGTTAGATTTCCGGTTTATCTGAGGATCGGCAAAGTGGGAAACTGAGAAGCAGCAATAAATTAATCCGTAAAATTATAGGATTAATTAATCTTAATTACTTGATTAATTAGTTTACGAGTTAATTTGCTGCTCTACAGTTCTGAAGAGGTTGATGCTGTTTTGTATAACGAACTTAAATTATTTTAATAAAAAAATTATGAAAGAACTTAATCTCATACTCATACCATCATTAATTTTTATTAAATGTGAAAAAGTTATTTCCAATATATTTAATTTATTAATACAAAAATATGACGTAAGACTTTCATTAAATTAATAACTCAAATTAAACAAAAGAACTATTTATATTAATAAAAAAAACATATTAATTAGTCTAATAAATTTTGTTTTCAATTACTTAATAATATAATTTAACCGTAATAATTTCTCCATTCCACGCGGCGAGGAAAAACCGACTCAGTTATGTTGTTTCTCCGCTCCCTGTTTTTTATTTTTCGCTTCAATAAAACCCCCCACAAGAAACATAAAAAGATAAACAAAAAGAATTAATCAAGTTTGATCGGGTTTCTGTTCAACTGTTTATCCATGGAAGCGAAGATGAAGATTGGCAAGTTCTTCGAATCGGTTAGCTCCTTCTTTGGTGGTGGTGACCAGATCCCTTGGTGCGACCGTGATGTCATCCTCGTAAGTAGAACGCTTATATGCTCTCTCAGTTTAAATTTTAAATAATTACAGTTCTGTTCTCAAATAGGTTTATTTGCTTTTCTGAGGAATCAGGACCCTGTAATTCGAATATCAAAAACTTCAAAAACACCGATTTTTTTTAATGGTTTCGTGTTAGGGTAGTCACAATCAGTAAGTTATCTTTATTTAAAGTGCGCAAAATATATCATTAACCTTTGTATGTGATTGAAATTTTTATGATGGTATTACTTCTGGAAGGTGCAGTTATAAAGTTTTACCCTACAAGTATTTGGGGAAGGGGTTGATTGCATTTTGTTGAATTGATGCGTATCATTTGGGGGGGAGGGTTGGGCACCATATCTTGAACCCTTAAAGAAGTCGTAGAGATAGCAGCTTGTTGTTGGTTTATTGTTGTTTGATTGTTGAGGTTCAGTTGATTTGGATGGGGCTATTTAAGGTCGTCCCATACAAGAGTTTCAAAGTGATGATATAGCTTTGGTCTTGACCATTTGGTGTTAGCTAAAGTATGGGATATTGGGACTTCTTGTGAATGCAGAGCTTAATTTTACTTTCATAATTTGATTGACTGTACTGAGTGGGAATAAAGTTATCCAATTTTACTCACATTAAATATCCGGTGGCATGTCTAGAGAGTGTGTCATGGCCAATGGTTTCCCAATGTTTCTTCTCTGCAGGACGGGCATGTATAATGTGTATCTTAGCGATGTGTTTTCTATCGAAGAAATTGTAACCTAGCAGTGCATGTGAAAAAGTATGCAGTAACTATTATTCATTTTTCTTTGAGGGTGGACATTGTGAGATGTCAATGATACCTGAGCTTTCAGCCCTTGAAATGTTTGTTTATTGTTGGACATACCTCAAAGGCTACTTTAGCTAATGAAAGTATTATCTCTTGCTGTTTCTCTATTTCCGAATGTTTAGCTGAATTATATTCTTATTGCCCTTTTTTGGTTTTTACTTCAATAATCTTTTTATTGGTTTAAACTCTAAATTCTGCTTCTCACTGGCAGGGTTGTGAGAGAGAAGTTGCAGAGGCCGCATGTGGTTCAGATGAACTTAAGAGAGAAAGCATTATGCGGTTGTCTTGGGCACTTGTTCACTCTAGACAAGCAGAAGACATACAGCGTGGGATAGCTATGCTTGAAGGTAAATCAGTCAAAACTTTTCTTGTTCATCATCCTCTTGAGTGAATTTTTTTGCCATATGCCATGGGTTGTAATAATATAATTAGTTCTACTTGACATTAAAAAAATAGACATTGGTCAACAAATTTCTGATTTTGATGTTTTAATTAAATTTGAATAAGTTTTTCATGATTCTTCTAATCTTTTCTTGAGAATATTATGTTTGGTACATGACATAATAACCAGAACTAAATAATGACCATTTTGATTGTCTTGGTAAAACTTTGGTTCGTTGGTAATATGAAAGGAAATATCTTTGTTAACAATATGCTCTTTGGATTGGGGGAATATCGAGGGGAAATGATTCCTTGAACCAATGCTGGAGAGATACTTGGAGATTTAACCTCTCTATTTTATCCTAAGCAAGGACATTTACTTCGTGTTCTATTTGTTCTAACATTTTTATAGGATGTTTTTTGGATAATCTTTCATGGTAGATATGTTATTAGTCTGACTCTTCCTTTCTCTCCACCCCCCTCGTGCCAGTAAGTAGCTTATTTCTTGAGAATTGCAATGGTCTTGGTTCTTTTATTTAACCTGTAGGCTTTTCAATGATGTAAATGTTCCTCCCTCTCCCCTCTTCAAAAAATTTGAGGACAAGTATATCCCAAATACTTCTGAGATATTACCATTCTAAACTCAAAATGTATATTGCAGCATCTTTAGCAAGTAATATTCCCCCTTTGCAACTCAGGGAAAAGCTTTATCTTCTGGCTGTTGGATATTACAGAAGTGGTGAATATTCAAGGAGCCGCCATCTTCTGGAGCAATGCTTAGAGGTTTTTGTTTTTTCAAATGTCATTCAGTCCCTCTTTCTGTTCTCTACCTTTTTAGGTTCTCTTGGTAATTCATTTACTTAGACATGCACCAGCATCTTTGTTTTTCTTTCTCTAACTTTAACTATGTTTTTGTAGATTGCACCTGATTGGAGGCAGGCTCTTGTCCTTAAGAAGACAATCGAAGATCGAATTGCTAAAGGTAAATTCAAGGATGTCTCTTTCATTCGTTCTTTCTTGTCCAGGTTATAAGACCAAACAGAATTTTCAGCCTTATCATAGAACCAAACTCAAGCAATTAGAACCGTTTTTGCTGAATGCAGATGGTGTAATTGGAATTGGCATCACCGCCACTGCAGTTGGTCTTATAGTTGGTGGGGTTGCGGCAGCCATGGCTCGCAAAAAATGAAAACCTGACAACATACACAATAATGGAATGCATCTTTCATTCGTTCTATCCTGGATGTTTTCAACATTTTCTTGAGAATCTGTTTTTGAATCTTTGTAGACAGTAAACCCCTTTTTAGACAGTAAAGGGTATTGTAAATTTGTTTGTTGGTATACTAAAGCCTTTGTTTGTTTTTTGTTAAATCCTTTTGGACACTTAAATGCACATCAAGAAAGGTAGCATGATTGAAGGGTATTGTGAATTTGTGTAAATCCCTTTTTTTCTCTTGGGTGTGAGCTCCAGCTGAGTCTCTTCTATTTGCTATTACAGTTACATATTCTGGTAATTTTGGAATTCAGAAACCAAATAATTTGCTCTGTTAGTTACAAAATGTTGCTGAGTATACTATAGAAAGTATAAAACAAACAGATTTTGGTTCTCTACTTGATACCCCATTTTTCACTATAAAAGAAAAAGAAAGATAACTTAGTTTTGTCCACATATTTGGATTCATCTAATCGTAATTCAGTATACTGTAATATTTCATAGCAGACTTCAGATATCGGAACAAATTAAATTAGACATTCTTTAATTATCACAAAAAATCATAGTAATTGAATTACAATAAAATCAAACTGCACAGAGAAAACTTAAAGTGTGCCAAAAAAAAAAATCCTCCACGTCAAATTCTATAGCAGCAGTACATTTCAGCAGCACAATACTGCAATTTGCTATTGGTTATCAGCTGAATTAATTCACACTTTGCACTCGTAGATGAAAAAAATATAAGACCTAAAAAATACATAACAGATTCCATCATGTTAGTCAGCAGAGGCAAGGGCTGAATGCAACACATCTTCAAGATGTTTCTCAGCAGCAGCATACTTCCTTTTCTTATCCTCTATTGCCAAAGCAGCCAAAGCTTTATCCTGCACAGACAAAAAGTATGACATATTGCAGCATAGAAATTGACAAAGAGAGGATTTGCAACCATAAGTTCTGAGAGAAAAAAAGTGTCAGCCTAATATATAAAACAAGAAGGCCAATAGAGATGGAGAAAATAGACATCGTATATAAAAAGAGACAAGGATATGTATTAGAATAAATGTAAATAGGAGTACTAGATATTTAGGTATAATTACAACCTGAGTCCATTATTTTTTAATTATTTATTCACATTGTTGTCCTTGTAGACACTTTTTTAATCCTTGCACTCTCATTGTTGCTTATTGCTTATTGCTTATTGTTGCTTATTGTTGCTTAATCTTTTTTCAAGGAATTGCTTGTTATGTTCCTTTCTTTTATATTTCAGAGTCACGAATTGATACATGATACATATTTAATTATTATTTAATATCTTCGAAGAAATTGTACATCAAGAGAGATATGTTTGGCATGCAGGAACTAAGTTGTTCTTCTTAAAAAAGTAATATCCAATTACAATTATGACCCAACAAGGACCTCAAAACGTAATTTACCCCATAAATCACTATTTATTCAAACATTGATAGAAACTAACGCATGCAGTCTTGCAGAGTAAACTGGACAACAGACTTACCGGAGGCAAGTCCTGGTAGCTTCTCAAAGTATCTAAAATGGGCTTAGTCTTCTTCTCCAATTCCTTTCTGTGCTCATCCATTTCAACAAGCATCCCATGGCTAATCTCAGGAGCGTAGCCTACCCGATTAAGTAATGCCTGTTCCAAAAAATTTTTAGCAGACCGAACAACATTAGATAGAGTAGAATGATAATCTAGCAAACCAATATCCTGCCCAGGAAAAACGAAACTTCAACCAAGTACGTGCATGTGTTCTGCTGCATTGGTACCATTCACCACTGTTGTCATTTAAATGTTGCAAAATGATGCATCAAACAGGATCTGTCTAGAAAATTTACACATTTGTCTGGCAAAATTCCAAGTCATGAGTTCTTAAATCCACTCCCTGATATATACTATCAACATATTCAATGACACATGCAAGTCAGAGATGCAATGAAAGATGAGAATTGATCTAAGAAATGAAATCATTGGGACAATTTTTGCTGGATTGAAGAAACTGTTGATTAGCAAATTTGACATATAAGTTTCCTGAACAAGAAGACAAGAAAATATCATGTTCACAACCTAAATAAATAGTCGTCTCCGGAGATAATGTCAGAGAAACTGAGACAGATCTTGAAGCCCAACTATTCCAAATATATGGGCATCATGAGAGAGCTCAGGGTCGGAATGCAGATGAATGGCATTTCCACTGACATAAAAATTTGGACTCAACCATGCCATAAGTAGCATTTTCTATTATCTTGCTACAAGCTTACATTTTATGTCGCCATTGAGCTTCTCTCTTCATTTCCAATCAGTAATTCAGTAAGGCAAGGTGGTTTTAATGAATCCAATAATTCAACTTTCATATAGTTAATTAGCCAACTTATACATTGGCAACAATAATCAAACTGAAGATGTCTGATACCTTATAGTTGTTATATTGTTGCAAGTACTGTCGCTCTTTTGATGCCATGACGGCCAAGTTTGTTTTCCAATTTTCCATCTGAGCCTCACAAGGAGGTACATCATCCTCTAGTTGTGCAAGCGTCCTGCAAAAATAGTTCCAGAAGAGCAAAGAAAAATAAGCATATCTTGACAGAAAGCAAAATTTTCCTTTTCAGAGCAACAGAAAATCCAAATGTACAATCAACATTTTCCCATGTAAGAGAAGTGAAATTGCATTTAAACGTTTACCTTTTCAGATAGGTTAACCTTGATATTGCTTTCCTAGTATAATCCAGAAGAACTTTGGACTCCTTCTGTACTTTAGCCCTCTTCTCCTCTACTCCAGTCTTTCTTAAAGAAATATCACCTATTGCTACAAGAAAACTAAATAGGTTCCTACTATGAGAACATTGAATTTGACAGAAGAGACATTTATGAATAGCCGAAATAAAGAGGTGAGACAACCCACCTACTCAGTTCAGTGTCTCGAATATTCAACAAATTGGCAACATTGGCAAGAACTTGTGCCGATGAAACCACTGTCGATGGCAAACTCTCTTGTGCCAATCCCACATTCTCCAATATCTCTCTAATCCTTGCAGCTTTAGCCATAAAATTCCTCGATCAGACAAGTAATAATCATCAAACAAGATAAGACAATTTGAAGGGAGACAAATAAAACGTTATCCATCAAAATTTTCTAAGAGAAACAATCCCATAGTCAAATTGTGAAACATACCCAGATAGCATAATCATACACTTGAAATTTGCAAAACAGCAATGAGTAAAAAACTCACGATAGACAATAAAATCACACGACAAGAGAACAAAATCTGAAGGCAGGAAAGAAGCTTTCTATCAACAATTTCTAAGAGAAACAAACACATTGTCAACTTGCAAAACCTACCCAGCTAGCATAATCATCCATTTTATAACTTGCAAAATAGCTATTAACTTAAAACCATGATAGAAATCCAAAAAGGAAAACAAAAACCAGAGCGACTGGAGCAGTGCGTGTAAATAAACGTTAAGGACCTTGTGCACGATACTCGGAAGCTTTCTGGCGGAAATCATTGGCGACAATGTTAGCAGCCTGAGACTTCGCCTGAGAGACTGTCGCAAGATTGTACAAATGGTTAATGCTTCGAGGAGTGTAGTCGAACTCCGGCACTTCTTTTCCGGCGGCATCGAACTGAGAGCTAAGCCACGCCCTCACTTCAGCAATCCGAGCAGCATCAGAGCCGCCCTTTGCTTCGGTTAACGACGGATCACTAATCCCAGAAGCCATATCGCTCATAATACTGAAAACCTAACAATGTTATCACTGTGCAAAGAAATTGTATATCTCATCAACCTATTATACATTTACGCTTAACGATGGAACAAATCCAAGAGAATTCATAACTGGAAAGGCTTACCGTTGAATTATCCGAGAAAACGAGAAGGCAGTTGTCTTATCTTTATCCTTGATAAACCATTTGCCGATGGTGAAACTAAATTTTCAAAGAGATCGTAAAGAGATTTAGGACGGACGGACGGACGGAGCGAGCGTAAAATTAAACTATAATTTTGTTTTTGATTTGCGAACGATTTAACTCAGTGAGTTGGTTTGAACTTGTGTAGCGGTTTCTCTAACTCATATGTGATTAATCATTGATTAAAAGAATGGAATTGTATCTAAATTTAGAGTGATCGAGTACTAAATTAGTGGGTTGATCAACAAAGCTAAAAATTTTGATAATTTAATATGTTAAAATTAATCATACTTGACATATTTCATGTATAATTACATTAATTTTACTTACATTTTGAGTTTTATAATTATTAATTTATATTTTCAACTTTTAGAAAATAAATAAAAAAATAACATTTAATTCAAATTAGAAACTAAGTTAAATTTCAATTTCAATTTTTATTATATTTTAAACCAATTTTAATTTAAATTAATAAAAATAAATAAATATAGTACAAAAGAATACTCGTAAAAATATCTTTACTAATTTTTTTAAAAAAATATTTGTATATTTAATATCTTTCATTTTTTGTCAAAATCTCAAATAAAATTTTGTATTCTTTTAAATTAACAAATGAATGCAAAGTCATGCTTCAATTTTTTTTTATTTTTTTATTTTTGGTTCATGGCAGCATGATAAAACAAAACAGTAGAACATAGTAATTGGGAGGATTCAAGAGAAACAAAAAAACTAGCAGAACATAGTTTCTTTCTCCTAAGAAAAATTCAAAAGAAAAAACTGCACAGAAATGTCAAGAGACACATCGATAAGTGAAATGCTCCCCGGTGATTTCCCCATCGTAAGTTACCTTCACTACCTGACCTTTTTCAAGTCCATAGTATCGCACAATCGCATCTTTCTTTAACAGCTGAGGAAGCTGGAGGGGGGAAATGGCAATGCAGCATAAACCTGGTCAGTTACTACACTTGGACTCCAGTTCAAACAAAAATGCAGCTTCATGCCGACAATCATATGCATAATGCAATACAAGCACGTTTAACATGCTGAAATATTCAATTACTCCGGTCATATAATGCTACCCTATTCATCAAGTTGTACATACAACCCAGCTACTCAATTAGAGGTACATAATGATATCAGTGCATAACGGTATTCTACATACCAAGTCAAGAAAATATTTTAGAACTTTTAAGATAGTAATTAGAAATAACAGATCAAAATCGAAATTTGCATAAACAACATGCACTTGCAATTGATTATTTCTCACCACATCGAGAAGACATAAATTCCATCACACCCCACAGGTAACGAACACAGCTTATTTTCTCAGACAAAATGCAGAAATTTTCCAAAGTAAAAAAATACCAACCTGTTTTTCTACTATACTATACTTCTTCAGAAGATTTTTTTTCTCTTTATCAGTTAATACCCGATGCTTTGGCTTTAACACATGCTTTGTGATATTAACAAGCAACTCAGTTATCTGGAAACAAATTAAAACAGCAAGAACACGTTTAGGGTCAGAAAATAGGCGTGGTACAAAGATCAAAAGAGTCAAAGTACCAGATCCAGACAAAAATAAGTAGTTACAATCCTATGGACATATATAACGAGTGCAGATAGAAAGACTGAAGTTAGTTCTTTGCATGATTCATAGAGATATATAAATTTTCTAATAATCAAAAGCAGATAAGAAAATAGCAGGGGTCTCATCGTATGTGCCACTAATGAAACATAAATAATATCCTAGAGAATACCTCCGTGCAAACTAGACTAACTCTCATGAGGCAGTGAGATGCCAGTAAATAAATTGCCCACGTACAAACTTAAGCTACCTTGCCAAACTGCTATGACATTACCACATCTATATTTATTTTTTTAAAAAAAAGAATTACCACATCTATTGACCACACTGTCCACCATAGTTTCTGTAGTACTTATTACTTACAAAGATATTTTCTAACTTAATTTGATTCAATAAATAATAAAAAGATAAATCAAATACTTCTAGGTCTCGACCAAATTCAATTCATACTAAATCTACTTGTTATTTTTTAAATATCCATAAAATGGTACATAATCAATCATCTAATTATGAGAATACTTTCTGTAATACTCAAATTTATTATTTTTATTTTTTAATTTATTTTAATTTATATTAGAAATTTAGTTTTAATTTTTTAATATTTAATTTATAAAATTTTAATTTAATTTAATTTAATAAAAATAATAATAATAATAATGATAAAATAGGGTAAAATTATTTTTGAGATTTAATTAAAATTGATTTTGAGAAAAAGAAGTGAAAATTTGGATTCTGTGGGTGTTTTTGAAAAGAAAATCGAAAACCGGAAGTCAAAACTCAATTTAGGAAAGTTGTACCATGTCAGCAGCCCAGTCAGCAGACTTGGCCAACCAGAACACGCCGCGTGGCAAGGAAGCTGACGCGGGAGGCCACGTGGGACGGAGCCACGTGAACGATCCGCGTGCACGCATCAAACGGTCCAGATCTCACGCGTGCGGACGACCCAGATTGAATCACGCACGGACGGCTCAGATCGCATCGCCATGGACGGCCCATATTTGTTCCTATTTTAATCGCGATCAGACGACTCAGATTAAATCGTGATGGACGGCTGAGATTAAAAAAGGAATGTTATAAATAACCTCACTCACACCCGACCCCAAACCCTAGCCGCCAGTACCCTCGCCGGAGAAGAAGAACCAGTCGCCGGAGGAGCCGGCCGTCGCCACCCGCCGCCGCACCGGAGGGTTTTCCGACCGCCAAACAAGGTAAATTTTCTCCTATTTGCTCGTTTTTCGATGTTGAATCCGCCTATGGCCAAATCGGAGCCAAACCACCGGCCAATCGGTCGGAAAACACCGCCGAAGTTCAACGGCACCGCCGCGGCTTCCCTCAGTTTTTGCCTCCGATGAGACCCTTTCCGGTTCCCGTTCGATGCAATCTTTACACCACTGTGATCGCCGTCCTTTTCTCTGCAGGTTGACCGGAGCAAAACATCAAACCGCGACTCGCGCCAGAAAAGCTGCTGCACTCGAGAGCTCCGCCACCGGTAAATCTCGGTTTTTCATAATTTTTTGGCCCACCGAGGGCCCTAGGGTTGTTTTATCGCAAGAATCAATGCAAGTTTGGCCGAAAACGGCCGAAAACAGCCAACCTGAGACGGATCGCCGCCGCGGGCGGCGGCGCTGTCGTCGGAGCATGGCGAAGCCGCCGTGCCGAAATTATGATATTGGCCGAAAAGGGGTCTTGGGTCTGATTTGGGGTTTTTGGAGACATGTGCAGGTACCGGTAGTACGTTTCAATTTTCCGGAAAAAATTCAGAGAATTTAGGGACAACGACTGTAGGCGCATTGTAGAGCCGATTTCAGACACCAAAATAAGTAAGGATTTCTTACCCTATTTCCTATCACGGCATTAAAGCCTAATAAATGATAAAATGGTATTTTATGACTTAATAGATATGTATAATTGATTAAGATTGCCAATGGAACCCAAATCTGATATATTTTCGGTCAGGTGTTGTTTGATTTATTTTGCAGTTTTGAATATAGTATGGTGCCTGATGTGTTTATTCTATAGTTTCGTATACATGAATCACGGTTTCATTTATTATACTTTGAATTATGTGGACCCGATATTGTGTACATTATTTGGTATTCATTATTGGTTTACGTGTTTGTGTATGATTGAATAATTGAGACCAAGGAAAATGGAAAAAATGTTATGTGAATTGATAAATGGATAATGTAGACAGCGTGACTAGATATCCTGGGAGATGGTGGACGGACCGGATCCGTAGGGAACCCTACCGGAAACGTAGTCTCTCATATCAGACAGGGTATGGAGACTTATGTGTTTTGGCGCCCATACCGGACGGGATATGGGGACGACCCGTTTCACCCTCATACCGGACAGGGTATTGAGGTTTATGGTTTTGGCGCCCATACCGGACGGGGCATGGGGACGGCCCTGCAATCAGGTTATTAATGTTAATGGTTCACGTGTAGCGGAGACTCCCTATGGATCCCCATGGATACTAGTAGGATGGTAAAAGAGGAAATTTGTTGTCTGATTATTGGAGTGCAAAAGTATAACATGTGTTATGTTACAAAGTGTATATGATTTTATGATGGTTACAATGTTATTGTTTCTATATGTTATTTTCACGAATCTCACCGAGATAAGTGAACAGTAAAGGTTTTTATCGTTAATAAATAAGTTTGTTATAAATTATGCTCCATTGGTCGTTTTTGTTTTTTACCAACCTTTATTTTTGTGGCAGTGAGATAGTGTGATGTTTTTATTGGGCTAGTGTAGCTCATTCCTTACTTAACCATTTCAGATCAGGAAGACGTGGTTTCCGAGCCCGTTTTGCAGGAAGACGGCGAGTTAGACGCCTAAAGATTTTATAGTTCTATTTATAGTTTTTATTTCGAATATTTCTTTTAATTAGCTTATTTTTTCATACATTGAATACGTTTTTTGTTATTGTGTAAGTGATGTTAATTAAAATTTTTATTTCGCTTCCGCATTTAAAATTTTTAATACATACATCTTCATTTAAATTTTCGGAACTGTTACACTTTCTGTACTCTCCTAACTTAAGCCCTTTTCCTACTGCCTGGGTCGGTGCACAAAGATACATATGTACCTGGAATACCTCAGCCTTAAATGAGAAAATAACAGTGGTAATGTGTAATCAGACAAACACATAAGAGAGATGTACCTGGAATACCTCAGCCCCAAATGAGAAATAACAATGTGTAATGCGTATTCAAACAAACACATAAGAGAGATGTACCTGGAATATCTCGACCTTAAATGAGAAAAGATCAATAGCTTTCAGTGCTTGGCTCGTTATATGATTTTGCACAATTAATATCAGCCCAGTCAAACTCCCTTTGTTAACTATTTGACTTGCAATACTGCGGATCGTGTTAACCTTAACGACACCAGTTCCACAAAAGATAACCAGGATCTGCAATAGAACACTTTACATCAGAAGCAACCCGTAAATCGGCACTAATATTCCACAAAGTTTTCAGCTCAAACAGCTGGAATAGGTGCATAATTTTATTTCCGAAAAGCATTTTCACAACATAAAAAATGCATGACCAGGGCAAGACGAGATAATGATGAAAAGTACTCAATAAAGTGTTTGATAAGGCCGACGAAGATAAATTTGAATTTTGGAGGCTGACTTGCCTCCCAAACTAATGATCAGCTGCATCCTCAAGAGGTACACTGAGACGCTAAGCATGTAAAGGCATCAGTCGGAACTAATGAATTGGAGGATTGATGCTGTTTGCATTTGCTGCATGTGAAGCAGCATCATCCATGACCGTGAGTGTAGAAAAAAAAAAGGCATTTCTTCATTGTTTCTTTTAAACGTTACAACATCAAGTTCCTAATAAGCTGACATTACCGCAAGATGCTATTAATCAAGTTGCAGAACAAATTCTATCCAGCTAAGGCTAAAAAGAAAACCAATGGTTAAATCACTAAAATCTTAGATTATTTATTCATGTTGAGATAGTACTAAATCTAGAATAAAAATGTAAAATCATATATACAAGATTAAGTTTAAAAGGATTTCTTATTCTTAAATCAATTAAAACCTGAACTGAGCCGAATATTCGACCTAACAAGTATCTACTACCTAGTTAACTAAGTTTAAGAGAAATGTCTTATAATTGAAATGCCCAGTAACAAATCTTAGCCGTCCTCTGCTTTCTCAGCAACCAAACAGTAAATTAGAAAAAGAAATCCAAGAAAAAGCGAAATAGAATCCGAGAAAGAACCCATTTTACCCGTTTGGAAGGATCTGATCGATGATGAACCGAGAAACGGAGACGCTCAACATCCGGGTTTTGACCATGAACGGCCCTGAATTCTTCAAGAGATAGATCGATTTCGGAGACAGCGACTTCATAGCCTCTGTCTTTCAGCATCTCCAACGCTGTTCTACGCGACAGGTAGTACCTGTGACTTTCGGTGCTCCCTTGGTCCACGTAATTGCACAAGCAGGGCCCTAGCACTGTTTCTGCTTCTCTTCCACTGTTGTTCCTTTCTTCCTCAAGTCCCTCCCCGGCCGTCTCTACCATATTTGTCTGTCGATTCGGTCGACAGTCACTGGCGTTTTCTTGACAGGCAAACAGCTGTGTAAGACATGAGCCGTTTGCTTTTTCTCCCTCTTTTATATATAGCTACTCTTAAAATTTTCGTTTATTTTGAAATAATTAATTTAGGTACAAATAATATTATTATAATAATATCTAATAACAAATTATTAATTTCGTCTACAAAATTTAACATTTATTACGATTTAATTTCTAATATTTTTTCACTATATTTTAATTATTAAAATCTTATATTTATTTTAAATATTTAATTTTCTAATAAAAATAAAATTATTAACACATATTTAGACATTTAAAAACATCTTAAAAAATAACTTTCATTAATTCGTTATATCAATAAAAATATTATGTCTCTTTTTTATTATCATTAATATATTAATTAAATTCATTAATTTTGAGATATTTTATAATTGTAATTTTTTCTAAAATAAATAAAAAAAATATAGAGAACCAAATTATAATAAAAATTATAAATTTTGAAACTAATTTCATTATTTATTATGATATTTATGAAATTGATATGTTTAAAATAAATGTTAAAGATAATAAATAAGCCCATCATCCCTTCCAAGTCCTTTGCAATTGAGCACGTGCTTAATAAATATATATATATATATATATATATATTTGACACAATTTATAACTAAATTAATATTATTTTTAAAATTTATTTTTACAAAAGTTCAATAAAAATTTAAATCAATCACATGTGATTGCACTTGGCTCCCGTGTTCTGAAATTTGTATTTTTAAAACTAAACAAAAACACTATATTCTATAAATTATTTTACATTTTTTCTCATATAATTTATTTTATAAAGAATTAACAAACATGTATTTAAATACACACACACATATATATATAACTAATAGCACATAATATGAAAAAACAATCTATATTTTATTTAAAAACAATAAAAAATTTCTTTTGTTAATACTCAATTATCTAATTTTTTTTTTTTTTATGTATTCTAGTAACATTTGAATATATTTTGGATTTTATTAATATGGTAAAAAATTAACAAATTTTTTTACAATCAATAATGAGAAGAGAAATTAAAATGTATAATAATTAAGAGATAATAGCTATACAGTTTAGGAAATTTTATGACACACTAATTTTTTATTTCCTCCAAAATTTGAAATGTCTTTCTAAAATTCAACCTTTTTTTTATTAAAAAAGAAAAATCATATGTTAAACACTAATTAAATAATACACATGCGCTAATCATAACACAATACAAATAAAAACTCTAATTTAGCAGTCTTTCTGATCTAAAATTCGATGTAGTTAATAGAGATGAACTCCCCTTTTAATCCAATTTACATTCAATGCCAAACTAATTTTTTCTTCTTTAAATCAATGTAGAAACCAAAACAGTGGAGATCAATTCTAAAGATTCAGGCCCTACAGAGATCATCATTGAACTCAACAGTGCAGCAGAGTTCGGTCACTTTCAATTTTTCCCAACAAACAGAAGTAAATTTGCTGCAAAATGGCCCGTGAAGTATACACACACACACACACACATATATATATGCATTGGAAGGACATGAATCAACAATAGCGAGCAAATGAGCCAAATCTCATAATTGCAGTACATCCAGCAAACAGCACCATAAACATCCAAATGGGTCATCTCAAATTTCAACATGGTACAATCACAGCAATAATAGGCCCCAAGATTCTTAATTGCACCTTCCAGCAACATGGTTTACTTTACCTAGTTTAGAGACAAAAGACACACTTGGTTTCGAGTATTTTGATGTTTCATGAGTTTGCAAGTGGGATTAACTTTGTTTTTTAGTTGAGTGCTCAAGAGGTTTGTGGTTTAGAGGCAAGTCATCCATCCGGAGACTAGAGAATCACGAGAAAATTTCTCAGAACCTCGCTGGATCATCGAACCTGAATTTGGCCTACCAGAAGATTATTAACTTACACGGGAAGTAGGGTTAACTTTGCAGCAGTTGCAGCTACATCGAAAGATTTCTAAGAAAAATCTATATTTACTTGGTTTTAAATCAACCTATATAACGAATCTATTTCTGTTTACTGCTAGATTCAAGCAAGCTTAATCCAAGATTCTAACGATTCAATCTTTCTCTTGGAACATCCTCTCTTCCTTTGCTCATCTTACTAATTTACTCGAGCTTCCCCCTCAAATGTAACACTGAATAAACTTCACGAAATTTATTCATCTTCTCTCCAGACAACACCACTGCAACATATTAATATAATTGCTTCTGTTACTGTTTGCAATTGCAAGGAAACACCTATTCTACCCACATGACACACCAGGTTCAGATTCTGTACATAATTAGATCAACTATACCCGTATCTTCAGATGTACAACCATAGATTTATATTCTCGCATGTAAATAAAGAAACTACAAAATCACCTAATTTAGACATGACATAAAATTGACATCAAATTAGCATATTATTATTTTTAATCAAAATTTTATCTCATTTCTATATTTCTATTCCTACAAAATTAAAATTTAATCCATATTCGATCTTAGTGTTTTTGGGTAATCAGTCAGCTATTCGGTAACACAGGTACTCTGAATATTGGACTCAATATTCAGCACCAAAGCGGGTGAAATGCAAAAATTAGCATAACAACATCCACAGTTGATGTCAATAGATGTTCACCAATTGTTCACCAAATGTATTATGATTACAAGAAAATGTACATAAGCATATACGAGAATATAAAATCGATACTGGAATTCAATAAATACAAAGATGGAAACAGGACCTTGCAAGTCACCTTTTATTTCATTGAGTTAAGGCTTGAGACAGACAATGAACAATGATAATTCCCTAGTTGAGAAATAAACAATATTGAAGCAAAATACTAAGAACTAATGGAAATTCATGGCTTTATATAATATAAGAGATAGTACAGTACCCTTTAGAAGTTCATCAACAGATTTCCAGACTGATATGCATCACCGATTCAGCATCAGAAATCATAAGCAGCAACCAGGGCAACGAATCAACCCGTTCTCGTTACAACCCGGGCACCTCCTTAACCGATCATCTTCTTCCTCAAAAACCTTCCGACTCCCATTACAGTTGGGGCATGGCACAAACCTAGCATCCCCACAACTCTCACAAACAAAGCCAGGATCTTTAACGGGGAACCCTTCTAAAAGCTTTGCTAACTCTCCATTCTCATTGAGCTGCTTAATCTCTTCTGCTCCACCAACATGATTTCCTCTGATGAAAACTTGTGGCAAACTAAAACCCGTACCTCCTAAAGCAGCCTGCAATTCCTTTCTATATGTGGAATCCATGGAGATGTCTTTTTCATCTACTGGAACTCTAAATCCCCTAAATATCATTCTGACAGAACAGCAATCCTCATAAGTTTTCCGAATTCCTCTCAAGCTCGTGAAATATAATACAATTCGTTTATCATTTTGTTTGCCCGCTAGGTTTTCACTGTTAGATAATTTTGAACTTAAAGGGCTAGAACTTGGAGATTTTGTAACTTTGGGAAGATTACATCCCAATTGTCTAGAAGATAATGCTCGTCTGTAACTGGAAACCACATTGGCATCCATTTTAGAAAGCAGGGATTCTTCAGATAAATGTTTCCATAAGGGTTTTGTCAAAGAATTGGAATCCTCCATCACTACGTCCTCAATTCTCACAAATTCATAAGAATCCTCCAATTTCTTTACAGACCCATCACATCCCGCAAACTGAAACGAACTGGGTTTCTCCGGAAAATCAATTTTGCTGTCAGTAACATGCGAACTAGGCTTACCTGGATCAAAATCGAAGTCGTCGTCGAGACCGTCCATGAGTTCCCAAGTGTTGATGACAGAATCAGGGGACAGTGAGTCACCAGGGTGATCTGCAGTGACTGAAGCAGTCTTGGTGATGGATATTGGAGGAGGTGATTTGGGTTGACCGGCGCAATCCCGGCCGTCCAGAACGCCGTGTTTTTCCTCTGGTTGATCAATGAGGAGTAAAGAGCCGTAGGTGGTGGATGTGAGAGAGACAAGATGGTGAGTATCGCCCTTTCTCGCCGGCGGATGATGAACCAGCGGCGTGGGAAGGGAGAGAGCTCTAGTGACTGGAGATGGAGATTGCGGAACGAACCTTGAGTCCAAACACGAGGAAGAAGAAGATGATGGAGATGGGTCTTCAGGGTTATTATTGTTAGAGGTGGTGGTGAAAAGAGTATTGGCTCGGGAAGCAGAGCAACCCATGACTGGTAAGAAATACCCAAAAGGAGAAAAGGGTTCTGTGTAAACTCTCCTTTCTCTGTTGCTTTACCCTTTTACTAGTATTGTTTTGATTGCTTTTGCGGAGAGTCAAGAGATGGAGAACAGAGAAATTATAAGGAACAGCTAAAATGGTGGAAGCTTAAAGAGAAAGTACAACATAAATGTGTGTGTGTGTGTGTGTGAGAGAGAGAGAGAGAGAGAGAGAGAGAGAGAGAGAGAGAGAGAGAGAGAGAGAGAGAGGATGGTGTTGGTGGAAGAAAGCTGTCAAAGAGAGTTAGAAAGGAAGATGGTGATGCATTAATGGTGGTTTGAGAGTTGAAATCAGAAATGGAGTTTTCAGAGATTGTTTTGTCCGAATAATGTTATAAAAAATAAAGATTTAGATTGGGCAACAACCAACGAGGAGGCTCTTGCTTTCTTTCTTTCTTTCTTTCTTTTTTTTTTTTTTTTTTTTTTTTTCTTTAGTGTAATATTTAATACTTTATCACCTAGGAAAAATCAAGACATAAATATTTATATGACAATTATAAATTGTTTATTTTGAAATTAAATTGTAAATGTTTTATATATAACACGAAATTAATCTATTTATAAATATTAATCCATTTTATCACTGAAAATATAATAACATTTTATTTTTAATATTTTCTGTTTTTAGTGATAATAATTTTAGAAAAACATAAATAAAGTTGATATTGAAATTACCAATTTAACAAATATATCATATAAAGTAATTTGATGTATAAGAAGTTTATTTTAAAATGGGATATTTTCTAGGTTAATTTTTAGTGCTTTTCAAAATAATGAAAATTTTGATTTTCTTGGAGAAAAGTTTATATCATTTTAAAAAACTTCCTTTTATATAAAAAGCAATCAATTTTGATTTTCTATTTTTAAAAAAATTATTTATGTTATTTTCCTTTTTAAAAAAATCTGAAGATTTTGTACATAAAGCAAAAATATATCTTTCTTTATTTATCAATTTTTTTTTAATTTTTAGATAGTAAAAAAATAAATCTATTTTTTATTCCAGTAAATATAAACTTATTGATGGTAATATTAGAATATATATAAAAATCAAAACTAATAAATCTGAATTTAACCTATAAATTAATATTTACTTTTACGTTCTTAATTTCAAATTTTATTTTTACTTTAAAATAGCACTAAATAATTATTATGTGCCGCTAATTTAGACGTATTTTTTTTTAAAAAAAAAAGTAAAAGTAATGCGTGTAGTTGCAAAAAGTTAAAAATAAATAAATTAATAAATTACCCATTTATTCTTCTGTTTATTATACTTAATTAGCGCCACATGGTAGATTTAAATTATTAATTGACTTGTTTCTTAAATAAGGTGAATTAAGTATTTTATTAGAGGGTCAAAACTTAATTATGATAACTTAATCTGGAAGATTTCCAACCTGCTAACTAATCTTTCAAGGATAATCCAAAATCGTCAAGAACACAAAACGAAATCAATGACGATTATCATAAATTAATCAATAATAATCCAATGGATTAAAAAAAATGTACATTAAAATATTACCAATCCAAACGAACCAAATTAAATGAAAACAGTTTTTCAATTAATAATGAGTACATATGCAAAAGGAAATTATTACCAACTTTAAAGTACGCGTCTTATTCAGCTTAAATATATAAAAAGTATACTTGTTTTTAATTTTAATTTTAAATTTTATTTATATAATTGCATGACTAATTTCAATTCATACCATAAAAATTAAATTTCATATTTATATGTATAGAATTTTATTTTTATTTTTCTGGGTGGGGGAGATATATGTATAAATATTATAAGATTTGATTTGGCAGTAAAATTAAATGAAAACGAAGAAAAGCAGACAAGAAAAGCAACATATCACCAAAGCACGTGATGAATCAATACATCAACAAACAGTTTGAAATGGACGTAAGATGAATGGTGCAGGACCACCAGCTATCATGCACCCTCTCTCACCTCATCCTCAACTCAAAAGGCTTTCTTCTCCTGTGGGCCGACGTCGTTTTCATTTCCAGTTCATTTTTTACTGTCCCTTTTTTAAGTTCAAAACTCTCTCCACCTTCAAATACACTCAATAATAATAATAATTTATTATCATTATTTTTCATTTTTTATTGAACATAAACCTGTTACCCAAAATTTAACCTAATAATTATCGCACTAAAAATATTTTATTTGACGAATTTCACAGCAAAATTAAAATATTTATTAATATAAAGTTTTTCTTAAAAGAAGGAATAATTATAATATAATTCAATTATAAGTTTTACGAGTGAGAATTTGGAATTCATCGAACATGGATTGCTAATTCATACTAAGATTATGTATTGATTTAATTATTTCTTAAGAACATCGAACATGCATTTCTGATAACAGCACCCAAAGGAAACGCAATTATTGTATTATATAATAATGTTTACTTTTAAATAATAAATATTTATTGCATTAAGTACGCAAGTAAAAATAAGTAAATATATTAAAAAAATTAATAAAGAATTTGCCTTTATTATGTTTGATTGTATAAAATGGTTCAATTTTTTTTAATAAAAAATACATATATTTATCAATTATGTATTATAAATACATAAATTATATTACATAATAAATAATTTTTGCAATACTTGGAATTAATTTTTAAATATTTAAAATTAATGTATAAAATATAATTTTTAAATTTATGAATTTTGTATTTAATATAAAAATTAAGAAAAATAGATAGATGATGAAATTGAAAAAATTTTGAGAAAAAATGGTGAAAATTTGGGTTCTGATAGTGTTTTTGAAAGAAAAATCGAAAAATGACGAACTGGAGCGCGTCGCGTGACAAAGCACGCTGACACGATGCCACATGGGAGGCCGTGCTGACAATCCGTGTGCCCTCGATCGGACAGTCCGAATTTGTTCCTGCACGTGTGGACGGTCCGAATCTGTTTTCTCCTCACGCGCGATCGAACGATTGCGATTAAACGTGATGAAAGGCCTATATTCGTTTTCTCTTTAAATGCGATCGTACGGTCCAGATCAAATCGCGATAAATGGTCCAAATTCACTTCTTATTTAAACGCGATCAGACGGTCCAGATTAAAAGGTGACTGATATAAATACATCACTTCACACCAAACCATAACCCTAGCCGCCAGCCCCCCCCAGAGAAGAAGAACCAGTCGCCGAGAAGGGAGCCGACCACCATTTGCTGTCGCGCCGGAGCCACCTCCGACCGTCAAAAAAATAAAAAATTATCTCAGTCGCTCGAATTTTGATTTTGAATAACCTCATGGCCAAATTGGAGCAAAAGGATTGGTGGATGAGTCAGAAACTATGGGTAAAGCCCAGCGCTGCCGCTGCGGAAAAAATCAAAAACTGTCTCCGAAGAGATCCTTCATGATTCTCGTTTCGTACAATTTTTTCATTATTGTATTCACCATTTTGTTTTCCACAAGTTGACCGAAGAAAAATATTCAACCGCGAAGGTAAGCTGACAGAGCCGTTACACCGGAAAACTCCGCCCCCGATAAACTTTTGTTTTTCGATTTTTTTCGGTCAACCGAGACCCCTTAACGTATTTTCTCGTAGGAATGAGTACAAAACCAGCTAAAAATGGCCAACTCGAAGCAAATCACCGTCGTGGGAGGCGATGCCGTCACTGGAGCACGGCGGCACCGCCATGGCGGAATCCCAAAATTGGCCAGAAAGGGTTTCTAATACCGATTTTGGATTTTTTTGGGGTATTTCTAGGTACTTGGAGTGTGTTTTAATCTTCGAAGAAAAATTCAAGGAACCCTGAGGACCACAAGTAGGTGCAACTGAAAGTTTACTGTTTGGACACCGATTCGGGTAAGAATCTCTCACCCTATTCCTTGTATGGAATTGAAGTTTAATTAAAAATAATGTGGTATTTTGTACAATTTAAAAAATTTTGATAATTAATCACAAGTTACTAATGGAGGCAGAACCGGTTATTATTCACTGTTTATCCTATTTGATTAATTTTACAATTTTAAATGCATAACAATACACTGGAGTTGGTATGATGATTTGTTGTGCTTCATTGATGCATATATTGCTTGTTTTGCGTGATTTACAGTTAAATTGTGTAACTAAAAATTAAATATAAACGAAAAATATTTTGATTAGGTGATTAAATGAATGATAGTCTTACTGGCTATCCTATGAGATGGTGGACGGATCGGGTGCATATGGAACCCTACTGTGAACATTACCTCACATCAGATGGGATATTGAGAATTTGTATTTTGGCACTTATACCGAACAAGGTATGGGGACATCCCGTTTTATTATCATACCGGATGGGATATTGAGAGAGTATTTTTGGTGCTCATACTGGTTATCCTAGGAGATGGTGGACGGATCGGGTGCATAGGGAACCCTACTGTGAACATTACCTCATATCGGATGGGATATTGAGAGATAGTATTTTTTGTGCTCATATTGCACCGCTGTCGCATTACGGCGTAGCTATTTTTGACTAGTTTTGGCTGATTTCGGTCGATTTTATACTCATTTCTACGAGAAAATACATTAAGGGGCCTCAATTAGCCAAAAAAGTCAAAAAACATAAGCTTACCGGTGGTGAAGTTTTCTGGTGCGGCAGCTTCACTGGCTCACCCTTGCGGTTATGTGTTTTACTTCAGTCAACCTATGAAAAATAGAATAATGAATACAATGGTGAAAAAATCGCACAAAACGGAAATCGGGAAGGGCTTCATCAGAGACAGTTTTTAATTTTTCCTGCAGCGGTGCTGCTGAGTTTTACCCATGGTTTCCGGCTCATCCGCCGGTCCTTTTGTTCTGATTTGGCCATGGGGATATTCAAAATTAAATTTCGAACGAATGAAATTTTTTTAATCTTTTTTGGTGGTCAGAAATGTCTCCGGCACGGCGAAGGGCGGCTGGCGGCTAGAGTTAGGGTTTGATGTGAAGTAAGATATTTATACCAGTATCTTTTTAATCTGGGTCGTCAATCACATTGGATCTTGATCGTCCGATCGCATTTAAAGAGAGAATGAATCTGAACCATTGATCACGATTTGATCTATACTGTACGATTGCATTTAAAGAGGTAATGAATATGCAACATTCATCGTGTTTAATCGCAATCGTCCGATCGCGTATGAGGAAGGAACAGATCCGGACCATTTATGCACGTAGGAACAAGTCCGGATCGTCCTATCGCGGGCACACGAATTGTCAGTGTGGCCTCCCGCGCGGTACCGAGTTAGCGTGTCTTGCCACGCTACGTGCTCTAATTTGTCGGGGCTGCTGACTGGGTGGTCCTACGTGGCACATTTTTCTTAAATTACATTTTGACACTGCCCGTCCAGACGCGGCGCCCTTTTTCATTATCATCTACCGCCCTTTCTTTCCTCCCGGCTATTCACGCATGAAGATCGTCTCAGTTTCTGATTTTTCTTTTAAAAATACTTCAATAACCTAAATTTTCACTCATTTTTTTCCAAAATTATTTTTAATTTCATCATCCACTTATTTTTTTTTCTATTTTTTACATTAAATAAAAATTTATAAATTTAAAAATTATATTTTATACATTAATTTTAAATTCTTAAAATTAATTGCGGGTATTACAGGTAAACTCAATGAGTTGTATGTATACTGAACTTTTGGTCTTGGATGTGTTCATGGATAGGAGTGAATAAAGCACAGGTGGAATAATGTTCATGAAACATCGAGGGGTGTTACAGTTGGTATCAGAGCAAGTTCCTAGGGTTTAAATTATATGATAGATGATAGGAATATTACAGTTTGAGTAACTGACAGAGATTATTGTGATGCAGGTAGACAAGGAGAGCATATGAAAAAAGGCAGAGGCCATCCCCGGAAGATCCACACCAGCACCCCAGGATCCACCGATGACACCTTAGGGGGTACCTTCCTTCCATCAGGTGCCCCTATCTGCTTTTCAAGGACCCCCCACTTTTCCATATGTGGCACCAATTACCCAGCAGATATCCCCTTCCGTTATGCCAGCACCACATGTGGGGCAAACAGCTGGACACCAATACGATTTCAACTGTTTGTGTAGGGTGGTCGAGAGCTTGGTAGCAATGATTCGAGAGAGAGAATTTCGATCGGAGACATCTTACATCCCATAATATAATGCGAGTCAGGGTGGAGTATACACAAGTAACATTGAGAAGTATCAGAGACTCAATTTTTCGATATTTAACAGGGGCTCCGACCCACTAGTGGTTGAAGATTGGATAAAAGAAATATAGAAAATATTTGATATGATAGAGATAACCCCTGAACAGAAAGTACAACTGGTTACTTTTATATTGAGAGGTTCGAGAGCATTGGTGGAGTCTAAAGAGGAGAGTCTTAGTCCCCGCAATAATTTGGTAAGTCTTCCTTGAAGCTTTCAACACGGAGTACTTCCCAGATTTTATTAGACAATGGAAAGAGACTGAGTTTGTAGAGCTCTGACAAAGAAAACTATTAGTGGCAGAATATTCAGAGAGATACATAAACTTGAGATGATTTGCTCTGGAGGTTATAATGAATGAGTGGAAGAAGGCAAGGAGATTTAAAAAAGGGTTCTGACCGAAACTGTATCATCAGGTACCGGTGTTCGCATTACCTACATATATCAAGTAGTATTAGAGAAGACATAACTAGCAGAGACTCTGCACAAGGAACACATAGAGTACAATATAGGATTTTTGAGCCCCAAACGGGTACCACCACAACCCAGCCAGACAGAGAAGAGACAGAGAACAGTACAAGATTTAACTCTAGGCCACTAAATACTTTCGAGGAGTATGGATTGCACGCGTTGTGGGAGGAGTCATGGAGATCATCCGTGTACTCCTATTAATCGAGGATGTTTACCAATATAGTAGCACCCAATATTTTGTACGGGATTATCCCCTGCCTAAGGAGTCTAGTAGACCATTGGTGCAAGGCTGGATATTCGCTTTAACAACTTAAGATGCAGAGGCAACCCCGGAAGTCATACAAGGTACACTCTATGTTTTGAATTTTTCTGCTAGTGTTTTGATTGATCATGGAGCCACACACTCATTCACTTTATCTATGTTTACATCTAGGTTAAAGGTAGAATCGGTAGTGTTAGATTGCATACTTACAGTGTCCACACCCACTAGTGGTGCTCTGTGTACTAATATAATATATAATTCTTATGGGGTAGAAATAACTAGGAGAAAATTAGAAACAAAGCTGATTTTACTAGACATTTAAAATTTTGATGTAATTTTAGACATGGATTGGCTTCGCCGCACATCATATACATGTAGACTGCTTTCGTAAATAAGTGGTGTTTAAGATCCCAAATGAAGAGTCTTTCTCTATATATATAAAAAAAACAAAATAGTTAGATGGGGTGATAAATAGTTGTACTTCTATTTGGTTTCCATACTCAATATTGCATGATATACTAACGAGTTTTGATTGTAGTATTGGGCACTCTTGAATTTATATATGAGCAAAGTAACATTTTTACTAGTATGTTGATTGGTCAGGAGAGTAAGAGACTCACACTGTAGGAGATAACTGTAGTACGAAATTTTTCTGATGTATTTATGGAGGACCTTCCTAGCATACAACTTGACCGAGAAGTTGAGTTCATAATAAAGTTGCAACTGGGAACACAACCTATTTCTAAGGCTCCATATCAGAAAATGAGATCAAAATTGTTGGAACTAAGTAAACAGTTACAAGAATTGCTGGATAAGAAATTCATAAGTTCGAGTATGTCACCACGGGGAGCACCGGTGTTATCTGTAAAGAAGAAGGACATGACCATGCGTATGTGTATAGATTACAGAGATCTGAATCAGGTAATTATAAAAAATAAGTACTCACTCCCGATGATAGATGACCTAGTTGATCAGTTGCAAGGGGCCAGTGTTTTTTCAAAAATAAACTTATGATCTAGTATCATTAGTTGAAGTTAGGGCTGAGACATAGTAAGATGACATTTCACACTAGTATGGACACTATAAATTTTTTGTTATGCCATTCGAATTA
>NW_019014687.1:1760946-1776228 GCF_000150535.2 Carica papaya
TTGCAGATGCAATAAAACGTGAAGTGGAGTTAAAATCTTCAGGCAATGGGACAATACTTAAAGAAAGCGAGTTAACAGCATAATAGTCATACGTTGATTTACACTGGATGTTCACTCATATACGTCTCTGTACTAGTTAAGAATTTTTTCTTTTTGTTCTATTTATTACTTTATAATAGTGAGTTGTAAAGTGGAAGTACTAAAATTAATTTAGGTAAACCCAATGAGTTACATGTATACTGAACTTATGGTCTTGGATGTGTTCGTGGATAGAAATGAATGAAGCACTGGTGGAATGATGTTCATGAAACACTTAGGAGTGTTACAAAAAAGATAAAAATTTATCGAATAAGTAATCCCTCGCACGATTTAAATTCATATTAGTATGATTTTGAATCTAATCAGATGTAATCTATTAATATAAATTTCTCAACATAATTTAAACTCATATATAAAATTAACGAACTAGATAACTTATAAAATTTTAATTACACCAAATAAAAAGATTTAATTAAATAAGATAAAATTTAAAAGAAAATATCATTTTAATTTAAAATCAATTTTATATTTAATTTAACTTGCTTATTTTCTCAATTCAAATATATAGTTATGAAATTTAAAAAAAATAAACAAGTATAATGAATTCATCGTTTATAAATTATAATTAATTTCTCTATATAAATAATTAAAATTGATAAACTAAATGATATTATCATATGGATATATTGTTGTAGTAAATGCAATGTAAATAATAAACAATTGAAAAACCACATGTAAAACTCTTTTGTCTATTTCAGCAATATATTGCTTTGGATACATTTTATCCACTTGATGTTGTGATTGAATTTACTTGCAGGGAAATTGTTCTAAAACCATATCTTAATCGAGATTCATAGAGAATCCACAATAAGAAACAAAAAAAGCTCCACTGAAAAACAAGTGTTCAAACCAAATGAACATTGCAAAATTTCTCTGCTTTACAACATGGTCATACTATGCTCTACAACACGGTGGAAATTATATCACAGTTTCCTTCAGTAGTCTTTGTTTGGCAAGCTGCAATTTACTAACAATATACTTCAGACTAGAACAGAGGAATCAGTTTTTGTATAATTGGTGGACAACATCAATTTCCTAGAAAAAAATCTGGGTTCAGAGCTCCATCCGCTAATACCCGCCTTTTTGTGCTTAGTTTCATCTTCTGTGACATGAAAAAGTAACAAAGCTGTCATGTTAATAGTCTAGAGTAGAGCAATATAAACAGAGAAAGACTATATAAACAGTGGCTGTGCTCTTTCACCCATGAAAAATGTGCAGATATGCATTGAGGAAGCAACTCCTAATATCAGAACATATTTTTGAAGGGAAAGAGAAAAGGATCTTGATGCTTAGCGCTATGTAACTGCAATAATAAAGTCTTCTGGATCACTAGTTATATAGTCTTGGTTCAAAGTATAAATTTGCAAATGAATATTACAATTCTATGGGTGGAATATCACTTGACCCAGTGAAAGTGTAAAGATTTGTTTTCTCTTTTAAATTGGGTTGGGGAAAGCTTCCTCAACCTACAAAAACAATCTGTAGATCTTTAACTCTTTTGAATATTATGGAGTAGAACTTCAAATACTAGAAGGAAAAGCTCAAAAAAGCTAGATATGCATGGATGATGCTCAATGGCCATTTTCACCGATATAAAGAAGATGAATAACTACTGGGAAAGAAATATAGCTCAAGAACAACTCATTCAAGCAACAAGCAAGGAAACAGTTATTGAAAGAAGCAATTTAAAAGAAGTATGTTTGAGGCTTTTTTTCCTTGGGTTAACAGGGTGGGAGGTTGTTATATCTCGTTGGCCAAAGAACAAGTCTGTTGCTAACAAACCAGACAAGGTGATGAATTAGCTACCTTTGTTTCTAGTTTTTGTTCCTCAAGATCATTAACAAATAGGATGACAATAGAATGCTTGACTTAGGTTCCGTTAAATCTACCATTGGAAAGAGCAAGCAAATGACTAAGCTATTGATGCAAACAGTAATATATTTTGCAATTCTACTGCTTAAATTTTTTCATGCTAATTCAAATGCCACTATATTGCTATGTACAGTAATATTCCCTTGAATAGAATCACCCCATGTGAACAATGGAAGCTACTAATTAATGTGCTCTAACTTCAATGTGAAGACATAGGTTTCTTTTTCTTTTAAAAAAGTGAATGAAGAACAATACAGTGTCTTTGGTAATACTGTAGAATTCTTTGTGCTAAGCTAGGAATCCTAAGAGTCTGAAAATGTATCAAAGAGGAAAGAAGGAGTATGTGGTTGAAGATTTATCTGTCCTAGTTGTTTGCTCCAATGTCCACATGTTCTCTTGGCAATTCCGGCAGAGTGTGTATTGCGGTAATTTTTGAACAACCTTGGCAGTTATATAGTGGTCTATGGCAGTTTATATATGGTTGTGTTTCTAAGTCTAGGAATGAAGATAAAGATAGACAGTTCCTAAGTCCTGGGAACACCAGAAACTGCTTCTGTCTTCTCTAATGTAATAATTTTTTCATGTCTGATCTCTAAAAGGATATGAAAGAAATTTGTTGCATTGATTATTACTTAAGAGATCGTTGTGTTCTCTCTTAATAAGCCCAAAAATTATTTGCTTTCTCTCTCGGTAAGCCCATAAATTATTTGTTTTCTCTCTCAGTAACCCATAAATTAGATTGAAAACAGATAAAGAAAGAGAAATCAAGAAACACCCAAATATATCTATTGATTCTACGCAAACATACCCATAACTAAATCCATCAGTAGGGACTCTACCGTGCTAATTCAACTATGATCTCCCAATGACCATCTAGAGTCCGGTGTTGCTGTAGGCTGTGGCAGTTCATTAAACAGTAGATGGTATTCTGGTAATTCTATGCCTTGCAAGTTTGTTCTAACCCATAACTAAAAATTTATGCTGCTGATTGACAATATCACAGAGGTCCCAGAAAGAGATCATATATTGGTAAATCAAAACCATGGATCATTTTCCATGAACAAGATTTTCTATTCAAACTCAAAGTGATTGTCAAGTTAACACATAAACATCAAGTCAAAGCCAAAGTCAACGTTTATCATTTGGTTAGACCAAACAAAAGCCAAAATCCACATAACATAACACAAGCAGACACTTCAATCTCAGGAGATGAACTCAAAATCACGAGCTATAATTGAATTACAAAAAAAAAAGACAACCATGAATCAACAGTAGAAATTTCGATGAAAGCAGTAGCGACAAACCAGAGAGAGCTGGAGGGCTTCAATGGAGGTGTACAGAAATTCTCAAATCAGCCAACATGAAAAGGACCAATATCCCCAGTTCTCAAAGAGCTGGCGACCTCATCAGCCACAGCCAAGCATGCAGAGACCCACCCAGTCAGAGCGATCCATACCAGCTCCGCCCACCATAGAGCCATGCCCCATGGCATCGCCATCCCCCTGCTCCTCTCTTGGAATTTCCCTGTTGTTTTCTTCTCCTGATAAGGACCCAATGGGCTTTCTAGGCATTTAAAGAGAATCCATTTGAGGATGAAGACAATGATTCCTTCCCGGAAAGAAAGGTAAGAGATTGGAAAATTTTCAAGCTGGAGATACGAAAGCCTGAAAGCAAAGAGAGAAAAAATCTTTTAATCGGGTCTTACGGTGGTGGGTGAGTGATGATTTTTGCTTTGAGGTTTTGGTGGGGGCGTTTGGTTGCTTGAAAATCTGGTATCTCGGTTAAGCCAATAAAATATTGCCATGCTCGTTTCTGGGCCCACTGGGCTATGAATCCAGCCCGGGGTTACACTGTCACGGTCTGTTTGGGAGGAGGGAAATAAATGGGAAAAAGATAAAAATGCCAATTTAGTGACAAGTTTTTCTCTTTTTAGATGATTAATTTAATAATAATCTACTTTTTTTTTTTAATTTTTAAATATATATATATATTAAACTTGCTTAGATTAGTGTAAGAATTCCAAAAATACTCAAAAACTATAGTCTTTATCGTTAATTGTGGGTGGGACGTTATACTTATCTTTATCATTAATTATTTTATAATTAAATTATTAACAATAAAAATAAATAGATAAATTACAATTCACTAGTGACATAATATCCTTATGTCCCAGACATAATTTGACATAAGAAAATAATTTAATTCATTGTAGATGTTAAAATAATTATTAAATTAAAATAAATTTTTGAACGACAGTTAAGAAGCTTTTGCAGCATGTAAAAAAAAGATAAATTTTAATGAAAATACAAGAAAAAAAAAAAAAGAAAGATCAAAATTAAGAATAGAGTTTTTAAAAGTTTCTCTACTATTTTGTGTGTTTTATTTTTAAAGAGTGATTTATATTTGGGTTATTAAGTTTAATAACCAACCAACATTATTATTTAAAACCACAAAGAAAAAAATAAAATAAAATAAAGGCATGACCCGTCGGCCCGACCCGATTAAACTTTGCTTCGTTTATAACATTATTCCCGCTCTCTCTTTTTTCCGTTCCATTTGAAATGAAATTTGCTAGTGGGTCAAGGTGAAGTCTCGCTCCCCTATCTGACCCTCTTCCTCTCCTTTCCCCTTCTCCATTTCTATTGAACATGGCTCCTCCATTTGTTTTCCCGCAAAATCTGCAAGCCCTAGAAGAGGAGCGAGAAGACAATCGTCTTTGCGCTCTGAAACCAATCGACATTACTTCGATTCGTCCATCTGAACTCGAAGAGTTCGTCAAAGGTCGTTTCTGCTCTTAAAATTTCTGAATTTCACTTTTACAGCAATTATAAACCAGACGCCACAATCTCACAGCTTCTCTTTTTTCCTTTTTGCTTTTCACCAAGCAGGTGTATCTTTTGACCTCTCAGACGGGGAGCTCTTCTGCATCGAAGATCAAGACGTGTTTGATCGTGTGTATTCATTAGTCAAGGGTTTCTCTAATCTCACTCCAGCTTGTAAACTGAATATAGTAGAAAGCCTTAGATCCAATTTCAGCGTGCTTCTTCCAAATGTCGATTCACTCTCTAGAATCTCTCAAGATGAAGAGAATGACTTCCCGATGCTGGACCGGGTCATGTCACATCGTAATGCTTTTAAGATATACACTTACTTCCTCATCAATATTGTCTTGGCCGAAGAGTCCAGCATCAATTCAAACAAATACCCAAAGGTATGTCTTATCTCTCCTGATTTCGTTTATTTGCTGTTGGACCTGATATTCACACATCGCCGATTCTAAAGCTTTTACGATATGGGGTTTAGGTGACAGCAACCAGTAGGAAGAAACAGCCCATGAACTCATGGGATTGGGAGCCACAGAGAGGAAGGATACTTAATTTGATCGCTAATTCTTTAGAAGTCAACCTTGTGCTGCTCTTTGGGTCACCAGACCTGGATGAGAGCTACCTGTCTTTCATTCTGAAGTAGGTCTTGCTATTAATTTTGTTCAGCTTGGTATTTCCATTACTTTTTATATTTCATTCATAGTTTATCTCTTTGATTTGGGTTTTTGTAGAAATACAGCAGTCATGTTTGAGAATTCAGCACTTCTCAAAGATTCTGATACGAGAGATGCTCTATCTCGTATTATTGGGGCTTGCGCTACAAAATATCACTACACCGCTCAGTCATGTGCTTCAATTATGCATCTAATTCACAAATATGACTTTGTCATTACCCACATGGCTGATGCTGTTGCTAGGGCTGAAAAGAAGTATGCCGATGGAACCCTCGCCATTACTCTAATTAGAGATATAGGAAGGACAAATCCAAAGGCCTTTGTGAAAGATACTGTTGGGGCTGACAATGTCGGACGCTTTTTGGTTGAGCTTGCTGATCGGCTACCAAAACTGATCTCAACTAACATTGGACTTGTTATCGCACATTTTGGTGGCGAATCCTATAAGATGAGGAATGCCCTTGTTGGGGTTCTGGGAAAATTAGTGGCAAAGGCATTTAAAGATGTCGATGGCGATGTGACTTCCACATCAGTTCGTCTTCGAACTAAGCAAGCCATGCTGGAAATTTTACTTGAAAGATGTCGAGATGTTTCAGCTTATACGAGGAGTCGCGTCCTTCAGGTATGGGCCGAACTATGCGAAGAGCATTCTGTTTCAATTGGCTTGTGGAATCAGGTTGCAGAAGTTGCTGCCGGGAGATTGGAAGATAAAAGTGCAATTGTCAGAAAATCTGCTTTGAATTTGCTTATCATGATGCTGCAGCACAACCCATTCGGTCCACAACTTCGAATATCTTCATTTGAAGCAACCTTAGAGCAGTACCAGAAGAAGCTAAATGAGCTTGAACCAAATATCCCCTCAGAAACGGTTCCAAATGGTTTTCTGTCTGATGACGATCAATGTAATGGAGGGGGTCAAATTGAGCAGCAGCAGGATAGTGTATCTGATAGTTTGCCTCCTATAGAAGAAAGGATTTTTTATAAGGATAATTCTGTTCTAGATGTTGGTAACTTGGAACAGACCAGGGTCTTGGTTGCATCACTTGAGGCGGGTTTGAGGTTTTCAAAATGCATATCTACTACAATGCCAACCCTTGTACAATTAATGGCTTCATCTTCTGCCACTGATGTTGAGAATACAATCCTCTTATTGATGAGGTGCAAACAGTTCCAAATTGATGGTGCAGAGGCCTGCCTCCGTAAAATGTTGCCATTGGTAAGGTCGTGTTTATGAATTATCATGTCTTTAAAGTAAAGGTGCTAAATGTGTGGATGTGAATATCTAGAAGCAAGTGGATCTTTTTATCAAGGTTATGTTGCCATTTGAAACTAGTTATTTGTACATGTCCAATGTTGATCCTATTTCTGCTGGCTTTTGAGGTATTTTCTCAGGACAAATCTATATATGAAGCTGTGGAGAATGCATTTATTACAATTTATTTAAGGAAAAATCCAGCAGAGACTGCTAAGAATCTTTTGAATCTTTCCATAGATTCAAACATAGGAGATCAAGCAGCACTGGAGTTTATTGTTGACGCTCTAGTGTCCAAAGGTGATATATCTACTAGTGTGGTATGTTTCCTTTCCTATTCCTTCCATTTTCTATCTCTGGTTAACTTCTACTTAAAATTTTTTCCATTTAATTTGAAAAATATTGAAAAACTTAATTCTTCAATGACCCCAGGGGTGATAATTCGATATGAATGAAACACTTTTTTAGACATTGCACTCCATGTGTTAATAAATACTAGTTAGAGAGCTGCAGTTCTTGAGGACAATATTTCACAATGATTGTCCCAAGTTACCGGGAGTGATTCTTGATACTCTAGGAACTTGTGATAAAGATTGCAATATAATATTGACAATATCGTTTTATATGCCACTGTTTGTTTCCATCAACGGAGGTGATCACTTATCATGGTTCTGATAATTGTGATAAGAATGTCTAGGTGTCTTTTTGGAGAACTGACTGATATTTCAGCAGTTATTCACATTGAATAGGATGCTTGTTGAAGGAAGTTTTATGAAATTACACACTCTTGTTATATTCTATATCAGTATGATAAGTTGCTTGTTGGTTAAACAGAAAAAAAGACAAAATGTTCTATCAAAAAGGTGTGTATTCTTTTTTCATAAAGCTCTCTCTCTCATTGTTGGTAATATCGGTTTCTTGATAGTTTGAGCCAACGTGTTTTCTTTTCCCTCCCATTTATATAAGCTTAATAAATGCCACTTCAGATAAACTTGATAGAACGTTGATTGAAGTAAGATTTTTGGACAGATCATCTTCATCCATGGTTTGCATGGGTGTACAGAATTCAAGCCACCATTAGATAGTCAAACTCTTCATTGTGGATTGTCGGGCTGTTCTCAACCTGTATGTTTTATTAGGCCTTTGGAAAAAGAAAAGACAACTCAAAAAAACTGTTTTGAAAAATAAAAAATTTAGTTGTTAAACTTCTTGCAATCATTATATTATGTCACTGGTTTAGGGTCATATGCCATGTAATTTCCCTTGTAGATATCTGCATTGTGGGATTTCTTTTGCTTCAATGTTAGTGGTACGACAGCTGAGCAAAGTCGTGGTGCTTTATCTGTTCTTTGCATGGCGGCAAAATCTTCCACTGGGGTTCTTGGTTCACACATACAAGATATAATTGATATTGGATTTGGACGCTGGGCTAAAGTAGATCCCTTGCTTGCTCGAACAGCAAGCGTGGCTATTCAGAGATTGTCTGAGGAGGACAGGAAAAAGGTGTTGCTAAGTAGTGGCAGCCGGATATTTAGTATTTTGGAGAGCTTAATTACTGGCTTTTGGCTTCCAGATAATATATGGTATGCTGCTGCTGATAAAGCAATAGGGGCTATATATACAATTCATCCAACTCCAGAAGTCTTAGCTGCTGATCTTGTTAAAAAATCTCTGAACTCTGTATTTAATCCTAAGGGACAGGAGGAATTGGAAGATGACTGCAAGAATGATAGACTTAGCACACTTACAACAGTTCATGTGGCAAAACTTTGCAGATATCTATTTGTTATAAGTCATGTATCTATGAACCAATTGGTATATATTGAATCCTGTGTCCGCAAGGTCCAGAAACAGAAAGATTTCAAAAATAAAATGGCTACTGATTGTCAGGAAGCCACTGGCACATCAATTGATTGCCCATCAAAGGTATATAAACTCGGTACTGCACCATAAAATAAATTATTAATATTATTTATTTCTTGGCTCTAGCTTGTCTATAAGTCGATTCATTTTAGGTTGGTTATGTGTTGTAGGATAACAATATAAATGCTGAGCTGGGCCTTGCTGCTTCCGAAGATGCAGTGCTTGATATGCTTGCTGAAAGGACAGAAAAAGAAATTGTTTCTGGTGGCTCTAGTGAGAAGAATTTGATTGGCGATTCTGCATCTTTTGTCTCTAAGCTTTGTAGAAATTTTACTCTAATGCAAAAGGTTAGATTTTCAGTTCTCCTTGTTTTGTGCTTCTTCTTCCTTCATGAGGGCATGCATTTTCGTTCTTGATGTGCATGCCTTCTTTCTGTTCCCTTTAAAAGCTTTTGTAAATTGTATTTGACCCCACATGATATTAAAGGAATTGGTCCAGTTTGTCTTCAGCCATGTAAGAGAAGTCCATGTTATTTCTAGAAATCCTAGGGGAGATACATTGAGTACTTTATGGTTGAGGTAATGATAACAGTTATGTTCAAAGATCATACTGATTGTTCGACTGAAAAATGGGGACTTTTTGCCTTGCAGTTCCTGATTTGGATTTATGCTTTTATCTACTTCAAAATTTTGTTGTTTTCTTTGTCTAACTACTTTAGTAATTTATATGATTTTTTATTATTTCAGCATCCAGAACTACAAGCTTGTGCAATGCTGGCCTTGTGTCGATTTATGATTATTGATGCAAATTACTGGTGAGGTTTTGTGATTCTCTCCTTTCCTCTCCCTCTTCTTCTTTGCTGTAATTGAGGAACAAGAATCTCTGCCTTTAACTTTTGAATATATGAGTTTTCAGTGATGCCAATCTCCAGCTTCTTTTCACCGTTGTTGAGAATGCACCATCAGAAGTTGTTCGTTCCAATTGCACCATTGCTCTTGGAGATTTGGCAGTCCGCTTTCCTAATCTGTTAGAACCATGGACTGAAAACATGTATGCTCGGTTACGGGATCCATCGATTTCTGTCAGAAAGAATGCTGTTCTGGTCCTATCACATCTGATATTAAATGACATGATGAAGGTCTGAATGCCTGGTTAGCTGCTGCAGTTTCTTTTCCTTGTTGTCACAATATTTTTGGGGCCTGACTGTGGGCATAACATGTCAGGTAAAAGGTTATATTAATGAAATGGCTGTACGGGTAGAGGATGAGGATGAGAGGATCTCAAATCTGGCTAAACTGTTTTTCCATGAGTTGGCTAAGAAAGGTGAATTGTGATATTTAATTGGTGATAAGTACATATGACAATTGCTTTCTCTTGCATCAAATGAATTCATAATCCTTTTCTCAATTGTTCCTGCAGGAAGCAATCCTATATATAATTTGCTTCCAGATATGCTAGGGCAGTTGTCCAACCAAAACTTGAAGAGGGAATCCTTCTGTAACATTATGCAATTCTTAATTGGTTCCATCAAGAAGGTATAGATTTCTTAACTAGGTTGGGATAGTTATTTTCTTGTACAAATATTTTACATTATATGTTCTAAAATTCTCTAGGACAAACAAATGGATTCCCTGGTTGAAAAGCTTTGCAACAGGTTTAGTGGAGTCACAGGTATGTTTCTTTTCTACATTCCTCAAATTTTTTTCTTAAATTACTCATAGATAGTAGACCGTCTGCTGATAGGTTCTGCCTAACCTTTTGCTTCAAATTATTAGTGTAACTAGACTGTGCTGCTTCTCTAGGTCTCTTGATTTTCATGAATCGGGATAGTGTAAAATAGGTCAATGCTATTTGCTAGAAAACAAAACCTAACCAAAAAGGGAATAGAATCCTAAAACAGCTAATGATCTTGAATTCCATGAAATCACACTTTGATATATACATTTGATTATGAAGTTGGCCTTCCAAGAGCAGAAGTTGAGATGCCAATAGAATTTATGTTACAATTTTTTCATGGCTTGTTTCGTGAATTGTTCACTGAAGACCATGGAAAGAGAATGTTGCATATGCTGTCTGGATTTACATGATTGAAAAAAAATCATGTAACACTTCCACCATTTTTTAAAAAAAATAAAAAATCAGCAATAATATCTTCAAAATATTTAAAGACATACAGTGATGCCCAACTCAAATATGAAAAAGGAAACTAGAAATATCAAAAATAAAAATTCCTAAATCTTTTAGGGAACCTCTTTTTCTTCCTGCATCACATATTTCTTTTTTGGATGATCAAAACTATTTTCTCACTGCAAAGGCTCTCCTTTGCTGCAGATGTCAGGCAATGGCAGTATATTTCTTATTGTCTTTCTCAGTTAGCTTTCACAGAAAAGGGAATGAAAAAGCTGGTTGAATCATTCAAGGTCTATGAGCATGCTTTATCAGAGGATTCTGTGATGGATCATTTTCGCAGCATAATCAACAAGGTATTGAGTTTTCTTTTGTCTTGCATTCCTTCATTAATTAGGCTGAATCTAGTGTTTTATGTATTCATTTAATTTCCTCAGAGTAAGAAATTTTCAAAACCGGAACTTAAAGTTTGCATTGAGGAGTTTGAGGAGAAGTTAAATAAGTTTCACATGGAAAGGAAGGAACAAGAAGTGACTGCAAGAAATGCTGAACTTCATCGGGATAAGGTTGGTAAGTTGACTACTAAGAATGCTGGACAAGAAAATGGAGAATCTGATGTGACAGAAGGTTGGTATACAGTTCACACTTATGCCTTCCTATCGGTTATCATTATCTTGCTAAATTTGCTTATATTTTTGTAAAAAAATAACAACCTTTGGTTGTTAACTAGGAGAAAGAATTTAACAAATTTCATGGATCATATATGTGGCATGATAGAAAAGGAACCTTCAATAGCATTGTGCAATGTGGTTTATTTTGATTCATCAAATTGTTTAATGAGACTCGTCAGTTGTAAAATTAGTTAGGATTCCTTGATATGGGGTGAGAATTTTCACGTTTTCTTTAATTTTCTTTGCAGCATCCTTTAATTAATAGTTGATTATACTCCACTTAGATGTGGATTTTCAACTTGGACAGCTTTTGTTAACTCTGAGCATCTCATTTGGGGATGAGGATTTCTAATTTTAAAACTTACTATTCCCTATTGTCTATCTTTTGGACTATATTTTTTAACGCCTAGTATACAATACAAAATGTAACAATGTGTCAAAGGAGATATCTACCAGAGAATGATTTAATTTAGGTACACATACTTGTATAAATGCATGTAGATATTAATTGTCAATCCATGTGCAATGAGCTTTCACCTTTATCCAAGGCTGATTAACAATGAAACAAATAACGTACTGGCAGAAACTTAAAAAATCTAGTGCTCTCTTAATTTGGTAGTAGCACAGAACAGTAAGGGAACTAGATAAAGCCAGGCTAAGTTAAATCCCAAAGACAAGGTAAATGGTTTTAGAAAAGATCTGTCGCACCATGACAAGCCTATGCCATGACATGTTGAACTATACATTAGTTGTCCCTTCTCCACTCCAGCAGTAAAGATCTTTTTAAGTTGACAGTGCCTTGAATGCAAGTATCAATCCCCTCTGGACTAGAGTTTCTAAATCCCTAATAGTGGGAAGCTCCAACTATCTTTGAAAAGCGTGATTGTGACTCTTAGTTTTTGGTTTTATTTTCATTATTGATTTCTAACAATATCTAACGTAGTGATGGATAATCGCTATATCTAAAATGACGCATCTCTACAATGATACAAATCAACATGCAGAACTTGTTTTAGGGGCCTAAATGGGAAACTGGATTCCAGCCCCTACCGCAAAACCAATTGGGTGTCAATTTTATCTCTATTATTGCCCCTTGGGGAATTTTTGCCATCCTCAAACCTGAAAAAAGGTTACATATGCCATCTTAAGGACCAAGTACAAGTATGATATGAGCTTCTCTCTCTTTCAAATTAAATAATTTGGTTACAGCTAATATCGGCATGGGGTTATGAATTTCCTTAATGTTTTCATGTACTTCTCAATCTGTGTTCCATAAAATTGAGAGCCAATGGAAAACAGAAATGAAAATTCTTGGAAATGATAAAGACTCCATGTTCAGTCAGTCTAGGATAGCAGAGGGCAAACGTTTCAGGAACTTCAGGAAAATTACTTACATGAATTAATGTTTTTGGTAAGCATATTCTCGCAATGGTAATAGATGTAGTGTTAAAATGTTTGAATAACCATGACTGTTTTTCTGTGAGAACAAACACGGTAGAGAATAGGTGCTAGCAGTTAACTGTTCACTTGTTATCTGCAAAGGACATGGTTGGAATGAAATTTTGTTGAAAACCATTTCCCAAAATGGTAGAAAGTACAACTTTTTGAACTCAGAAGACTTTTGTTTTCGTTTTTCAGAACATAGTCCATATCTTGAGAACAGCTAATCAAGGTGTTATCGGTTGTTACTCTTTATCTCTTACGTGCAGGCATTTTGCTTATTTCCTTTTGAATTCTAGATTTTTAGGATCAATATTCAAAATGGTTGTCATTATCTAACATTTAGTGCCTTGCAGATGTTACAGATGGCGAAGTCCTTGATCAATCCATTAATGAGGAAATTAAGTCAGTGAATGGTGAATCAAGGCCTCCATCTGTTGGCTCAGAAGATTCCTCTTGTACTTTCAGTGAGGTGGTGGAGGAAAATCCGGATGACACTGAAGTACAGTCACTGAAAGTGAAAACCAGAGGTAGGTCATACCATGTAAAATCTCATAGCCTCAGTGAAATGGTATGTAACTATGATGTGTTGCCATTTACAGGGACTTCCAAATCTCAAGTTAAAAAGAGTGAAATTAAAAATACAAAAGCTGATCCATCTAGAACCAGAACCATTAGAAGCATGAGGTCAAAGCAAAGGTAGGTTGTTGATCTCTGTATGTTTTGTGCGTGTTCAATCATGTACGTTACTGTTAGAATGCAACATGAATAGTAAGACTTTTTCATAGTAGTTGCAGGTTTAAAAAAACTGCTCGCTCAATTTTCTTATTTGACATTACAATGTAACGTGATATCCTGATTTAAGCATTACATTTGTTTTTCTGCATATTTCTCTTGGCCTACGAAATACAATTGCACCCATACGCCGGGATATTAGAACACTATAAATAACAAGCTGAGATCTTTCCTATTAGCTCAGTCTTTTTAAGAATTAGTCACTCAATTTTATTATTTAACAATTATGACTTCATGTTGAGGTGCATTTGCTTAGTGCTTAACTAGTTTATCTGGTGATGCAGTTAGAACAACGTGATGGTTGGATGTCAAAGCAGTACAGCACAAATGCTGTTTTCTTACTCAAATTAATCTTTACCTGGCGTGTACAAATACGTTGGCCAATCTATGCCACGATGAGCGTTCTTCTGAAATTTTCTTTTGCTTTCTTTTTCTTCATATTTGCTTGCATCTTTTACTGCATTGTGAAAATATTAACTCCATTATTAACTGGTAAGAAGGTAGTCCAGATAACTTGTACCTGTTGCTGCGCCTTGCAATATTTGCTTATTGTCGCTTACGATGAAAGCTTCTGCAGTCAGCTTCTTGTCTTCTCGACAATTGAGGCAGGAACTGAAGGTAGTATTGGGGTAGTGTAATACTGTAACAAGATACATGTACATTACAACACGATGACAATACAAAATGATGCTCCTATTTACCGTCTAAACGTTTATTGTTTATGTTCCAAATATTTGTTACAAATTTTAGAAGTTACAATTTCTTTTCCAAATTATAATTCACAATAATCATAATAATTACATTGTATTTTAGTACATGAACCACTTCCAAAGTTTTTTTATTTTATCATACAATTTTTTTATATTTTTGAAGCGTCATCTATCTCTTAATTTTTTTTTTTATAGATTACTGATAAATATTTAAAAATTAAGTGGAAAAAAATAAGCTATGGATATTAATTGTTATTTAGTGAGATATTGTTTTGGTTTCTGTTCAGTTTTTTTCTTTTTTTTTTTTGTTTTAAAATTTCTATTTAGGTTTAAATCTACATTAATTCTGCTAGATTTAAGAAAAATAATTTTTAATTTTATTTATCTAAATTAATAATTAAAAGCTCCATTTACAAAGGACTTTACAGGGCAGTTTTTGTTTTTTATTTTAATGTAAATACGAGAAAAAATATAGAAAATAAATATTTTTTATATTTTTTGTAAACAGAATTTTAACATGTATTTAATATTCACTTAAACTAAGATTAGAGAAGGTAAAAGTTGAATTTAGCTTGTCGATTCCAACTTGATTTAACTTTAATTTTATATACCGTAATTTGATTAAAAAATATTGGTAAAAGAAAATTGTGGTAGTCCCATTTTGAAAGGTAAAAATTTTGATATGTTTTGAATATTTTAATTAAAATTTATATATTTTAATAATTTATAATATTTACACATTAATGATAATAAAATTAACAATATCATAATTTTTTTATGAATCACATAAAAATATATTCATATTCAAACTCACATGGAGATAACATTTATCGATAGGTAATTACGATCTATATGTATCATTTGCATCGTAAAAACAGAAGCAAACGAAAGAAAAACTAGATTACTTATCGGGAAAAAATCCATTTTTTTTTTGTTGTAAATTTTGAGTCTCTT
>NW_019014687.1:1776485-1813201 GCF_000150535.2 Carica papaya
AAAGTTGCTGCGAAAAGCCGCGACAAACGGGAACATACGCATAGTTGTGGGAGTAGAAAACGCGACTTGCATCGAAACCTCCCGCTTCTCTCCTCTCAGCCGTACTACGCCAGAGGCTTCTTCTGTAAGTTTTTTCATGGCTTCGTCTCGCTTACAGATTCAGGGAGATGAATCCGTACTTTTGCGCGTTACGCACTCCAACCTCAAGAGCTTCTCTGCGGATGTTCGTTTCTCACTACAGGTTTACTTTCTCTCTCAAATCTGTTACTAATTTTTCTCTTGATTGCTTCATATGTTGTACTTATCTATTTTTCTTCTTTTTTTTTTCATACTTTGTTGATACATTTTTTCTTTTTTCTCCGATAAGATGAGTGTGGAGTCTGTGAAAGAGAAGCTGTGGAAAAAATGCGGAACATCTGTTAGTTCAATGCGCATAGAGCTTTACGATGATGCTCACTCTAAAATTGCAGATTTAGCAGACGATTCCAGTCCTCTTGGCTACTATTCTCCACTCGATGGGTCAGTGACCACTCGTATTTAACTTCTCTTTTTAATAACGATGCTTGATCTTCTCTTGATCTTCTATTACTATCACAGATGATGCGCGTAATTTAGATGCTTATATGTATCTATCTCAATGTGCTTAATTCGAAGTTTTTTAGTTTCTCTAAGAGAAGTTTGATGCTTTAGTGGCATTGTTTTTTTTTTTCCCAATTATTTGGAATCATAGTTTTTAAAGGAAATGGATCGGTTTTACAAGAATGTTTACTCTTTAAAATTCATTGGAATTTCTTCAAGAAATTTCTTACTTATTAGAAGTTCGGTTGTACGGCTAAAGCTGAAGCTAGACGGTCTCTCAATTTTGACTAGCTTAGAGGAAAGTTTCAAACCATAAAATGGAATTCAGTTTCAGTTTTTCTTTAAGAAAAATGTGCAAATCAGAATAGGAAAGTTTCAAACCATAAAATGGAATTCAGTTTCAGTTTTTCTTTAAGAAAAATGTGCAAATCAGAACCAATTCTACTGTTGATCCTTCCATTTCTATATTCTCCATCTAGTCACACTCACTATTATGTTCTTTGTTAATCATGATTGTAATTTTTGGGTTCATGATTTATTTCTTTATAATTTTTCTGTTTGGGACAGGTATCGGTTACATGTTATAGATCTTGACCCCTCATCAGTGACCTCTGGAGGTTGGTTGGAGGATACTTCATTGGTAGAAAAGTACACTATTTCTGAAGAGGCCTATGAGAAACGTGGTGGTAAGTTTCTGCAAATATGATATCATAATCTTTAGCTAAACCGAAATACTCAAAGTACTATTTCATAATCTTTAGCTAAACTGAAATACTCAAAGCACTATTTCACAGTTTGTAGCATTCTTAAATATCGTTTCAATCACCCACTTTGAAAAGGCTGGACATGATATGGTAGGCAGTAGTGATGATTGTGTTCCAGTGCCTTCCTAGAAGCTGTTATTTTGCATTTGACCTCTTTAGTTATCTGAAGTCATATGAAAGCATATTATGAGCAAAGTAAGCAGGAGAAGAGTGATTAGCATCCCCAATGCCTTTGTGTTTATTTTAAAGGGATATACTTTATCTCTCTCTTTTACCTGAATTTTATTCCCGTTTGCTACCTTTTGCCATGAAAGCTTTCAGTTAGATGGAAAATGGTTTGACAAGAGACAGATGCTGAGTTGTGTTACAAAGGTTTCACAGAGAATTTTTTCATTTTTTTTATAATTTTTAATTTTTCCAACTTCAAGTATGTTGTTAGCGCTCGGTAACTTCTTTATATTTTTTTTTTTACTGAAATAGCAAGTATAAAACGTATCATTAGGCATGGACACTAAGGGGGTGCAAACCAATGTACACAATTATTTATAAGTCAGTGAGTACATCAATTAATTCCTCACAATTCACCATAGAGTACAATGGTTGACCCATAACAAAAAAACCTACGATCTTGGAACCATCTCTCTCTCGAATCTTCCACCCCCTCAAAAACTCTCTTATTTCTTTCTTCCCACACTGGTCAAAAGATTGCGAGGGGGATAACGCCCAAATGTTTTTTCTGCTCAACCAATCTCTTCCAAGCCCATAAGTCATCCCTTACAGTGCCTATCATAACCCAGTTGAAACCAAGAATCCCGTATGTGATAGACCACAAATTATGCGCAATGGAGCCCTGAAGTAGAATATGGTTGCAGGTCTCATCTGCCCTCTTGCATAAGCAGCAGCAGTTTACCATAATCTTTCCTCTCATTTTCAGTTTATCAATAGTCAAAATACGCCATGGCTTGCTTCCCAAGCGAAAAAGTCTATCCTAGGAGTGGCCTTTACCTTCCATAGTTGTCTATATGGAAAATTGCTCTCAACAGGCTCTTTTTTAGCCAAGTATATGTAGAAGGACCCAACAATAAATTTCCCAGTACCGCTGAGTGTCCATACCGGTTGATCATAATTCTCATTCTGTGAAACTAACTCCAATGTACTCAAAAGTACATAGTCATTGATTTCCCAACCATCAAGATTCCACAAGACCTCCACATACCATTCCCTCTTTCCTTCACCATCTCCTAATGCCTCTTTAACATGAATGTCTTTATATTGAGCTATAACATAAATCTGCAGAAACCTATCTCTCAATGCTCAACCTTCAAGCTAACAGTCCGACCAGAAGTCAATTATATTCCTATCTCCAGCTCTCCAATTTATCCACTCTTGGAACTTGCCTCTTCCCATATAAACTTTTTTCCATATCACTTTTCCATGCAGTCTAGCCAATATTTGAGAGTTCCACCCTCTGTCCATTGTGCCAAATTTCTCCCTTATAACCCTCTTCCAAAGAACATCTCTCTCCTTCATAAATTGCCGCATATACTCTTCCTGAAGTGCCTTATTCATCTCCATGACAGATCTCAAGCCCAACCCCCCCTCACTCAATGGTCTCTTAATTACGTTCCGTACCACCAATTGATATCTCCTTCTCTCCTCTGAGTCATCTTAAAGAAATCTGCATTAAATATTTTCTAGTTTCTTGGCAACACTCGCTGGTATTGGTATAAGTGACATATAGTTAACAGGAAGATTGCATAGCGTCCTTCTTAGAAGAGTTAGTCGTCCTTTTTCGTTGTCTATAATCTATACTTTTATGACTCAATTTGTGGAAACTATATGTCTTGCTATATTTTCTTTTTTATTTTGGTAGTTACATGTAATTTTTGTTGGCACACTTCAGGCACTTTCAGGAAATTCAAAGAAAAATTGGTGTCGCAAAATCCATCAGCTTTTGAGGCTAAGGTGAGGGTTAAGATTCTATATAAGCCTTAAAAGTTGCATTTTGTCTGGCTTATATTTTCTTAAGTTCCATCAATCGCGTTGTTGTAATAGAAATTGGATTGATAACATTAACACATCATAAGTAGTTAGTTGTGTCCCAGGATTCCTTCATCAATGCTATTTGGTGGAATTATATGTCTTTTTTGACTATCGATATTATGATGACTATGATCCTGATTTTTATTGACAGATAACAGATAACTACATGGAAGATCTCTGTGCAAATATCAAAGTCAGTCCACTTTATTCTTTTCTTCTTGACTTTGTTTGGTTTTTTGGCTATACTGTAAAAATTTATCTACATAGGCATTGTTGCATCTGTATGGGATGATTCTGGATTAGTGCGCATTGGTGACTTTGTGGTCAACAAGAAGAAATTATGAATTTTAACTTTGTTATTGTTCCCACCATGAAAAATTAGTCACAATTATATACTTAATAATGTGGAACAATATTAGGATTAATTTGCATACTAAGAAGTTGGAAAAAGAACCTACATATCATACGTAAGATTCTTAGCCATGATACTAAGGGTTGATTGAATCACACAATCAAATTATGAGAAATTCTCAATTCTTTTCTTTTTTAAAATAAGAGAAAGTCTCAAAAAATTATTATTAAATACTTGGATGATTAAAAAGTGAAATTACATAATTACTTATAATAATCTTTTCTTAACTAGAATTAAATTAAGAAATAGTAAATTAGTAGAATTAGGAATACTAATCCTTATACAAATAGGAAAATACTAATAAAACTAAGAATCCTAAGTTACTAAAACAATAATAATACTTCTCAATAATATAGATTTCTAAGTAGTAAGATAATTTTACATTTAATAGAATTACTATTTAGGGAATCTATTTTTAGCCAATTCTGTATCAACTTAGGCGCCTAACATTTGAAAAAAAGTTGTTCCTCTCAATTTTGAGTGTAATACATATTTTTCTCGAGAAACTTGATACTGTGGAACTGATTGTTCTCACGTGAACATTATATTTACTGCTCTTGGAAATTATTAATAAATGGGATGAAACAACTTTTTCGTTATCATTTTTAAGTGCATAGGAGACAGTTTTGAACTTGCCAATAATCACAGTTTCCTGGTTGTACCAAAGGTGGGAAATGACAAGTACCACTGGTAGGGGATCGACTTGTTTAGTTGTTATGTACCTGTGTTCTTGTCTTTCAGCTTTTAGGAATTTTGCATGGACTTAAGGCAGTTGTACATATGTATCTAAGTCTCTGATTCCCAGAATCTTTGAATTGAAGGCCAGGATGCTCAGATCCATTAGTGGATTTAATTGTGGGGCATGCTAATTTCTTGATAATATCCTTATCTTTGCTCATTTCTGAGTTGTAAATTCTGTTACAAATCCTTTAAGTGGCTACAGGACAGTTAAAAGACTGATTCTGCCAGTAGCATTTGCCATTTTGTTAACAAATTAATGTTATAATTCTGAACAAAATTGTTTCTTTTTGGATCCCCGTTCTTTTGTTTCGTATTTTCTTTCTATTGGTAACTTTTCCCAAAATTTCAAATACCTAGGTTGGTGACAGATGTGAAGTTGAACCAGGAGGGAAAAGAGGAATTGTTAAGTATGTTGGCCGAGCAGAGTCTATTGCACCTGGTTTCTGGGTTGGAGTTCAATATGATGAACCATTTGGAAAACATGATGGCATGTATGTCTCACTGTTAAAGAATCTTGAACACTATCTTGCTTGTTTTCCGTTACTTAACTATGTATCATAGTTTTCCTGTAAATGTGATATAGTTTTAAGCTTAATTGAATTATAATAAAAGAAGTTGCAGTCATGTGATTGAGATGTCATCATTCAAAAAATATGCTTCCAAAAACTTGTTTTTATTTTGAAGGACAAATGTTTTGAAAACTGCCTTCCTGTTGGCAATGTTCAAAAAGTAGCCACTATTCAAGGTTCTTTATTCTTTACTCCCTCTCTGTGCTTTGTTGTTTTGTCATATTTTCTACAATGATATTTTGTCCTCCCACTTCATGTCTTCTTCCTTTCTAAAAAGTCTTTTTTTTTATAAAAAAATTAAAGATTATTCAAGGGGTATTGCAAAGAGGTAGTACTTGAGTTTTGGTCATTAAGACTTGCTGTTTTGGGACAAACATAAGACGATGTAATGTAAGACAGCTACTTTTGGAAAGGATGGAACATAGCTTAAAGTGATGAGAGGATTTTCTGTTGGAATGCCGGTTTAACTAATATCCATAATCATGAAAGAAGTTGAGGACAAAAGATGAGCGATATAATCAAGTTCACTAGATATATTACTTAAAAAATTTGTAACTAGAAAAACGAATTTGACTTAAATATGGTGGCATGTATTGGTTGCTCATGCAAGACATTGTAATTTGAATCTTTATCGATTTGCATAAACTGCGCTTTCATTTGTTACAGCTTTTCTGTTTCATGCTGCAGGGTGAAAGGAACACGGTACTTCCAGTGCCCCTCACTTCATGGTGCAATGGTCAGGCCTGACAAAGTAAAGGTGTGTGTGTCCTACTAGTGATGCTTTACTGTTGAAATGTGTTGATAGTTGTTACAGCCGCGATTTTCATATCTCATTATGGGATGATTGACCCGTCAATCAGTAGGTATCAAAGTTTGTTTTTATATTCTTCCTTTATCTATTTAATCTAAGTATAATAGAGATTTTAGTCTAGAGCTAAAGTACTCAAAAAAAATTTGATACATTTTCAAAGATATCAGAGATTTTTAAATCTGCAGAGGGCGCAGTTATTTGGAAATTAATTCCAGAACTGCCTACTACATCTTCTTTCCCCTATTCTCTCTCCTAGTAACTTCCCTCACTACAAAACCAACAATCAATAAAAATACAAATAAAATGCAAGTCACATAAACCTCTCTCCTAATTACATAATTAATTCATATTAAATACATATATATTACATATATATATGTACTACTAAGATATTTATGGTTAATTTCCTTAAAAAGATATTTATAATTAATTATTCTAAGAACCAAAAATACTTATTATCTCATAACATTATTTACCTTCTGAAGACTGCGTGCATATCCTCAAGTACAATCAGGTGATGCCTAAGGTGGATCATTTTCACAATCTTTCTTGTAAGTTTTGAGAAAAGATCCAAACATAGATTGCAAATCTCCCATAACTTCTGGCTCTGGTACCAAATTATTATGGTTTCGGCTTATGGATCATGTTATGGGATGATTAACCCGAAAACCAGAAGGTACCAAAGGTTGTTTTTGTATTTGTCTTCCTTGACTTATTTTGAACTACATGTATGAGCTTGTTTGAAAGAACTCATAAACTCAAGAACCTTCTGATAAATTTTATGCATAAAAACTGAACCTTTATCTGCAGAAGGAGCAGTTATCTGGAAGCTAATTCTAGAATTGCCCATTGCATCTGCTTCCCCCCTATGTTCTCTCTTACTAATCTCCTATACCACAAACCAACAACCAAGAAAAATACAAATAAAATGCAATCCCACAGCCACATAAATCTGTCTACTAATTACATACTTGATTTATACTAAGTACATATATATACTACTAGATATTTATAATTGTTTATTCAAAAAATTAAGACACTTAATATCACATAACAGTAGTGCTTATATTCTTATTGACAACTTTTAAAGACCAAACAAAAACATAAAACTAACTCTAAGAAATGGACAACTCCAAGTAAGTGAAGAGATCAATTCTCGCATACAAAGAGAAAGAAATTACAAATAAGGCAATTGGGTGACTGCAGTGACATGTAGTATTTGGTGTATGGTTTACGATTTATTGGGTATTACTTGGGCGATTGCGGGCACGCTTAAGGATAAACTTTGGCTTGGGGTGGGATTTGCAAGAAATCGAAACTTGTAAAACCTTTAACTATTTTGTTGGTGGTGTGGAAAAAGAGAAAAAGAGAAACAACAAAGTGTTTGATGGGTGTATGGGGAATTTGGGCAGAATTAGATATAGGTGGATAGATACTTTTGGCTCTCTTATTCTGGACATGATTTATTCGGGTGAGATGATTCTTGGAAGGTTTTTATATTTTAACTGATTTGTGAATATTTTGTATAGAGACGACGTCCTTTTAATGTCTATACTTAATATATATTTTTTTCATCTCAAAAAAAAAAAAAACTGATAAGGTAAACAAATTATCCACAGGTGCAGGAGATTAATTAACCTTCCTTTCCCTTGCTTCCATGTGTAAATCTTTTACAAAGTAGCCTATTGAAGTCAAACTCTCGGCGACACCTTTTTAGTGTCTATACTTAATATACATTCTTTTCATCTCAAAAAAAAAAACAGATAAGGTAAACAAATTATCCACAGGTGCAGGAGATTAATTAGCCTTCCTTTCCCTTGCTTCAATGTGTAAATCTTTTATAAAGTAGCCTACTGAAGTCAAACTCTCGGCGACACCCTTCTAGTGTCTATACTTAATATACATTCTTTTCATCTAAAAAAAAAAAAAACAGATAAGGTAAATAAATTATCCACAGATGCAGGAGATTAATTAGCCTTTCTTTCCCTTGCTTCCATGTGTAAATCTTTTATAAAGTAGCCTACTGAAGTCAAACTCTCAGCCTCTAAGTATTCTCGTTAATTTTACCATATTAGCTCATAAAATCTTGAGGTTCAAACTTCAGTTAAGACAAGTCATTGCGTATACATTTTACTCTAAGGTGAAAATTGGTTCATATATCTAGCTAGTTGCATCATCAGTTTTCCTGGTAGTCTTATATTTGATTCACAACATAAATTTTTTCTGCTTACTCCACCTCCAGAGAATGTGAGTGCTGATAAGTAGAATAAAAAAAGTTATGTTGTAATTGTATAAATCTTTTTTTAAAAAATAAATTGTATTGTACACATCAAGGCACAATTATGAAGATTTAGTGAGAATTAGCGGGGAATGGAATGTAAATTGAATCAAATGAGTGGTGAGGTGCAAAAAGTAACATTGAACTTCTTATTGCATTTGAAAGAGATGTCAAAGAACATTATGCAAACTAAAAAGGAGCATTCCATGATCCAAGGGTTGGTAGACTAATCAATGAGAGTGAAAAGACCAACCTCTTAAGGGGCTGGTCTAAAACAAGTTTTCCATGAAGCCTTTGCATATTGTACTACTTGACCATTTCACTGATTTTGCATGGCACTTTCAGGTTGGTGATTATCCCGAGCGAGATCCTTTTGAGGAGGATGAGATATAAGGTCATGGATTATTTGCTACCTACCATGAGTACACAATGTATTTACAACTTGGTTGAAATTAGTCATCTTTTGGGGTTTAAAATTTAAGGTTTTCTTCTGGATGTAGTCTACTTGTATTATTTACTCCAGTGTGAGATTGATGTGTGAGTTTTCTTAGTTACATGTGCAATTAATTTATTCCCTCTACTTTTCAAGGGGAAAGAGGAAAGAAGTGGGAGGCTTTTTTTTTGTCCTCTACATTGAAGAAAAAAAATTTGTTACCAAATCATCGAAGAGGGGCAAGAAAATGAGGAGCTGTAGGAGGGAAAGCGAGAAAGGAGGATTCATAATGAGGCTTGATTGATAAGCAAGTTCATATTGAGCAGCAGTATCCATTCAGTCTGTATTATCTTCGTCATACAATCTGTAAGACCAACATATGTAACTACAGAGAGTTTGCAAAAATCTAGTACACCAATGGGCGAGAGGAAAAGGTCTGCATAATTTGAGAATTAACAGCATGAGCTCAGTAAATTTTGTATTACTCCTTTAATGTTTCTTTGGATGATCAGGCTTCTCGTTACATGGAGGTTTCTTAAATTAATTGTTTGTATTGTTAACCATGAAGCACGCATAACCTTCTGTTCATTTCAGTAATAATCCTTCAACCTAATCAAATTCAGCGACCTCTAAAACCATGAATCCTCCATTGTAGATGGACTCATGTGCGCTTCGATTTCTTTCTTGAAGGTTGATCCCCAGATTTGGCAATATAGGCTTCTGGATCAATGCTCTCTGCAGACTTTTGCTTCTTAAACTCCTTGGACTTTTTCTGTAAAAGAAATTTTTTGAGTTACAACATTAGAAGACAATTGGAAACCATAAATTTTTTTAAAAAAAATGTAAAAGGTATTACAATATTTTATTTAATTCAATTTGTAAGAAATAAATAATTAGTCATGAAAAGTAATCAATAAGATTATTGATTTTTTAAAATTTTCAAATTATTTCCTTCTTCCATAACTTGGGAGGAATGAAAAAAAAAAAATTTGACTCCGTTTTGTGTTTTTCAAATAAAATATTTTGTTATGACGCATGACAGCATATTAACTACGTTTAATGTCTGTTAAGAAACTGAACAGAAAAGACAAATATGTTAACTACCCTAAGCAATAAGAAAATGAAGCCAATAGCTTACTGCAACAATTACCTTCAAGGAGATGGCCAGCTCAGCCACATCTTCCTTGTCTCCCTCAGATTTATTAGAATCCTGCTTTACGGGTTCCTGTGATGGAAAATAAAATGTTAAGAAGAACATTGATCACGCATAGAGAAGCCATTAAAAAAGACTGGAGTTGTCAACAGAAAGAACTAATAAGAGATGAGCTTGGGCATATAACCTTGGGAGGAACAAATGCAGCTTCTCTTTTTCTTTTGTTTTCAGCAGTTTTCTCAGCCTGCTTCTCCTGCTTCTCTTGCCATTTTTTGGCGGACTTCTTTTTCTCACTTAAGAAGTATTCTCCAGACTCCAGTTGTAAATCAATCTGCAAATGTTATAATACAGTTTTTAAACAATTTTTCATCATAACTGTGATGAGAAATAAAATGAGCACATCCAAGAATTCAAGTGAAGGAATCATGAGTCTTGTCTAATTCCACAATACAAAATTAAGAAGGAAATTGGCATCATACTTCATGAGACAACGCCCATTTAAGATATTTTTTTCGAAAAAAGAAAGAAAGAAAGTCGAAGCAACTACTCAAGGTCATATTCTAACATGTAAAGTAGTTCAATGTAAAAATAGTTCACCCAGAAAGAACCTAACAAAGGATATATTTTTTGATCTGATGTGAAAAGGAAATGCAATAGAATTAAGGAATTGAACATCATAGAAAAAGATCAGATGGATCTTGCGTTAGATTTCAATTTAGAGAGAGATCAAAGCACTGAAGATCATCATCAGACAAACAATCATCTCACCTTACTAGGTTGAGGTTGTGGAGGGAAAGGAGTATATGGCTTCTTCTCCTTAACCTTAGCCTTCTTTTGTTTCACATTTTTCCTGGAAAAATCATTCATGTCAATAAAGTCAAAAGTAAAGAAAATTCAAGAGCAATGGACAGATCTCTTACTTCTTAAACTTCGGGAGAAATCTGTCCCAATTTTCATTTGCAAGTGCAGGATCCTTCTCAAGTTCTTTTTTCATCATAAGAATCTGAAAAAAAAATAGAAAAAAGATGGGTGAGATGGGAATCATAGAGCCATAGAAATGTTTGAAAAAGCATCCTTCCATGAGTGTTTCTCAGATTATGCCAGAAACAGATATGCTCTGAACCTTGATATGGTAAACAGGATGCATTTTATTCTGTATGCAATCTTCCACAATTCTCCTAACTTGCTTGAGACCTTTATATGACCCCATAGCTGCTACTGTATTTCCCTGTCAATAAAAACAAAAATGAAAAAAAATGACGTGGACATCTTTCTTAAGAGGAGATTCAACATTCAACCACCAAAATTACAGATTACCTGAACAAGAATGTAGCAGCCTGTTAATATCTCAAGTGCCTGCAGCAAAAAAAGATTAAAGCAAAGTGATAAAAAAGCAACTTGAAGAAAAAGGCAACTAGGAAATGTATGATTTATTTTTTTTGAAATAAGGAAATGTATGATTTATAAGACAAATGCATCAAAAGGCAACATATTAGACAATTGAAAAGACCTGCCTCGCATCTTAGTTTGTGTTCAAACTCGTATGTGGACAATACCAGAGCACATGGGAAGTTAGACTTTCTTGGAGGAACATTCAGGAAGTGTACTGTATGAAAAAAAAAGGGCGCTATGCTTTTTTTTTGCGATATTTAACGAAAACACTATTCATATACCTTTTCATTACTTTTGTTTTTTTTTTGTAAGATGAAGAATTAAATATACCCTTCTAAAATTATAAAATTACAACCGCCCACCTATGCAACTATTCTAAAGCAGAGCTAGACATATCAAAGTGCTACATATGAGTGAATAGTCCAAACTACTATCAGAATTTCATGTTATATGATTGAATAGCTCTATGGTTATGTTGCAGCTTCTGCCACGTTTCATCTAAATCGGATGTATTTTTAGGTCTGCAGTGCAATGAATCCCATACAAACTTCAGAAAAAACACACATGGACCCTGTATGATGATCCGAGTACTTGACCATCTGCAGTTGGCCTAATATTTTCCAATCAAATGTGTCAAAAAGCAAAATGGCATCATTCTATTAATTTACACTACATACTCGAAAAAGACTTAGTTACATACATCAAACTGTAGGCAAGAAGAGTCATACACAGGTGATTTTTCTGCTGATATCCCCCAAAGGAAGGGTATTCAGGTAAACTAGACCTGAAACTAGTGTTTGTGCATGTCTATGGTATAGAGCTATAACATAAAAATCCTTCGAAAGAGTCAGAATTAATAGTTTCACAACAATTATGCTTATACATCTCCAGCACTATTTTCTTTTCACAATAACATTCACACTAAGAAGTTGTGCAAACCTTCAAAGTAGAAGAATTTGGGCCCACGAGATGCTGTCTTCTTTTAATAAAGCGTTCCTGGAAACAAGAGCACAAAGCATATAACAAAAGATGTATCTATGGCAATCATAATTTTTTTGATAGAGAATGAATGAACTATATGAAGTTTGATCCTTTTCAAGTCCACAGTCCATGCAAAGTAATTTAAAATTTTTTTCTTCCTGATCACATTCATCATATTTGTTATTCTCAAATATTTACTTTTCAAACCTGAATTCAAGTTAAGAAACTGTATACCCATAACAAGAAATATGCACTACCAATCAACTTCTCAAAAATTACAACAATAGTACCAATGATGTGAAGTGATAAGAGCACACGCACCTTATTGTGAACCAAGTTTCCAATCTTGATAATATCACATTGCAATTCGTCATTCAAAATTTTGATTGCCTACCAAATTGGAATATTAACTCATTAAGCAATATAATCTAAAACGAATAAACCCAAACTGGAGACAAAAGAACCTTCGCAAAAGACATTCAGATAACCTCGTTTCAAGAATTCAATATATCATCTAGATGACCTTGTTTTTTGCCAAAGCTGGACAGGAGCTCAGTTTGACCAAATCCTTAAGACAAGCTCAAGCCTCTTTTTAGGCTATTTGTATTACCAACACGAACTAACCAAATATATAATAACTTGATAGGTATATAGATAACTAGTTTTTCCAATAATGTAAATAAATATACATATTGTTTAAATGTCCTGCTTGACTTCATGCCTATGTGAGCTCTTTTGTAATCAAGCCCAATCATATTTAATATTCTGCTCAATTTCAATCTAATTTTGAATTTATTGAGTCACAGTCAATCTGAGTTCGCTGATATTTCATTCACTTACATTGCATTCAAGAAAACAGAACTCCAAGGAAGTTGTTGAGTCAAGTTCGAGCTCTAGAGTTTTCAAGCAAACAGAACTCCAGCAGCAAGTTACTTATCTAGACTACTTTTCATCCCTAATCCAATGTTAAACAATAATTGTACCTGAGGTGCCGGAACACTTCTCGACAAAAGCTTGATGAGGTCCCTAGCTTTGATAATAATGTAAGGGTCTCTAGTCTTTCTAGTAGTCGAAACAGTCATTGAACCCTCAACCTGAGCACAAAGAAAAAATAATCACAAAAATAACGCGAAAGAGAAGGAAAAAAAAAACAAAAGAAAATTCTGGAAACAAATCATTCTCGGAACCAAAAAGAAAGACAAATACGTACCAAATTGAGTTCACATGAAATGCCGAACTCTTTAAGAGCAGATTTGACCATTGGCCAAGCTTCTTGCAAGTATTTTTCTCTGTACTGAGGAAATAGAGTAGAGAAGGAGCTGACATCCAGCATGCCGCCTCCGTTCCACGAAGGCTCGAATTTTTCGATCTTCCAATGGTCGATATTCGGGTCGTCGTCCCATGGTTTTGGCTTATCGTGCTTTCCCTTCTTTTTCATATTCACTTCCGTCTCTGCCATTGTCGAAGAAATATTGTGAACTTCTATCTGCACGGAAGAATATAAAAGAGAGAGAGGAAGATGACAGGTCAATTAGGGCTTTAGAATCTGGTGGGCTTGGACTCGAGCTCGGACTAGCAGACTTTCGACTATTAATATTTTTCTGTATTTTTATTAACTTATTTTCGTTTTTTAATTACTTTTTTATATATTTTTTTATTTTTAACAAAAATTAAAAATTCAATAATTAACAATTATTCACCGTCTTATATATTTCATAAATTATGTCTCCCTAATATTACATTTGATTTTTAAGACTATAAAAATTTGAATTAACAAAAGTTATATAATCAATTGAAAATAATACAATCACAAAAATACCATTTAAATTCTGCTAAGTTTTACCCTTATTGTTTAATACAGTGTAATTTGATATATTTTTAAAATAAAATGCTCATATTTTCATAAGTAAAAATTAAACTACAAAATATTTTTTTAACTTTTCCCATATTTTAGGTAATTTTAATATTAGGTAATGTTTTCTCAATGATAATCTTACAGATTTCTTATTTTTTATTTGTGTTTTTTAACAATTTTTTTAAAAAAAAAGCTAAAATATTAGTTTAATCTTTATATTATTATTTTTTTATTTTACTTAATCTTCATTATAATTTTGGGTTAGTTTAATTTTTATATTTTCAAATAATATTCGAACTAGCTTATTTTGTTACTAAAATTAAACAATATGGTAACTGTGTTAAATGTAACACCTAAGTAAAATAAAATTTTATTTTATTATTTTTATTTTTATTTAATTTAATTTAATTTAATAAAAATAAAAATAATAATAATGATAAAATTGGGTAAAAATATTATTTGGATTTAATTGAAATTGATTTTGGGAAAAATGGGTAAAAATTTGGATTCTGGAGGTGTTTTTGAAAAGAAAATCAGAAACCGGAGGGTCAAAACGCAATTCAGAAAAATTGTGCCACGTCAGCGGCCTAGTCAGCGGCCCAGGCCAACCAGGACCCGCCGCGTGGCAAGGCAACGCTGACCAGGGAACGGGCCACGTAGACGGATCGCCGTGCGCGCGATCGGACGGCCCAGATCCGTTCTCGCGCGCACGAACGGCCTAAATCAAACGTGTACAAGGACAGCCCAGATTTACGCGCACGGACGGCCCATATTCAATCAGGCATGGACGGTCCAGATTGCATCGCGATGGACGGTCCAGATTTAATCCCAATTAAATCGCGATCAAACGGCCCAAATTTAATCTTGATGGACGGTTGAGATTAAAAGGCAAAAGGTATAAATAACCCCACCCACACCTGACCACAAAAACCCTAGCCGCCAGTGCCTCACCGGAGAAGAAGAACCAGATGCCGGAGGAGCCGGCTACCGCCACCCGCCGCCGCACCGGGAAAGTTTTCGACCGCCAATCGAGGTAAATTTTCTCTCCATTACTCGTTTTTCGATGCTGAGTCCGCCTATGGCCAAACCGGAGCCAAACCACCGACCAAATGGCCGGAAAACCCAGTCGAAGCCCAGCGGCGCCGCCGCGCCCCTCCTCGATTTTTACCTCCAATGAAGCCCTTCCCGGCCTCTGTTCGATACAAATTTTATACCACTGTAATCACCGTTCTTTTCTCTACAGGTTGATCGGAGCCAAACATCAAAACGCGACTCATGTCGGATGAGCCGTCGCATCCGATAGCACCGCTGCCGGTAAGTTTCGGTTTTTCGTGATTTTTTGGCCCACCGAGGGTCCTAGGGTTGTTTTATCACAGGGACCGATGCAAGTGTGGCCGAAAACGGCCAACACGAGGTGAATCGCTGCCGCAAGCGGCAGCGCCGTCGCCGGAGCACGGCGGAGCCGCCGTGCTGGAATTTCGATATTGGCCAAAAGGGGCCTAGGCTTGATTTGGAATTTTGTTGGGACACGTGCAGGTACCGGTAGTGCGTTTCAGTTTTTGGAAAAAATTCAGGGAAATTAGGGATAGGCTGTAGGCACACTGTAGAGTCGAATTCATACCCCGAAATAAGTAAGGACCCCTCATCCTATTTCCTATCGTGGTATTAAAGCTAAATAAATAATTAAACTGTACTGTGTGACTTTATAGATGTATAATTGATTAAGGTTGCCAATGGAGCCCGAGTCTAATACAGTGTTGGTATGTTATTGTTTGATTTAATTTCCAGTATTAAATGCAGCATTGATGTTTGATGTAATTATGTTATGGTCTCGTATGCATGAACTATGGTTTCTTTTATTATAGTTTGTATTATGGTGAACCCGGTACTGTATTGTCTTATTTGGTGTCAATCACTAGTTTACATGTTTTGTATGATTGGATGATTGAGATTAAGGAAAAATGCAGAAAGGTTATGTGAATTGATAAGTGGATAATATGGACAGTCTGACTAGATATCCTAGGAGATGGTGGACGTACCAGATCCGTAGGGAACCCTACTGGGAACGTGGTCTCTCATACCGGACGGGGTATGGAGACCTTATGTGTTTTGGCGCCCATACCGGATAGGGTATGGGGACGGCCTATTTCACCCTCATACCGGACGGGGTATTGAGGTTCATGGTTTTAGCGCCCATACCGGACGGAGTATGGGAACGGCTCTGGAATTAGGTTGTAAATGTTAACGGTTCACGTGTAGAGGGGACCCCATATGGATCCCCAGGGATACTAGTAAGCTGGTAAAAGATGAAATCTGTTTCCTGATGATTGAAATGTAAAGGTGTGATATATGTTATGTTATAAAGTGTGTATGATTTCATAATATTATAAGGTTATTGTTTTCATATGTGTTTTCATGGATCTCGCCGAGGTAAGTGGATAGTAAAGGATTTTATTATTGATAAATGAATTTGTTATAAATTATGCTCCATTGGTCATTTTTGTTTTCTACCCACCTTTACTTCCGTGGCAGTGAGATAGTGTGATGTCTTTACTGGGCTGGTGTAGCTCATTCCTTATTTAACCATTTCAGATCAGGAAGACATTGTTTCCGAGCCCGTTCCGCAGGAAGACGGCGAAGGGGACCCCTAAAGACTCCATAGCTATATTTATAGTTTTTATCTCGAGTATCTCTTTTAGTTAGTTTGTTCTTTCATATTTTAAGTACGTTTTAATTATTGTGTAAGATATGTTAATCAAAATTTTTATTACGCTTCCGCATTTGATATTTTTAATACATATATTTCATTTAAATTTTCGAGGTCGTTATATTAAATGCCACAAATATAAATGAGTTAAATTTATTATTTTTAGAAATAGAAAATTAAATTAATACCAAATATTAAAATAATGATTAAATTATATAAAAAAAAACTCTCTACAAATCATAATTAAATGATATTTTTTGTTTTAAAAAATAAAATAATTTGAGTGTAAAATTTACACATCCAACTTCGCACGTGTGTGAAATGAAATAGTCAGAACGGTTTTGAATTTTGATTGAGAAAATCTAGCAGCCAATACGAATTTTAGAACCAATGGCAACTAACAGTACCTTTCATGTCGATCGCAAATAAAATGACCTCTCAGATTCTCTGAAATGGCGATCATTATATTTCAGACACTATTCTCTTGCTGCTTTGCCAGAAATCTCTACTCGAAACCCTAACTTCGGGTTCAACAATGGTCTCTTCTCTTTCCCTGCGACCTGCCTTTGCCTCTCCTCGGCTTGATCTCTCCGATCGTGTAAGCCTTCTATTCTAATTATGTTTGGCTCCCGAGATATGCGTGGTAGCACAAGGAAAAAGGAGAAAGAATTAATGTAATTTTGAACGGTTAGCTTATGCCCGTAGGACGGCAAAACTTGTATTCTTTTTCGTGTAAAAATTTATTTATTTTGAGGCGACAGCAAACGGATAGACGAAAATGGAGGAACATAAGGGTTTTTCTTAATTGTTGGACAATGTTTTTGAAATTTCTATGTTGGTGTAAGGCACATTTTGAATGTTTTAGGAATTGGAATATTAGAATATGATTTTTCTTATAGAAGCAACTCGTTTTTGGTTTAATAAATCTCTTTTTTTTTTTTTTTAATTTGTTTTCATTTGAAAAAAAATAACCCCAAAAGACTAGGAAATTTACTTGCTACATCTAAATGTAACTAGCCTTTATTAGTTCATGATTCTGATTCTTTGTTGTGTTCCTGTAGGGCTCCTTGCCTAAGAATTGTTTGACTGGTCTGGGGTTTAAGAAGGAACCGAATTTTTTGGAGAGGAAGCAACTTTTGTTAGCGACGAAGTTCAAGTTGAATTGTATGAAAGAAAGAGATATGGATGTGAGCACTTCAGCTTTGGTTGATGGAGTAGCAGATTGCTTAAGTGGTTTGTATGGTCCTTTTAGTAAAAAAAAAGCGTTTTAATACATGGTTAAGTCAGTGGTTCTTGTTGTTGACTTAACTTCGTATTTTTCAGAATTGGATGTCAATGAACCTAGCATCTCAACATTATTGATGAATTTTGAAAGTAAGTTTGATCCCTATGAGGCAATGAGTCTACCCCTTTACCAAACAGCAACATTTAAACAGGTAGGTTTTCTGCTTTCTGTGAGTTTCATCAATTATTTGTTTTTATTGTTGAAGTTGTTTAGGATTACAAAAGAGCTTAGCTTAAGTATAGAATTAAATCGAGTTCTTTACCGTGATTTTGTTAGATCAGATTTAGACTTTCGGATAAATTTACTATGTCCAAGTTCTGATATACAGTTCATATTTGGAAGTACCCCAGAGATTATAGTTTATCTCAAAAAGAAGACTTTTCCATCTGATGTATAAATGTCAAAACTGAGATTTCAAAAACTGGTTTGGCACATCAACTAAGCATATGGAACCACCTTTGAGGAATTGCAATAACAAACTGTAGGGAAACTCTTAAACATTGACTAATAACTCCTAAATGAATCTAATCCATGGATGGTTATAAGTGTAGAAAAAACTAGATGCATTGAGCTTTTGACCCATAAAAGATTGCGTTTCATTCTATAAAGATGCAGCCTTGAGTTCAACATTGATTTAAGATCTTCTTGAATGCTGCACTTTTTAATGTGTTTCATGCCTTTTTGCTTGCATGGTTTTGTTTTCTCAATTTTCTACTTCCACATCATATTGTCTTTTATACATCTTGCAGCCTTCAGCTTTAGAAAATGGGCCATATGATTATACTAGAAGTGGAAATCCTACACGGACTGCTCTGGAAAGGTGTTTATTTCTGCTTATTCACATATTGCTTTCAGTTGAAGTAATTTGTCAATACTGGAATGCAGATACTTTCTTTACTCACTTAGCAACTTGTTCTTTCTGATCTTTGTTTTTTTTTTTTTGTGTTCTTGTTTTCTAGTCTCATGGCAAAGCTTGAAAAGGCAGATCGAGCCTTGTGCTTCACTAGTGGAATGGCTGCTTTGGCTGCTGTTACTCGTCTTATTGGAACCGGTGCTTCTCATGTTCATAATTATTTAATTGAGTTAGTTTCAGCTGTTACATATGTTTTGTGAATGTGTGCCTGAAAATATGTAACTGGATATATTCTTTCATAGCACTACCGTCCATAGTCAAAACTTGAAAGCCTGTAAAAATAGATTTTCCTTTGGCAGTTATTGCTCATCTTGTTGGAACTGGCACTTCTCATTTTCGTAATTATTTAATTGAGTTAATTTCAGTTGTTACATGTGTTTTGATGCTTGAAAATTTGTAACTGAATATATTCTTTCATGGGGCTATCTGTCCATGGTCAAAACTTGAAAAACTATAAAATAGAATTGTGATACATGCTTCATCGCATGAACAAGATTGTATACGAAAATTTGTAAAGCCTTCTTTCTCATTATTGTGGTTCTTCTTCCACAAATTCAGAGTTCCAAGAAACTAATAAATGAAGGGAATTATTAAGTTTTGTATATCTTTCAGCATTACTCTTCTTATACCTGGAGAAATTATATCTGTGATATAAATCTGGTTTCTTTGGATTGTTACAAAGAGGAAAGAAAAACTATGATGATCAAAGAAGTACCACATTTTTAATAATTGTTAATATTTCATTTTTAACAGTGCTAGTAATTTTTTTCAGAATATTTCATCCGAATCATTATTTTTTTTTTCTAAAAATGCTGCTTCAGGTGAGGAAATTGTAGCTGGAGATGATCTTTATGGTGGTTCCGATAGACTGTTATCACAAGTAGCTCCAAAAGCAGGAATTGTGGTGAAGTTAGTGGCTCTTATCCTTATCTTTTATGTAATGGTTCTGCTGCTATTGGTACTTGATATGATGTTGCTTGATGTTTGCAGACGAGTGAATATGAGTGATCTAGACGAGGTTGCATCTGCAATTGGTCCTTGGACAAAGCTTGTGTGGCTGGAGAGTCCAACCAACCCTAGACAACAAATTTCTGATATTCTTGTAAAGTTTTTCATTTTTTGCCATTTAGTGATAATGGTTTTGTATTTTTTGTTTAATAGTGCTCTAGGTGTTTTTAGCTGCTGGCACTTTTTTTCCTGTAGGCATGTTTGCTGGTATAATCAGTAGGTAGAAACATTTAACAGTATCACTTGTTGCTAACTGATGTCAACATGCTTGAATTAGTGCTTCATGAGAAGGAATTGCCTAATTTTTCATAGCCAAAACTTAATCTCTTATTATCAGTATGGGTACCATTCTTTTTGTTACTTTTTTTATCCTGTTTGTATGTGAATTAATTGTTTATCCTCTCCTTATAACCATGCATTACTTTAGTTGTTTTCCTTGCTAACACAAAATGGTGTTGCTTTGTGTAAGGGGAACACTAATATTGATGATGTAATTATTTAGGTTTCCCGTTGCTTTATTTTCAACTCACCAAGTTGTGTGCTCTTTCTAATGGCTGGCTACTTTTCAATTTTGTCTTCATTCCAGAAAATTGCAGAACTGGCTCATGCTCATGATGCTCTTCTCTTGGTGGATAACAGTATTATGTCTCCGGTCTTGTCGCAGCCATTAGAGCTTGGAGCAGGTACAAATTATACAAGATTTATGTAATCTTGGTTTCATATTGAATGCAATCTATTCCTGAAAATTGTTTCTTTCATTTTGTTTATTAATTTATCTTTTTATGTCTTTTCAGATATTGTGATGCATTCAGCTACTAAATTTATATCTGGCCATAGTGATCTTATGGCAGGTGTCCTTGCAGTAAAAGGGGAAAGGTCAATGCCCTTGCCCTATACATTTTCTAATACTTATTTTTGAAAGTCTTTCCCTGTTATTTTGTTTTTCATTACTTCGGCGTTATCACATTAAATTAACTAGGTAAACACATTCTACGTACGTCATGGCCATAGGGACCTGAGCTCGAATGTCAGTAGCCACAGTTTTAGTTTTTGTTATTTCAAAAAAAAAAATCAACTAGGTAAACACATTATCTTAAAAGGGGAGACTGAACCACAACAGCATAGGGTGTTTTTACATCATGAAGAAGCAGTTATCTGGAAGTTAATTCCAGACAGCCAACTTCCCGTCTGTTTTCTATTTATTTTTCTCCAACTAACATTTGTCCTACTTAATAAAAATACCAGATTATACTCACTGAAGTCTCTACATATGTTTTGGAAATTCATACATAATACAAAACATAAACACAAAAAACACATATCAATCCCTACATCTATTTAAGAAATCCATACATAATACATCACATAAACACATACAATGCATGTAATAGTGCACATGCACCCATCTACTAATTGCAGAATTATTTTACTATCATAACCTAAATACCACCAGTATATACTCTGAAACACAAAAACGAAAACACATCACAATATTGATGAATACTTCATATTTGAATGTTTAATTTTAGGTGCTCCAGATCATCTGAAGAATACTTTCACCCAAAAATATCGAGCTGTGGAAACAATTTTCATTTGCTTAAATTAAAAGAAAAGGCATCGTTTAGAATTGCCAAGCATTCTTGGCTGACAATTTTGCTTTGATCTATAGTATGTTCTTCTGCATGCATCCCTCTTTTAATGAATTTTTACTTTGATTAATTTGCTTTGGCTGTGATTATTGAACTTCCACCATGTTCAGCTGCATAATTAATTTTTCACGAACTTTCAGTTAGATAACTCATTCCTGAAGCAATAATTTTTCTTTTTTTGTTTACCATTATCCAGCTTGGCAAAAGACTTGTATTTCCTACAAAATGCAGAAGGTTCTGGATTAGCTCCATTTGACTGTTGGCTCTGTTTCCGAGGCATCAAGACCATGGCCTTGCGTGTCGAAAAGCAACAGGTCTTGTTTCAACTCCCTGTGCTTTATTCTGTTTTCTATTCACTTATATGATTTATTTTTGTTTATTTTATCTTATACGAGCTTATAAGACTATTAATCGATAAACCAGCACAGAAAACCTGATGACAAATTACATGCACCCGTTCACACAATAGCCTAGGCCTATCATCTATGTTGTAAGAAGTCGGTACCATGTTTTCCTGTCTGTAATTTGCAAATCAATTGTTTCATATAGTATGCTCTGCATTTTCAATAATGAATTTTTTTTGTATGTTATATCAGCTATCATCTATCTGATATAACTCTTGTTTTATTCCACCTTTTGTATTTAAGTTTCTACATTCTGTCTCATTAATGAGATTAATGTTGCTCATTAAGGCTGTTAAAGAATGTACTATATGTATAAATAAGGTTAAACTAGGTTAAAAGTTATAATAAGGTTAAACTAGGTTAAAAGGTATAAGCTAAAATTACTCCATTTTGTAATTAGTTGCTTATCCCGAGAACTTATATATGTGGGGACGTATTATTTAATGAGAATACAACACAATTATTTATAACAGAGGCTACAAATGGTCCTAGTTCAATCGGAGAGAGTCTGATTCCCACTGGTATCACAGAATTACTTAGCTTATATACCATATGATTAGGTATCACAGAATTACTTAGCTTATATACCATATGATTAGGTATCATATGAATAGGCTCCACAAAAAGCAATAAACTGTAACATTTTCTAACTTGTTCTTGAGAAAAAAGTTTTACCTGCTAGTTTTTAATTTAATTATTTGCTTTGGCAAAGATTGAACAGTTCCATGATTTTGTGTCATCACCTTCCTCGTCTTCTGCCTATAACTGCTGAAAAGTTCAAATTTAAAAACTGATCCTCTTGCATCTTTCTTCAGCAAAATGCGCAGAAGATTGCCGAGTTCCTTTCTTCCCATCCACGAGTCAAGAAAGTTAACTATGCTGGTCTTCCTGGACATCCTGGGCATTCTTTGCACTATTCTCAGGTACTGATAGTGGCACTAGGGTTACTTGATTCCAAATTTCTGGAAATGCTTACATTGAATGTTGTGTGCTTGTACCCTTGTAGGCAAAAGGTGCAGGCTCAGTGCTTAGCTTTTTGACTGGATCACTGGAACTTTCGAAGCACGTAGTTGAAACTACCAAGTATTTTAGCATTACCGTCAGTTTCGGTAAGTATAATCCCTCCTACCTGAACCTTTATACCAATGTTTCTACAATCTTGATTTCCCCCTAAAGGCACCATACTTTCAAGTTAACTTTTTTTTATTTCATAATAATCCAATAATTTTGTTTAACAATCACTTGGAACATTTTGCAAGTAACTGATTACATAACAATATTAAATCAATCACTATGCAGAGTTAGTGAAATATTATGATATGATACACTTTTTTTAATACGATTTATCACAAAATATTAAGTAGTTACTACATAAAGTTACTAGATTACTATAAAATATTAGAAACTTTCTATGAAAGCGACGTGCATACAACTTATCATAGATTCCTCCACTTAACTGATAATTCTGAAACTTACTGATTTTCGTTCCCCCCCAAGCATGCAGCAATTTTCTTTTACCCGATAAAGAAGTTGCTTCTGTGAGCTCTGAGTATGTCTGCTCAATATATGGTTAAACAATTCTTTTCTTTTTCCCCGTTAACAGGGAGTGTGAAGTCTCTGATAAGCATGCCTTGCTTCATGTCACACGCAAGCATACCAGCTGCAGTGAGGGAGGCCAGAGGGTTGACAGAAGATCTTGTTCGTATATCTGTGGGTATTGAAGATGTAAATGACTTAATTGCTGATCTAGACTATGCCCTAAAAACTGGCCCTGCCCCTCTCTAGGCTTTTATTAAGACAATCCACAACTTTTAGCATTTTCAAAACATCATTCTATATATTTATTTAGTAGCGCTCTGGCACTTTTTATGAAAAAAGAATTGGCTCCCTGGCTTTGTCCATTTCATAAACCGTAGGAGTCTTTTTCTACAACAAAAATTACATACAAACAAAAATTATTACCCTCTTGTTACCCACTGCAATTTTTGTCTTAATTTGATCTCTGCCCTGGATGCTTTTTTTTTAAGCAAGAACTTACACAACTTTTGTATGCCAAGCCTACAACAAGATAAATATCTCTCTATACCATCTTGAGATTTTTTTCTCTAACTTTTCTGTAGTACGTGTAAACTTTCATTCAAACACAAGTAATTAAACTTGAAACATTTAGTAAATTAATTGCCCATAAAGTTTTCTCCATTGTCAAGAATATTTATTTCAAATAACGAAATATTTTTATTGTAAAATTGAAAATTCGAGTAATATGTAATATTTTAAATCCTAAGAAAAGAAAGAAGAATATTTACACCACAAATGGACAGAATAAAATGTGATGACTTGGAATTAATCCACACCCGCAAATCAATAATTATCAAATGACAGAAATCTCAACAGCACAAGAGAATCATCTTCATCAACACCAAAAGTGCCAAATAATTTGCTTATAAGATTATTCCTGTAAACATCTCAGGGTTGCCACCATGCTCTTGCATGAGTCAAACAAAACGGTACCTACTAAAAATTTATTCAAGTTTTCTTTTCATCTAGACAACCCTAACCTCAATTCTCAATTCTAATTGTCATACCACATTTTTCATGATATCGGTGAAATTTTTACACACCAATTGGGATATTTAATAAGTCCACAATCTGAAGCTACTGCAGCACTAAAACGATATGTACAGACCCCTGCGCTCAGGGGCACAACTGAACCTGCAGAAACAAAAATGTAAGGTACACGTCATAACTGCTTTGACCAGCTACATATATATAGTAGTATAATTCCCTTAATACTGACAAGGATTGCAATCTTCCATTTACAGTTTTAAGCATATGTAGAATAGATTATACATATGCATACTCCATTTTCATGGATGATAAATTAAACTATTAAGTTCATACACATATATTCCGTTTTCATGGATCATAAAACATATTCCATTATCTATACAGTTCAACGAAAAATTATTTTTATTTTAGTTAAAACCATAAAACAAAAGAGAGAAGAAGAAATATTCCCAAAACCAGCGACAGCTCTTACATACTCCTACATTTAAATTTGAAATTACTAAAAAGAAAAAGATACATGAGTCAAAAGATAAAACATTCCTAAACTAATTTAGCAAGTATGTTGACAGGCACAATAATCATAATGTCTGATGCTATTCTGATAAATGTCCCTAAATATTTTTCCATCTTGTAACCTGAAGAACTGTGACAAACCTGTGCATTCTTTAGTTCAACAAGAATAGACAAATATGTTAAAACATATTGATAAAATACAAATGTAAATCGTTACTCAATCTAAAAACCTGCTAAATGGGTTTCGAAGCAACTCTCGATCAAATTCTGTAGTGGCGGCTACACAGAACAAGCAACTACTCAACTTCCCTTTTAACTAGATCTAAAATTTTTGCTTTGCAAGATAGAAAACCAAATTTTCTTTTCTTTTTCAGACCAAACAGTATAATGAATTCAATGAGGTTCTGTAACTAAATATAGGAATAGATGCTAAATGTTAAAATATTGCATGTATAGCTTGACACTGTAGAATATAGATCAAAACTGCTCAATAAATAGCTAGAGCATTGACTTACCAAGACGCCCTAATAGTGAAAATCTAGAAAACCTCACTGCCATGTCTATTCACTCCCAAAATCATCATAACTCAATCCTTCTGATATGGTGTCCAACCTTTTATTATCTGCTACAGGGCCAGAATGCTGAATCAATTACCTCTTTCTGAAAAAACATCACAAAATTGATTTTCTTCCCACTTTCTATGGGGGGAGGGAGAGGAAAGACTAACCTTGACGCTCTCTCTCGTGAGAATCAAGATAACCTTCAGTATCTGTAGCTAGGAAAGGTGAACCCTGGTAGTCCAATATGTCTGAAAGAGAGAGAGAGAGAGAGAGAGAGAGAGAGAAAGAGAGAGAAGATTCAATTATAAATGAACCTAGCATTTTGAATTTAGTTAATTACTTCTACACAAAAAACTGTAGTCAAGTGCATATTAGTATGGGTTATTCCAGAATTAACTGGTAAGCCATAGTCCAAGTCTTGATGGAAAGCTTCCATGGTCTGCATCACTACATGCACAGGCACAGATACAATAGGGGGGAAGGATAGAAAAAGAGAGAAACCTGAAGTCTGGGAGAAGGCGCCAGCTGTCAGATCAGAAAGACTGAAGTTCCGAGGAATCTGACCTAAAAATCCATATGCAGCCCCATCTACATCCAGAAGCGAATCATTGAGAGGTTGTGAGTTGGACTCTACGCTACTGAAAGATGCACCCGAAGTATCCCCAATCGATGGACGTGCATCCAGGACAGTGCCATCGGCACAAAACATGTAAGAACTACCTGAATAACCAGTCTCTGCTTTGATTATCCCCCCTCCATTCATCCCTTGCGTTAGAGTTATGTTTGAGCCCTGGGTGGGAAGTATGGTAGTTGGGACATCAATCCTGCTAGCATGGCCAGACATGTCAACAGCAGCATGCATATTTGTTTGCAATGATGACCCACCATTGGGGAATGCATTGGCCAAACTAGAACCTATGGGCGGTTGCATGTTTTCTGGCTTAACTGCGTGTTCTGGGGGATAACATGCTGAGTTCTGGTGCGCTGACAAAGAAATTGATGTCAGTTGCCATTTTGATGGAAATTAAACAGCACTTAAAAATTAAATGCAAGTTGCTGGGACAAAGTACTACAAATAAATGTGAAGAAATTCTTGCATTCAGAAGAATTGGCTAACTAGCAGGAGATAAAACCATCAAAACTATCTGGCTCAACTGCAGGCTATCAAAGTGATGTCAATTTAGTGGGGAAAAGCATAAAAGATGGAATAAACTCTATTTCAGTTACCAATTGGCTAATCTTTACAGCTCACTAAACTGTGTTTTAGTTTTCCTGGCAATATCTTTCAAACAATAACTGATCCAAAGAAAAAATCAACTATTATCAGCATTATTGATAATTATTATTACAATGATACTTTATAAAATGCACATCACTGATGAAAATTGATATGATTTAACCACAAATGAAAAAAAAAATGGAGATTTCCAGAAATTTGCAAAGAGGCCAGCCCAAGCTAACAAGCACCAGCAGTTGCTTCAACTGGACAAATCTTATCAGATAGGAAAAGCAGCAAAATTACATGGATTTGGTGGGGAACTACCTAGGATACTAACATTCTTCTTCTGGTAATTATGTACAAATAAATGGAAGAGAAGATCAAAGAAAATCTGTACGCAAAAATCCCAAGTAATAAGCATGCAATAAGCTTATCCTGTTCTTTAGATGTTTCTAATGGGAAACAATAAGTTTTCAAGAAAAATTCTGCTAATCACAGGCATCCTCCAAGAGATTAGTCATGTTAAACAAGCCCAATTAAATGAAAATGACTTACATGGTTGGATGTGAGAACCATTAGAAGTGGGCATTGCAGCAACGCCAGCTGGATGTATTTGATGCATCAGCCGCACCTGCTGTTCCAGCAGCTTGTTGAATTCAATAATCTGGTGCTTTACAGTTAGCCTTAGATAATAAGCATTAAAAAATTCCCGATTCTCTTCCTCAAGCTTCTGCCAAACTGGACAACAAACATGTACTAAGATTGTGAGAGACCAAAAGCATGGAAAAGTGGCAATAAAATTCTCTGCTTCAGAGTAGAATCATATACTATTGATCAAAAGTAAGTTTCAATTGAACAGCTTAATGGATATATTCCTCTGCAGAAGTTTAGCCGATGAAACTATCATCCCTGATATATTTTATCAACACATTGAAAACTGCGTAAATTTAAATAAAAATATAAGTCAATCCTATATTGATGTATGTATGTGCCCAAGTGCTTTGAGTTTCTTAGCTCCAGGGATCATAAACCACAAGTAGAATCATTAAGAAGTTAGTAACTTCAGGATCATGGTAATCCAGTGTTGTTATCCCAGATTTTCTGGGACAGTCTCTCTCCAAATCTGGGATTTTATTTTTCCTTTTTAAATGGAGGATTTTTCTCCAATTAGAACAACTTGGGGCCTATTTTTAGCTAGACTTTTTACTATATACTCTTCAGACTCTTCATTCAATAATAAGAAGAAAACAACCCAGATTTTCCCCTCTATTTCTTCAACTTTCCCTCTAGGTTTTCTTCATGGTATCAGAGCAACCATCCCTGTAAACCTAATATGATCCTGCGACCAAATATGGCATCATACTTGGTCATTGAAAAACAGATCTCCTCTTCCAAAGTTACCTCCAGGCAGAGAAGCTACACCAGTTGTGAGTAGCTATGGAGGAAAGGAAACCTCTTCTTCCCTTCTTATTACCAGACACAAACTCGACAGATAGAATTATCTTCAATGGTCCCCGTCCATAATGATGTTTTTGTAGGAAAGGTTATTTCAAAAAAGAAATGTTCATTGAAGGAAGGAAAGGACGAGTACCTTAAGGAAGAAATCATTTTTCCTCCCAAGTTCGGACAACGGAAGACCAAAAACTATATGGTAACGTCTTGGCTTATTAACTAGCTGAATGAAATAGGAGAGAACTTTCTCTTATATGCAACTGCAAAAGAGATTTGGACACTGCAAAGAAGAATTATTTGAGTATTGAAAGCACTTCAGAATTGTTCCAAATTGAGTCTATTTACATCAAGAAGTTCTCTTGGCCACCCAATACTTCGACATTCTCAACTGCTACTGGCAAAACAACTTGATATGTTCAAAATCTATTCAAGTAAGTGTCCTCAAGAGCTGCTAGCTATAAAACAATTGTGGAACAAAAGCGAGCTTTTCAAGTTTTTCCTTCGCCTTAACAAGGACCTAGATGAAGTTCAGAAGAGAGTGATGGGAATCAAACCTCTTCCAAGTCTCTTAGAGGCATTTATAGAAGTTAGACGTGAAGAAAGCCGAAAGAAAGTAATGAATGGGATCCCAAACTCGTGCACAAAGTCTTGAAGGATCTGCATTTGTAACCTGAGGACTCCCAATCAACAACCATCACAATGAAAACTGTGAGAGAAAAGGAAGACCATGGTGTGACTACCATCAAAAGTTAAGACACCTCAAAGAATTTTTTTTTTTTTTTTTTGAAATATGACACCTCAAAGAAAATTACTAGCCCTCCCAACCTAGCAATGACATGGAAGGACATGCACATGCCACTGTCACAAAAGCAGAAATCCCCATTTCGTCAGACTCAAGTCCTTTCACTAAAGAACAAATTGAAGCCCTACAAAGACTCTTCAGCCAGAACCTACAAATTTAACCAAATATGCCTAAGCTTGGAACTGGCATGCTAGCACAAACAAGTAATTCTTTAGAAGCACTCACAATCAATAAGAACAATCGTTCGCGGATCACTGATTCAAGAGCCTTAGATCATATGAAAGGAGACAGGACACTCTTACAGGAGTACAGAGCATGTGCTAAAAAGTATGCAGTCAAAATAGCTGACAGATCTCTATCAAAAATCGAGAGAATAGGTTCTGTCTTGGTCACAAAGGAAATTATTCTTAACATTGTTCTTTACATTCAGAACCTAAACTATAATCTACTTTCATTTAGCAAAATGACTCAAGATCTATATATAAAACTAAATTCTTCTCAAAGGTGATATTCCTTATGTAAGCCTTGCACAAAAAAGAACCTGTGTGCCAAATTCCAATCATTGTATCAAACAAAATAATGAAATTATGTTATGGCACTACTGTCTAGGTCATTCAAACTTTATGTATCTGGAAAAGTTGTTTCATCCTTTTTTCAATAATAATAATCCAAAGTCTTTCTGTTGCGAAATATGACAAGTTTCAGAACACACTTGCGGCAACTATCCTAGTCTTTGTACAAACCATCTCAACCATTTTCCATGATTCACAGTGATGTTTGGGATCCCTCAATGGTGAAAAATATAATGGGAACTCAATGGTTTTTAATATTTGTGGATGATCACACTAGATGGACATGGATATTCCTCATGAAAGAAAAATATGAGGTAAGACAAATATTTCAAAATTTCAACTCCATGATACAAACCCAACAACATACCAAAATCCAAGTTCTAAAAATTGATAGTTCCAAAGAGTACTTCAAAATTGCTTTGGATACTTATCTCTTGAGTCAGGGGATTATACACATTAGTTCCAGTAGTGACACCCCTCAGCAAAACAGCATTGCTGAGAGGAAGAACTGACATCTTATATGAGGTAGCCATGATCTCTCGTGTTCTCCACTCATGTTCCAGAATTCTTCTGAGGATTTGGGACACATCATAGATAGTATTACTGAAATGTAAAGTTGTACATGGGTTGCACCCCCTTGGTGCAATGCAATGCTAATGTTTATACTTTTTATCTTAAAAAAAAGGAGAGGTTGTTCTTACAGCATCATATCTAATGTCTTCCTGAGTATCTAAGTTTGAAACTCCATGTCAGGTTTTACTTCAAGCCTTCCCAAATAGCAAAATCATCTCTTCCCTAGATCTTAAAATATTTGGATGTTCTATCTTGTTCACATACACCAACGACATCATAGCAAGTTAGATCCTAACCATCAACTTCATCTTTCTGGGCTATTCCCCTAAGCAAAAAGATTATAAATGCTACTCCCCAATCATAAAAAAGAATGTGCATTTTAAGGGATGTAACGTTTTCTGAACATGAATCCTACTACTCTAAGTCTGATATTCATGGGAAAATATGAGAAGAATATCATCTTTGGAACATTCTTGATGAATCACCTCAACCAAAACACTACAAGTTGACAGTCCTTCCATCCATGACCAATTTGTACCACAGCCTGTTGCTGATGATCACTCTGCAACCACTCCAGCCCCAAATCAATCCATAAGTCATGAACTTTGTGTCTACACTACAAGGAAAAAACCAGAGAAGGAGATAAAAACCCAAACACAACCCTCATGTGATCAAGAGTCGGAAGCAGATCCAGTACCTACTCAAATTCACCCAGATAAAGGAACTTCTGATTATGAGAATGTTTGCATCTGTTGTTGATCATTTAGATATGTCAATTCCATAAGAAAAGGTGTTAGAACTTGCACAAATCATCCTATCTGCAATTTGTCTCATATGAGGGCTATCACCATCATATCAGAAGCTTATTTCGACTCTTGATAGTTGCAGAGTTCTATTCAGGAGGCCCTCAAGAGTCCAGAATGGGAAAAAGCTGTAAATAAAGAGCTTAGAGCACTTGAAAAGAATGGCGTATGGGTAATTTCAGATCTTCCTACTGGAAAAGAATCATTAAAGGTTGAGAGACTAAAAACTTGCCTACTTGCTAAAGGCTTTAATAGTCTTACGGGATTGACTACTAAGAATCCTTTGCTCTAGTGGCCAAACTCAACACTATTAGAGTTCTCTTTTCTCTAGCCGCAAATGAAGATTGGGGACTATATCAGTTGGATGTCAAAAATACATTTCTAAATGGTGATCTAGAAGGAGAACTGTATATAATTGCTCTAACACTATCAAAGTGTGCAAATTGAAAAAATCACTGTATGCCCTTAAGCAATCTCCTCGTGCATGATTTTTATGATCAATCATGGATACACTCAATGCCAAGCAGATCATATACTGTTCGTGAAGTTCTCTCCAGGAAAGAAGATAGCGGTTCTAATTGTGTAAATTGATGATATTATCTTAAAAAGTGATTGTGATGAGAAAATATTAGGCCTAAAGAAGATTTTCCCCAAAGATTTTGAGATCAAAGCCCTCGAAAATCTCATATATTTTCTTGGCATGTAGGTGGCACAACTTAAAAAAGATATATTTTCTTTCAACGAACATATATTCTGGATTTGCTAAAAGAGACAGTATGCTTGGCTGTAAAATTGCAGAAACTACAACTAATCCAACCAAGAAGATAGGAAATGGAGAAGGCAGTGATTGTAGGACGACTCATCTATCTCTTACACACTTGACCTAACATTGGGCTTCCTTTTAGTTTGTGAGTCAGTTCATAAATACTCCAACAAAAGAGCAAATGAAAGCTGTGAATAAAATCTTAATGTATCTTAAAATAACCCCAGTCTGTTATTCAAAATAAGCGACAATACAAGTATTGAAGTTTTCATAGATGTGGATTGGGCAGGAGATCTGAATGATAAATGCTCAACAGTCGGATGTTGTTCTTATGTTTGAGAAAATCTTTTTTACTTGGAGATTTAAGAAACAACCAATAGTCTCAAGAAGCAGTGCAGAAGTTGAGATTAGAGCTCTTGCTTATGTATACGCGAAGAAATGTGGATACAAAGATTACTTAATGAAATGAAATAGAGAGTAGAAAGCTTATTCAGATGTTCTATGATAACCAGGCTGCCATATGAATTGAAAAGAACCTAGTGCAGGATAAAATACAATGAGATAGATCGACACTTCATTACAGAGAAAATTGAGAAGGAAGTCATTCAGCTAGTATGCACTCCTAAAAGGCTCCAAATTGCAGATATTCTCGCTAAAACTCTTCCTATAACTAATTTTGAAGAATTGAGTCACAAGCTGTGCATGTAGCATATCTACAGCCTACCTTGAGGAGAGTGCAGAATCCCTATCCAACTTGATAACTTGGGGATTATGGTAATCCAGTGCTGTTATCCCAGATTTTCTAGCATGGTACCTCTCCAATCTAGGATTTTTCTCTTTTTCTAGTGCAGGATTTTCCTCCAATTATATAAACTTAGGACCTGATTTTTAGCTAAACTTTTTACTATATATTCTGCACATTCTTCATTCACTAATAAGACGAAAAAAACCTAAAGTTTCCTCTCCGTTTCTTCAACTCCTCTTTTAGGTTTTCTTCAGTGATCAACAGAATTAACTGTATACTCGTACACTTCATTTCAAAAAGATAATAGAAGAAGTAATATCAGACAGTACAAAACATTTTTTTAGATACCTAGTTCAGTAAAACCAGGCTCTATTTTTGCTTGTTCCAGTAGAGTTTCCACAACTTCTTTCTGGTTCATGTCGAGCTGAAGACATCTTTCTATGAGATTCTGAACCTAAAATGAAAATCAAGAAGGAAAAAAGAATGTTAATCATGACGGTTACAATCTCCCTACAACAAATTGAAGAAAACCCAAAGATGATTTGCAAGATTACAGTAACCAAGAAAAAGGATTAGAAAAAGAAACTTAGGGGTTTCAAAAAAGCTGCTTTTGACATAATTTTAGAAAACCAAATAGGTTCAAGTGCACATAGGTTATTACTGTTTCATTACACATAAATTTACTTTGATGGATGAACTAATGCCCCATGAAATCCCAAAGGCAAAGAGCAACCAAATCATCTTACATTCCAGCATGGCTTCTTTTATAGGACATTCTTTTATAGTGTGGCATGAAAAGATTATTTCTTCATACACTTACATAGGGACAACACCATCAACCTCAATTAAACCAAATGATAGCAAAATTCAACCAACATAATCATTATCTGACTACTAGCAAAAATAGCAGTTTTTTTTAGATAATGGGGAAATATTGTATCAAGGTATCGAGGTGGTGTCACTCATGTTTGCAAGATCATTTCCCTCAAGGAGAGGATGACCTTTAAAGAAAATAGATAAGGTCCCCTGAACCAGTGATCTCTCATGCCATCAAAAGATAAGCAATGCCCTCAAAAGTTCTTCTCTTCCTTTCTTTTCAAATAACCAATATAGGGCCCAACAAATGAAGTTAAGCATATTCTCCTTGGAATTCCCTTGACATGGAGCATCCCAGTCCAATAGCAAGCCATTGGAAATCCAAAGCAAGCTGAGGAGGTTAAGGATAGAATTCAACAACCTTGTCGCTTCCAGATACCGAAGAAGTTGGTTCAGGATTCACACTCACAAAGACACATAGGGCAATTATTGATCAGAATTCTACCTCTTGCAATCAAATTGTATATGGTAAGAATCTGTCTCCAAGTGGCATTCCAAGCAAAAAATGTTATTAGAGCTGGATCTTTCCTCTTCCAGATTGCTCCCAGGGAAAACCCAAAGAAATATAAATTTGAGACAAAAAATTATAAAAGACTTAACTTTGGACACCCCACTCTTTGAGAAAGGCCATACGGGAATATCCTTATCATCTAAACTCATCTTGCTTGGAGCTTGCTAGCCAGTAAACCTATTCATACACTTCAATAGCTCAAATGCCTTGAAAGTTGAATGTTCCACTTGGATCCACAACCACCCAACTCCAAGTAATCACTCACCAAACCTTCTTTACTTCTGGACACATTCAAAACACATAAATTGTCCGTCAATCTCCTTTCAATGCACCAGAAATTGTCCCAGAAGCTCACACAGAGACCACTAGACAACCTTAAGTGAACAAGATTAGCCACCACACTCCAATCCCGATTTATTTAGCTCCATAAGCTAGAGCCATACACCCCCTCAATTCCTACTTGTTCTCAATCCTCTCTTAGCACTGACTCTAACAACCTCCATCCATAGCCCCTCGTCATCATAGTTGAATCTCGAGAACCCTCTGGTTAATACGGACTTATTCAACTCTGCAAGGATCCAATAGCTAGTCACCAACTAGAGAAGTGTCTTGAAAGTCTCCAAAGCACCCAGCGGTACTTCCTTTGATCATCAGATTTATTTTTACACTACTTTTAGTGTAAATTATAAAATAAAACTAGTATATTTTGTATCTAGTTCATTTGGTATACTGTGGTATAATTCCGTATTTTTTACCTATGTTTTAATTGCCTAAATAGTATATATGATAAAATGTTGAAGAATATTAAATTGAGATATGAACTTAATTATAAACAAAATTATAGACATGTCAATACCAGGCCACAGATATTGAATTGAGATACCCGACTATCCATTCCGTGACAAACATACCCTCTATATTTTTTGTGCCTTTTGGAAAGACACCAGTTCTTCATCTTCTCTAAGTAAGTGATATGTCCATCATATTTTATAATAGAGATTTTTTGGATTTGTGACTTCTCCACAGACATTCAGACAAAATAGAAGCTTGAAAAGCATCACCACGTCATTAGTTTTCTTTTCTTTTCTTTTCTTTTTTAATGTAACACCACCATACCATTAGTGTCTAAAAAGAATATCATCCTGAATCTCTTTGATCATCGACTCTGAAAGCTTCTTTCAAGAAGATATAAATAGATTACATACTCAATGAAAATTCTTGCTGTTAGTGGTAATTGTGCTTCCAGATTGAAGCCCATGTCTTAGGGGCACTATTCAGGCAAGTTCTCTTAACAAATACCTGCCTCTTAATTATCAGGAATCAATAATTCTTTCCGTTTTCTAAAAGAAATAACTTTGACAGTTAGAGTCTAACCCAGCCAGATGGAAGTTTTTCCTAGACTCTTACACTCCAGTACCTGCAATCTACTGCTTCTATCTCTAAGTATCAGATATAAGATTCAAATAAGACTAGTTGAATTGTGCTGTTGTAACAAGATCATTCATCGAGTATGAATGACCCATATATTAGCAACCATATTTGAAAGTACTTACATTTTCCTTAGTACTAGTCCACTGGCTTCAACCAGTGGACTACAATCCATAATACTCATTCAGCCCGAAAATCTCATATGCAACCACTAAAACCGATATACCCAAATGTCATTCCCTCTTGCAACTCAAAATGCATTGCTAATTTGTTGACAGTTAGAGTTTAACCCAGCCAGATGGAAGTTTTTCCTAGTCTCTTACACTCCAGTACCTGCAATCTACTACTTCTATCTCTAAGTATCAGAAATAAGATTCAAATAAGACTAGTTGAATTGTGCTGTTATAACAAAGTCATTCGTCGAGTATGAATGACCCATATATTAGCAACCATATTTGAAAGTACTTACATTTTCCTTAGTACTAATCCACTGGCTTCAACCAGTAGACTATAATCCATAACACTCATTCAGCCCGAAAATCTCATATGCAACCACTAAAACCGATATTCCCAAATGCCATTCCCTCTTGCAACTCAAAATGCATTGCTAATTGTTGATAGCTAATAGATAAAACATAATCTGAGCTGCTTTCCTAGGTATGAAAACGCATATTTAGCTGATAAAGGTTGCCTAAAAACTTGTTATTAGAATAAAAACATGTGTAATATCATATGTAAATAATTCAGAATTATGTATGATGCATTCCATTTGATGAAGTTCATAGCTAGAATACCAGATATTAACTTCAAGGAACAGAAGATAACATCAAAAATAAACTGAATGCTGAAGATTCACCTCAAATCAAATCGTTTAAATTTCTCCTTGTCGGAGATTATGAAAGTAATAATGTAGAAGTAATATCTTAATAATTCTTCAACACATAAAAGCAAACCTAAGGATTTAAAATGAGGTTTCCATTTGACCCCATTAGTTAACCTTAACCAGAAGAAAATTTATGTGATAACAGATCCACGTGAACGATCTAAGCATCAGCCTCACATGTGGGAAACTGCTGTCTAATTATCAATCCAAATATCCATTTCTCAGGTAGTTGAAAACTCCAAGTCAATGACCAAGTTCAGTTTCAAAATATATGTAAAACAGAAGGATCCACTATGGACATATCAAATGGCAACCAATAAAGCACATTGCACGACATGAGGCCAGGTCAAATGCAGAACAAAGTCTATGGGACATAAAATTCTTTAGTGGAACATGAAATTATGAAAGGATTTTTACTTTTTAGATTATTTTTCTTGCAAGGACATGTATTTGTAGAGTTATGGCATACTA
>NW_019014687.1:1872375-1897434 GCF_000150535.2 Carica papaya
ATGATCTTCATATTTAGGCAAAAGAAATATCAACGGCTATAAATTCATAACCAATTAACACTAGATGTAAGTATGACTAAATTCACATGCTATAAATTTATCAAAATATTTAATTGATGATATATATATATTTTTTTATTTAAATAAAATTAAAAAGATTGATGGGCTGCTTGTCCACGTGAATTAGTGAATTCGGTCCACTTGTTTTATTATAATTCCTCCAAGTCGTCCTTCTCAGTTGGATATTCAGCGAACATAAACTCTCGGCCTGTGAACTGGTGAGTGTTTATCCAATGCGGTTCATGTGTATCCTCCTGAGTTACGTTTACACACATAGATATAAGTAATTTCAGAATTTTTGTAATATATAATTATAGAGTGTGATTAATTGTGATTTTAATTCTCATATATATATATACACACTGTAATGGGTTAAATAGGAATGGTAAACTGTGTAGTTAATTTAGTTTATAGTCATTTATATTGAGATTAATCATAAAATATAGATTTTAATTTTCCTTATTTCAGCCTTCAAACGCATTGTTTCAAATAAGAAATAAATATGCCGAATATTGCATATAAAAATATTAATCATTAAATAAGACTTGAAAATAGTAAAATTCTGAAAGTAACAAAATATTTTCAATTATTTTTTCAAATATTTTAAAATCAATTGGTGATTCTAAATTATCTGGTAATTTTTTTTTTTTCAAATTTAATATCCCTAATTTACACTATAAAATGCACTCTCAATTTACCATTCAATCGTGAATTTGATACTACAAATTTTCCCAATGGCATCCCCAAAACTTCAATTTGCTCTCCTCATTCTTCTCTCTCTTGTTTTGCTCGCTCGTTCTGGTAATATTTCTTTTCTCTCTCTCTCTCTCTCTCTCTCTCTATATATATATATTAATTTATTGATGTGAATTTATAACAGATCGTCGTCACGCAAGAATGGCCCAAGAGGACTGCAGGTTTTTTGAGGGACAATGCGCAACAAGAGAAGATTGCAACAAGATATGTCCCATTCCTGGTGGTGTTTGCGTTCCTCGTCCTTCAACCTCACTCTTAGCATGTTGTTGTATAGATGCTTAATCAATTGGGGAAAAAGTTTACGCTCAATATTTCTTAATTTAATACAAATAAAATTAATAATTTTTATCGTTAAATAATTTGTATTCTGTGACGGCCCAATTAATTTAGTTTTTTTATGAAGTTACGGCCCAGTTAGTTACGCCGTTTGCACGAAGGCCCATCTATCAAGATTTGGATTTTTAATATAATAACTAAATTAAATTAAAATAATTCCACACTATTAAGTTATATTTTTAGTGTGTTTATTAATGTTTTAATTATAATACAAATTTATAAGTTATATTGTACGATAAATACACAAAAATATAACCTTTTTTTTTTTTTTAAATTATTACATAAAAATTTAGTTGGTGAGCTGATTAATATTTTTGCCTCTTTGTAAAAAGTAGTCTTTGAATTTTAGTTTTTAGCATTTCATGTCACAATTTTGTATAAAAAAATGTATATATATATATATATGTGTATTTATATATGTTATTTTCCAAAATACTTCTAAAGTAACAATATATTTTCCTATGGTCAAAATCTATTATTATTTCTCATATCCCATATGGTATTACTAATTAATGATATAAATATTTATTCACTATTATAGTAAATTTTTATTTTCACAATAATATTTCCCTAAATGAACGAAAGGTTACCGTACATGTTTAACTATTATTAAATATTTATTTTATTTAAAAAATAATAAATTTATTAAATTTAATTACCACAATCCACTAACAAATTAAGAAAATTATATATATATATACATAAGTTCAAATAAAATATAACTTATATATAGTAAAACTCTTCTCAAAGTTATTTTTTTCCCATAATTATAAGAAATTGCATATTTCTTAAATAGTTAGGATACATTTTAACTATTTTGATGCATTAAGAATATAAAATTTGTATTGAGAAGTAGATAAACAATAAATAGTGTATATTATGATTAGAAAATTTCCAAATACATATCCTGATTTAATTCTAAAAAGTGAATAGTTGACATGCAAATTAATACTTATTTACTAACATTTAAATACACACACACACACACACATATATATATATGTACGTTTGTATAAAGCATATGAACAATGCATGTTCTTTGTTATTATTACATGATTAATTAATGAATGATGAAGAGAGAGAAGGGGGCATGATAATCATGTTTTATTTCATCGACCAACAACCCATGTGTCATCCGCACATTATCTGCAACTTGTTTTTGCAACCAAATTACTAATCAATTTGTTTGGAAACGAAAATAAATACGTACTATCCTGGTTTCACTCTGCCTTCTCCGCGAATTAGGTTGTACTTGCTCATTCTGCCATGTCCCCACACACCCGGAAAGTCAAAAGTTAAATACCCAATTCCATCGTAATCACTCCCACTCCACCCTCCATTACCATCACAATCTCCATCAACTATGCAGATCAAGGATTAATTAATTTTGTTTTTTTTTTTAAATTTTCAATACAGTTTAATATATATTTAATTTTATATTATATAAGAATCAAATTTCCAATATTTATTTTTATAGAGATAGAAAAATATTATTTAATCTAAAATTTTAAATATTTTAATAATATTTTAAGTGCGTAATAGATATTTCATCAACATTCATGAAATAAAATCATCTTTGAAAATAAAAGAAAAGAAAAATTAAAGAATACTCAAATAATTTTGAAAATATAATGCAGATATGATAGCTTAATATGCAATTAAATGTTCCTACTATATCTACATGAATTTAATTAATGCAAACATTAATTTATAAATAAATTGATATGACAGGTGTTATTTTTAAAATTTGTTGAGTAATAATTTAAACTTTTTTAATGTAAAATTTGACATAATAATGACCATTGTTGATAAAGATTAAGGAATAATTAAAATATTAATCACTTAAATTATGACTTTTGAAAATAACAAATCTATGTCATCTTTTGGTACTTGCTTAACTTATCACATAATCTTTTGGTACTTGTTTGTTTTGTACCTAATTGTTAATAAATCAAAATAACATGTCTATATTGCATGCACAAATAATTATGGTGAAATTCTTATACTACAAGATGAATAGAAATATATATATATACATATCAAGTTATCAATATGTGACTACATTTTTGTTGCATAAATACTTATAACAATATAGTCACGTTTATTCGTATAAGATATGAAATTTTTTTTAGAAAAGATAAATAATAAAATTATACACGATCGTGAGTCATGAATGATCGCTATAACTTATGCATTATATTTCAAATCAAATAATTATTTCTCGTTCATTCGTAGAAGGATGAGCTGTAATAAAATTTGATAGAGGATTTTGATATTTATAAAAATGTTTGTTTATACTCAAATATTTATGTATAAAATATTTTAACTGAACAAAGATTTATTCGAGTATTTTATATTCTCATTTAAACTTTCTCACTTATAAATAGACTATTTTGATATGATTAAATTCAATTAAAATGTTTTCAGTCATAATTTTTTAAATTCAATTATTTTTCTGGAATTATGGAGCCAGTTTTATTATATAAACTCTTAAATTAAAAAATATGTATTACTTTAAATAAAAAAAAAATACTAACGTTAAATTAAATTATCATTACTTTATGAGAAGGTAATTATAGCATTTTAATTGTTAAATTTTTTTAAGCATACAAAATTAACAAAATAAGCGATGGAATGATCAGATTCGAATTACTTTGTAGTTTTCTTTAATGACAAAAAAATGGGACCCACACCAGAAGCCAGTCGCATCCAGGCAACTGTTTCTAGACTTTTTCGATGACGTGGTAATCCTATTGATATCGTGCACGACGCGTAGAGAATAGTCAACAAACGCCAACAACAGTAACGCGCTTTTATTTTCTCCGTCAACCGCCTAGTTCCAGGTAAAAAAAAAAAATCACCTCCCAGCGTGTGAGCCTATCTAACCTGACCGTATCCCCCGGTCGTCAAATTGGCTTGCTTCGGATTACCCGAACCTCATTGCCTCGGTTCTCCTGCCTATATATATCGAACTAACTTCACTCCTCATCGTCAATGTTCGTTAAGTCTTCTTCTTAACCTTCACTGGTTGATCTGGTCCTACCAGAAAAGCTTCGACTCACAGAAACGACAAAAGGAAAAAGGATATTTTCTTCTTTCAAGAGGTAAATCTGCGATCTGTGAACTAGATTTTGGAAGCCGAGAAATTCTGCGATCTGTTCGCTTTTGTTATTCTTCAATTCATTGATTACTTGATTTTTTTTTGTCGACTATTGAGCGCTTTGTTGGTTGCTGAGAAAACGGAAGAAAACGAAACGCTGATTTTTTATTTGTTCGGTGAATTTTAATTAGTTTCTTTCATTTGAGAGATCTATGTGATAGTTTGTTGTTCCAGCTCGGAGATCCGTGGATTTAACTAAATAGGATCCTTTTTTTTTTTTTTTGTTTGGTTAAAAGGAAATGGAAGAACAGAGATGAAAATTTAAGATCGAAACGCTGGACTTAAATTTCCTTCTACTATACTTTCTCGGTCACTGTTCTAAGGCCGATGATTTGATTTGAGAACAAGACTGCTGGCTGTTCAAATTGTTTTCAAAATTCTCAATTTGCATCTTGTCTGTAATCTAATTACTCGAGTTTCTCTTATTCTGGATTGTGGAAATACAGATCAAGAAAGCTGACTCAAAAGAATGGCGTTAGTCTCAGGAGGAAGGTCAACACTAAATCCCGATGCACCTCTCTTCATTCCCGCTGCTTTTCGCCAGGTTGAGGATTTCTCCCCGGAATGGTGGCAGCTAGTGACAACCTCAACCTGGTACCGAGACTACTGGCTCAGCCAACATCAGGGCGAGGACGGTTTCTACGACAACGCTGAAGATGATCTTGACAGCGGTGACATTGTTGATTTACTGCCCGACTCGTTTGATCTTGACGCCGGTGAGGACTTCTCCAATGTGGAATATCAGTTCGAAGAGTTTGTTCGATCTTACGAAGCTGAACTTGAGAACAAATCCCATCTGTCGTCTTATGGTGGTAAGGAAATGGATATCCACTAACTGAATTGAGTTTAGGTCCCATGTGAAAGTCAAACCCTTGTAGATTTCCTTTTTAATGTGTTGATTCATTCATGGATTAACAGGCCTGAAACAGGATGTTGAGGCAGAGAATTTTTTGAGAACTTTAGGGGAAAGAAGCCCCAAGTCACCGGCAGAACCAGCTAAATACATGGATAAGCCAGCCAAGTGGGTGAATGCGAAATGCAGTCCCCGAAGCATTAAGCAGCCACGCTGAACCATAATATCAAGCTTCCCTATCATGGCGGATCTCCGTCCCTCCAGTATATTAGTACTGTAGTTGTTGTTTTCTAATGGCTGTATAGGATGAGTTTGCAAGTCAAGCAGCTCATGTATCACTCCTGTTAATCCTCATGTCTTTTAACTTTCAGTTTAGTCAGAGTCCTTAGAAGGCGTGAACAAAAATGTAAAAATCTCAATCGAAAGATAAACAAAAACAGCATTCTGTTTCACCACAGATGAATTTCCCCACACATTTTCTTGCAACCAATCCCTTGAATGATCCGGCCAAAATTTAGAAAATCTAAATTTCTTTCAGATTTTATTGACACGGGGCTCTGAGCTTTCTTCCAATTTATGTTGTTTGAGAGTCAGATTGATGGTTTCCGCGTTATTCAAAGTAGAGACATAAAGGTATAGAAATATAGAAATGCATCCAGCGCTTCAAGCATGCAATGTGGTGGGATTGTTACCAAACAGGAAATCAGGTTCCAATACGGTGCCTTGGTGACAAAATGCCTAATTTTCCAACATGTCATTTCTGAGATTAGCTAGACTTGGCCATTGACATTGACTCTAATAGAATTTTTATCTTTTCCTAAATGTAACTTTATGAATAGATGTTATGAAGATTTCTTATAAACATTACCCAAATGATTGCTATATGAAGTTAATACCCACTTGAGATATCACATATTTTACTGGACAATAAATGTTAGAAGTTTGTCCATTGTCCAACCTTACCTTTCTAAACACGATTAAAAAAATATTGTGTTAGATGAGCAAACGATGCTTAAAAGCTCGAAAGTAATATGCTTGAACACTACAAAAATTGTGACTGGTTTTTTAGTAGTTTGTACCATCAACACCTATAATCTATTTTCCTCCTCTTTTCCTCAGAGTTAAAAACTGACAAGGAAAAAGATCATACAACGTGCATTAGCCATGGAATCATTAGCTTCATACTTACAAGGCGAAGCCCGCACTTTGAAATCATCTGAACCTTTTTCTCTCCACAATTTCATTTGCCTGGTAGTGGGAAGAACTTATCAAACAAAATTCCTCTCTGATCTTGGAAGCAAAGCATCCACAATTGCAATAAATTCAGTTTCGATATATGGATGCTTTGAGCCTACTCCTACTAGAGCTAAGCTATGAATCTCAAGTCTATTTGAGACCAAGGGAATCGCATTATTTGTTTGTCATTCAATGGTCAAGCCTCATCAAGCAGACACCTCTGACAAGAAGTCAACATTTCCCTGTCGTTTTTTCTTTTTCTGAGCTTCATCTTTTGTCTGGTTGCCTATGATATCAGATATAGCTCCTGGAAGCCAAAACCCTGGTCTTTCGAGAAATGCTGCCCTGTCGAGAACCAACGGTTCTCTCAAGGTTATCCCAATGCCATGGAATGTCCACAGTGTCAAGTTTGCTTCACCTTTAAGACCCAGAGAAATCCAACCTAAACCAGCCACAGCAATGTCAATGCTATTCACATCCCAACTAGTTCCAGACACTTGAATTTCCTTCTCTTCCCATTCGCCTAATTCAGAAGGATGGTCTGCAACGACGGGTGGCTGTCAAAATAAGCCAAAAAGATAATGCTCAGTCTGGAGCAGGGATTGCTTCAAAAGCATCTATATAACCTTTGCTTGCATGCAAGGAACAACTATTACTAGCAGTCTTCACTTCAATCATCAAAGTAGTTAAATAATAGGTTATCTGTGAATTATTCAAGAAGAGGTTTCACAGGTGTCAGGAAGCATTGAAAGAAGTGAACTAGAAAGTGAAGTAAGAAAACTGGTTATGCTGGTTTCCCTTGTTTTCTACAAAAACCAACTAAAAGTGATTTGTGAGTTTATCCAGCACCCTAGGAATCATGCAAGCTTCAATTGGCAACCTATTTCCAAGAATGCCATAAGCACATAATGACAATTCTTACAAGACTTACAAGACAAACATACCTGCAGCCTCACCCCAATGTGACTCTTACGTATTTCTTCCGCATTATCTATCTTCCCTAAGTGCAGAGAAACATTTGGTGATGCCCAAATTGTGATATATATTGTTTCAACCGAAGCATGATCGAGATCCAGTCTGACCAAGCCACCAACATGAACAGCTTGTCCCACCTGGAGTTGGAGAACATATTAAATCCATTAAGAGTACCAACATAACCACCGCAAGGAATTGAGTACATTACTTTGTTAAGATAACATATAAAAACAACCTAAGATAAGATCTGCACCACAACAATCGTGGTAAATCTGTATAATTAATAATCTAACCTAGGAAATCCAGTGAAACAACTAGCTGAGCATTTGAAACATTAGCCACGATATCAAAAAGCTAAAGTTGCACAACTAGCTCTTGTCTCAAATGCTTATTTTTCCTTCCTAATATTAAACTCAATCTGGGACTTCTTTATTACTCAACAAAACTTGAAGGCAGCTTCTGTTTTCTTTTTGTCAATTTATCTCAATATCCTTAATGCTTTGTATGACAAATGCATCCCATTAATTCGTGCACATTATTTTTTTGAAATAAAAAGTACAAAAAGTATATTAAATCATTAGCACCAAGGGAGTGCCACCCATTTTGTCTAAATGCAGAAGGTGGTAATAGCATTGGAGTGGGACAACTTGCCTTCACTCTATATGTCCGTGGTTGTAGTTCCTTTCGTATTTCAACCATTTTCTGCTCATCCCTAGTCAGTCTCATGGACATCAGATATGGATGTAGAAGGCCAGGAGTGTCATACATTTTTGCCTTGGCTGACAAAATCCCTCCAATTCTTAATATCCCAAGAGTCGTTCCAGGAATTGGAGCTTCCGTAAGCTTTGTGACTCTTGCCCCCTCCTTCTTTGCAAATGCATTGATTAGAGTCGATTTGCCTGCATTTTGCGCCCCTATGACCCAAACATTCCCTCTAGGACCAGCCAATTCCTTAATGAAGGTCAATAAGTTCCTCACACCCAAATCCTTATGAGCACTAACCAAATATACCCCACTTAGCTTAGGTGCCCCTCCAGCCTTTGCACGGTGTCGAATCCACCTATCTAGTCTAGTTGGTGAAATCTGCGAAGGGAGGAGATCAACCTTTGTAGCTACGAGAACAAGCTTTGGCAACTTTTTGGCAAGCTTAGAGTCATTTTGGGCTCCTTCTAACATCTTGAACAAAGACTTGGCTGCCCGTTTTGGGAACGAACCATCAAAATCAACACAATCAACAACCATAACTACAACGGTAGCATTAGCATTTCCAGTAGGTTTTATCAACCTGGTAGCAACCAACCTTTCAAAATCAAAATCAGGTATCAGATTTTCTGCTGCCTTATTCTTCACTTGCCCATAATTCCTCAAAGAATGGCATCGGGCACACACGGTAACCTCATCCTTTTCCTTCTTTCTTAGCTCCCTAGCTATCCTCTTTCTTTCTGCTTTAGACAATCTCTGCTTTCTCCTCTTCTCTATCGTCTCCTCTGTTATGTTACCATACCCCACACCTGCAGGAGCAAAACTCTCCAACTCTAGATCATCTTCTTCTATTTCAAGCTTAGCTTCCCACTCATCAGACTCCCAATCTAATTCACCTTCCTCTTCATCTCCCTCCTCCAATATACCCTCAGTGTCCCCTTCTGCTTCATCATCATTAAATTCGGACCAGTATGATATACCCTCAATATCATCCTCCTCCACCTCCCGCCATTCCTCCTCCTTTATCTCGGTGAGCTTTCTCTTCTTGAAATAGCCAGGCAAATTCGGGTCTTTGTCTTGCATAAAAACCCCACAACCAGGACAAATAAGCCCGTAGTTCTCATCCTCATCCCTCCCTTCACTCAAAACTGGACTCCTCCCTTTCTTAGGTGTGACTTTCCCTTTAATTCCATCTTTTGTTTGCGGAAGTGACTGGTTTTTTAATGATAAACAGATAAATGAAACTTCCTTCTTCCAATTTTTGATTATCTTCTCATATAATCCTGTTAGAGTGAGATTTATATAAAAAGTAGGTTCAGAATTCAAGCATAGAAAATTGAAGAAGAAAACCGATAGGAAATTTACCTGTAAAAAAAGAAAAATTCCTTTCTGGTACTCCATTGATTCTACTGCCATTGTGCTCGTGAAGTTTCAGATTCAGTCTAGTTCCTGTGGACAACAAGAACGCCATTTCTGATTTCTCCGAGTCGCCAATGACCTATTTCTCCAGGGAATTTTGAACTGCGAGAGCGAGAGATCATCAAACCAGAAGTAATTTTTCTGGGCTACTTCAATAAAACGGCGTCGTGACATGATTTAGTTACAGCTGACCAAACGGTGCGTATTTTGTTCTCCTTGCGTGATGTCAGCACCAAGTTTTGGGGGGACTAGAGTGCCAAAATACAGCACGCAAGTTGCTGCCACGTAGATATCTCCGGCAGTTGACGTGTCAATCTCACGCCACGATGGAGGAGCCGGCGGAACTCGTGGCCGACATCCTTTCTGGTTTCCTCTTTTATTTTATTTTATTTTATTCCTATTTATTATTATTATTATTATTTATTATTTTTTTCACGAGTCCTCGTCGAATTCCACCACTCCGATTCGTAAAAACACACACCCTTCCAGAGAGCCTCATATAAAAATCAAGCAAGAGTCTATCGCCTTCTTTATTCGTATATCAAATTAAAAGGAGAAAAACGGCGCCGTTCTGATCGTCTGGTTGACGTATCCAGAAAGACCCCTAAAAATAAGTCCAAGAAACTCGAACACCATGGACGACAAAGTAAACCCACCACCAGGGGAGGTTGTTGAACTCTTAGCTCCCTACCTTGACGCCAAAACACCAGCAGCTGCTTCTTGCGTTTCAAAATCATGGTACGCGTCCATGTCCGCCGAGCACTTATGGGAATCCCTCTGCACCACCCACTACCCTTCCATCGTAGCCCTCAGAGCCACTGACCCTTCCGTCTCCTACCGCCGTCTCCACGCCATTGCTCACGTCGCCGGAGAAATCCTCTCAGACCCGCCTCTCCGTCAAGGATCTCATCTTCATCATCGACTTGCGCACCAAGAATTCCTCTCGCCTTGTCGCTACGGTATCGAAACCGTTCAGCGAATTGCTCCTCAATTGTGTCCAACCCGGTCTGTTCAGATTCGACATTGACGTGAGCTGCTAGCCGCCTGTGCCATTGTCCGTCATGAAAGGTGCGGTTTATGGGATTGAAGACTTGAAGTTGACGTGGGTGGTGGTGATGAGGGGATGGGCGGGAGTGTTTACGATGATGGAATTGGAGGGGAAGCTGAGGTTCGCGTCGGGGGATAAAGGATGGCTCTCTCAGGACTTGCCTGCGGCTGGGTGTTGCACGTCTAGCAGCATGATTAGAGGGCCTGTGGCCGATTTCAGGTTTGGATTTTTTGGCGGCGACGGAGGCGGAAGCATATTTAACAGAGGGGCCGGTGAAGAAGGCGAATATGCGTGTTGGAATGTTGAATGCTGTGAGCTGGAGGTATATAGGGATTGATGATGGGTTAAGGTATCTGCAGCGTTATCTTTTACCTTTTTAGGTGTTGCCATGTGTAGATTAGAACTTCGTCCCTGCCATTTTTTTTTTTTTTTTGGGTAGAATCCCAGAGAAGTTTTTATTTTCAACAGAGTATTCAGAAGTAAATTTATAATTAAGGTTATCCCTGTGATAATTTCTTATTTTAAAATTAACAATTCTGAGTCAAATTTTATGGAGTCATTAGATTTTTAAATTAAAAAAAAAAAGGGGATGTATTAAAAAATAATTTTTTTTAAATAGAAGTCAAAATTAGGCACTTACAAAATATTTTTTTCTCATAAAATATAAATGAACTAATTGAACTATTGAGACACATGAAAGTCCATAATATATATATATATATATATATTCTTCTGATCAACCTCACATTCTTTCTGATTTTAATGTAAAAATTGATCCAATTAGGGATGGAAAATCAGCCCGAATTTTTCTTAGAATTAAAGAAATATAAAGCAAAAGCCTTGCAATTTTAGAACATGCACGAGAATTGTTACAGAGAAAACTAAAAATAACCCTGTGCAAGGATCAACGCCGTAACAACATTACGGAGTGAGAAGCAATTAGATGAACCATTAGCAACGATGTATAAATTTCGACAGCCAAGAGAATAAGAAAGTAGAAAATATTCAAGATAAAAACCCATGACTGAACAAAAAATTCTAAAGAAAAAAAGACAATTGTTCTTGACAATATAAAATTTATCATTTATATCTATAAAGTATTACTGAAAACATAGAAATTTTTAAAGAATTATATCGCATATATTTATAAACTTCTATAAAAAAAAAATGAACAATTTAAAAAACTCCTCGAAAAGCAAATCTAAAAATTTTTCTCTTGTTGAATCATAAACCTCAACTGCATAGATGTTTGCTCATTTTTCTTCCTCGGAGTAAAGTTCATCATTAGAACATTTATCCTTTCTCAACTTTGGTATTCTTCGGTCTCAACCCTAGTTGCTTCACTTCTTAACCATTTCTCCTCCTTTCCTCTTTGTCACCATGCAAATCAGATGAGGAATCTGAACCTCCCTTTTTGATGTTGTCTTCGGATGCTAACCATAAAAAAGGATTTGATATTTACTTTTGTTAAGATATAATATTTGTACATCACATGCCTTTTTCTTGAAAATATTTTTGATTATTTTGGTATACAAAAATAGAATTGTTAGAGTCAATATTCTTTTTTAGAAATACAAAATCGAAATATAATGTTGAACAAATAGATCTAACTGTTGAGTTATATGACAACAAACTTAAAAAAATAAATTATAATAATTTTATGGCTGTAAAAAATATGTTAGATGCGTTTAATTGAATAAAAGTTTTGAAATAGATCGTGTTATTTTGAAATGTAATAGTATTTTTCGTACCAATATAAAATGTTAGTTTACTTTTGAACATGTTTTATTTGCTCTGTTTTTCTTCAGATACATGTGGCACGTTATTAGAATATTGTACATAGATGTTTTTACTAGTATTAATCTAGATTTGGATGCTAAGGAAGAATATGAAGCATTTCAAAAGACTTGGAGATCCAATTAGAAGAAGATAAGTAGTTTAATGCAACATTACTTTACTATTTTTTACTTGTATTTTTTATTTGCAATTTGATATAAGTATTGAAGAATATTTAAATTGTTATTTTTTCTTTGATTGTTGTTCAGAGATCATTCCAAAATAAATAAATTATATATGAAAGTTATAATTGTAAACTATAATCAAATTTATAAAAGCATTGATTTATATATTTCTCTGAGTATCGATTTTAGAAAAAAAAAATTAATTTCTTTTTTAGAATTATTTAAAATTCTAATTAAAAAAAACAAAATAAATTTTTATTATTTTAATTAAAGTAATCAATCTTCTGTCATTAACATACTATTATGCATAATCTATAATATTTGAAAATTATTTAAAATTTTATTGAATCAGTATCTGAAAATCCTAATGATGCATATAATTGTTAGTGAAAAATTAAGTGATATAGGCAATTCAAACCATATCTAGGTATATCGATGATCAAGCATTAATTTGCTAATTGGTACTAACTACTAATTGTAGTGCACCGAAATTAAAGTTTTTAAATTGGTATTAATCCTAATAGTAATTTAATAATCTTCAAAGTTCGAAGGAAAGATATTTAATTACTTGAGAAAAGTTGCAAGAAAATTCGTTGCACCGACTATGCATGGGGAGAGGAGGAAAACACAGGATTCATAGACACGTGGCGAGACATTAGTGGCTGATTGAGCTTTTCAAGACTTAGGGTTTATGAAATACGTGTAATAAGAATATAGTCTCCCATTTAACTAACCTCTGAACGTGGACGTCTGTCCTCTTGCCCCCCCCCCCCAAGTCTCTTCTCTTTCTTCTAAATTCCCGAGTGATTTATTTCCAAAGATAGTTTAAAGGTTTTAAGAGAAAAAAAAATGGAAGACGGTGTTTCAGAAGCTGAAAGCTTACTGCATCCAGTAAACCTAGCAGCAGCAGAAGATGGTGAAGAGAAAGAAAACGGAAACGGAAGTGGAGGAGATGAAGGAAAAGAAAGTGGGTTCGTTAGCAATCTCATTTCTAACTTGGTTCCTTCACGAAGTGGGGAAGAAAAAGCAGAGGAAGAGCAAGAAGAAAAAAAGGATGAAGAAGATGGAAGTGGAGGAGATGAAAGAAAAGAAAGTGGGTTCATTAGCAATCTTATTTCTAACTTGGTTCTTTCACGAGAAAGTGAAGAAGAAAAAGCAGAGGAAGAGCAAGAAGAAAGGAAGGATGAAGAAAAGGGAGGTGGGCTTTTAAGCAATCTTATCTCCAACTTGGTATCTCCAGTAACTAGTCCAAAACCAATAGAGAATGGGGTTAAAGTTGAAGACTTTGAAGGCAAAGACGGCATAAGAAATGAAGATGGCGGCACCAGATCAGAGGCTGAAGTGGGTACCAGTGACGCTGGAGGAGGACCCGCTCACAGTTTCATAAATAATTTCTTCCATAAAAAATGCGAAGGCAAGTTAGGAAAAAATGAACAAGAGATCCAGAAAATAGAGACTGTTCAAAAGAAAAATGAACCAGTCAAGAGTGATAAAGATGAAGGTGGAGGTGGAGGTGGCGGTCTCATTAGTAACATTATTTCTCACTTGCCAGGTATTCCTTTTCAGTTTTTTTTTCTCTTTTTTGCTTTACTTGTTCCTAATAGTTTTCTCTTGGTCATAAGATTAAGATTTGGGTGTTGTCTTTCTGGAACCAGAAGATGCAGCTCCATCAACCGATGAGGCCTCCATTCTGATTCACTCCATTGTTCACGACTAAAAAATATCATTTCTGTAATTGTCTCCAGTTTTCGATTAATGGATTAGGAAAGTGGATGTGCAGGAGTACTGTAAACCTTTTTGTTCACCTATTTTATCAGGAGTTGATTTGCAGAATTTGTGAATTTGGATCGATTATAAGTGGTCCTTTGGCTTTGTTTTGGGTTAAATATCAGTGAAAACGATGATGTGGAAGCTTAATCACAGTGGTTTTGATTCTTGATTCATGAAAATTTCCTAGTTGATCCAAGCTTATCAAAGGTACAGAGAAAAGCTTCCGTCTGAGAAGATTTTAAGAGTCGGTTATTTGTCAGTCAAGACGCTTCGCATGCTGATATATGATTATATATATTTATGTGTTACCCAATTGATTTACATAGCATCAATCTCCATGGAAAGCAAAAGAGAATCCAATAACTCAAATCTTTATAAAACTATATATTAAAAGCTTTATTTGAGTCTATTTAAATCTTCTAGCAGAACAAGAGGACAATGCCACAAGTGTAGGCACAAAGAGAAAGACACTGAAAGAAAATCCAAGCAACCGTTTGACCAGAGGACCCCATCACCAGTCACTCTCTCCTTAAATTTAATATAAAATTGGAATCTCTTAATGATCATATCATATGAGTTCATAAACATTTTCCAAATGACCAACACACCCTCTTATAAGTGAAAAAATCCCGCATCCTTTATTTCTATTTCTTGATTTTATTTGCCTTGACATAATTTGCTCTCTGGTAAGCTGTAACTAGATTACCTTGGTTTACTTAATGGAATGTTTCGTGATATTTTCAGTATGGTATGTGGGTTTTCCTTCATGCTGGTTTTCTGGTTGTAGAACAATTTGTACTTGGGATTGACGGGGACACAACTGTCATTTCATTTTAACAGAGAAGCAACTAAATTTAGTGTGGACAAAGGGGTGCTCTGGCCTGTTAGCTGTTCTTTTGCGCCATGTCTGATATGTATTGTTGGTTTATATCCAATCACTAATCTATCAGTGACAAGGAGGTTTAAGTAAAGTGTGAACATGAACAAGTAGTGTATAAAATGGATCATAAGAATACGGAGGAGGAGGTCTTTTGTAGTTTGCAGTTTGCAGATTGAAGATGGAGAGGAGAAGATTGCTGTGCTTTCAGCACTCAATTTTCTTTAGAACAAAAAAGAGCTTTCTTCGAAAATTTAGACCCCGCCTTCGACACAAGGCCAAAGGTAATCAATACTAAATCCATTATCCGTTAATCTTGCTCTATGTATCTCTTACACCTGCACACACCCAGAAGATTTAATAGCTTCAGAATTGATCTCTTTTTATCGATCACACTAAGTTTGGGGATGTGATGATTCCGCGCCCTTACATCTCTATTGTATACTGAGCATGGCAGGGAAGGGGAACGGGCTTAGAGGCCTTTACAAGGACATGGAATCTTGTAGAGAATACAAAGATATACAAGTCATGTGGGAGATAATTCAATCTTCTTCTCCTGCAAATGCTCAAAACAACAGGAAGAACAGGATGAATTCACTTTGGAGATTCTGTTTCAGGCCGGCTTGAGGATTATGTTTCTCTTGATATCGTTGAAGTGTTCTCGGAATGGAAGGAGGGAATATGAAATGGCATGTATATATCAGCTGCCAGTTTGGGACTAAAGTTTTGGTTTGGTTTGGTTTTGTTTATCCCAGAAACTTGTGTATCATGATTCTTCAAAGATAAAGCATAAAATCAAATCTGGAACTTGAAAGCCATGGGCATGATCAAGGGTTTCAAATATTATCCAGATTCCTACAGGCTACAGCATCATATTCCTTAATCTTTCACTATATTGTCCCAACCTTTCACCAATCTTGCAATAACAAAAGATAGACTCGACTAATATGTTACATTTCAAGTTAAATATTGGAAACAAGACAACCTCAATTTCCAGGACAAGAGGCATAGTCATCAAGCAGCATCTCCCAAATGGAGAAGCATCCAGACACAATGCCATAGTTTATTTTCTCTTTGATTAGTATGTATACAAATATCCATTTTGATTATGTATTTGATAATGTTTGCTAAGTTATAATTATATCTAATATAAAAATAATATATTAAAAAACATATATAACAAATTATAAAATATAAATATAATGTATATAATATATATTATAAAAATATAACAATATTATATGCAATATTATAAAACGTTTAAGTTTCAGAAATATGTATTGGATTGAAGATATATTTTATATTAGAATATACCTTCAAATAATAAAAAAATATAACAGTTTTCTTTTATTCAATATAACAAAAAATAAATTCTGCAAAATTTAAAAATTAAATGATATGATCAAATATAAACAACATATTAGTATAGAGAAGTAAGAAGATTTTCTTTTATTTATATATAATAATAATAATAGTAATATGAATATTCTATATATTGTATATAACTATATATATACACACACAGGTAGGAGGGCTGAGAATAAACGTAGCCCCTATTTCCAATGTGTGTATGTACAAGTACTGCATATATTATCTGACGGAGGGGGGCGGTATTCAATAAGTAACATGGTGTTTTTAGAAGCAAGCAAGATAACCCGGCAAGTATCATTCATCAAGATCAAAATTGATGTTCTAATTCAATAAGCAACATGGTGAATTTGATTGATTGTAAACTTAAACTTGAAAGCCATGTACCCGATCGATCACAGCTTTTCAGTACTACCCATATTCCTACACCATCATATACCTCCATCTATTACTATACTAGCCCAAGCTTTTCACCAGTCACCAGACCAATATACTACACATCTATATGACAATATCAGCTTATTACTAGCCTCCAATCACTCAAATCTTGAAAACAGAAATACCCCAAATTCCAGCACAAGGAACAGTTTCACCACGTCATAACAAGAATCGATTAATTCATCAAGCAGCAGCTCCCCCGTGAATAAGCATCTGATCGAAGTGCCACACTCCTGCAAGGCCACCAAAAAGGAATGATTACAAATATCACAAGCAGATAAAAGTATTACTGTAAGAATGTGAACTTGGAGGGTGTTGGCACAATATTTACCATGGCCTTTACCGACCAACCTCAGTTGACTAACATAGTCTGATATCTTCTTAATGGCTTCAACCTGTGTTGCAAAATGCATTAATCACTCTCCAAACAATTCGTGATTATCATATTTAATATAGAATTTGTTTGTAAACTATTGCTGTTGCTGCCCCATGGAGAGATTAGATTGTGGATGTTGTTCTAATGCGCAAGTAGCAGGAGACACTTAAAAACTTCTAATTAAATCCACTCCAACAATTATTCAAGCAACTAATGAATCCAATAAGAAGAAAATCAAAGCTTCTGTACTCACCTGCTCAGTTAAGAACTCGCTCTCAATGAAATCAGCCATCTGGGGGTCATTGTTCCCATCTGCAACCTGTTATCCATAAAAAAAAAGGGATGTACCTCATTAGGAGACAATTGTAAAGAATAAAAAACGCACAAAAAAGAAAAAGAAAAATACTTCAGTAGGCCCAAACAGAGGGAATAATGGTAATGGAAGATTCAAGAATCAACATTTTCACAAATCCATTTTATTAATTGAAGTTAAAGGAAAAGAGAGGGTGAAAATATGTTACCCTGTGCAGGTTTAACAGTTTTTCATTTGTTAGCTTCTCCAGAGACAGTGCCAATTCCATAGCTGAATCAACAAAAGGGGAAAACATGGCAAGTTAATATCATGTACAATTGGTTGAACACGTATTAGCACATGAATACCTATTTACTGTAAATAACTGAATAAAGAGAGTAAGAAACTTACCGTAAAGTGCATCTCCTTTCTCTTCATGCTCAAACTCTGAAGGTGGCATCAGTATGGAGTGTAGTTTTACTTTCCCTCCTCGCTTGTTCTGATTATAATTAATGATTAGTACAAAAATCCACAGGAAACCAATAAGAAAGACCTACTTTTAAAAGAGAATATCTTCTAAAGTACCTGATATTCCATCAATTTTTCTGCGTGTTCTCTTTCTTCTTCACTGGACTCCTTGAAAAATCTGATTGCAACAAGAGCACAAATCACCAAATTGTTTTCACACAATTACATATAATAGATAACGAGAAATTGAGTATTGTTTAAATTACTTGGCAAGCCCTTTCAGAGCAACGTTGTCCCTATCGAAATATGCATACAGGGAGTGGTACACATACGAGACATTGTATTCCACACTGCCACAAAGAACAAGGAAACACCATAAACAACTGCATTTATATATCCCGCTTCTAAAGTTCCTTGACTAATGAAACTTGAGCCGGAACCTAAACTCAAAAGCAAATAAAAGCGGAAAAAGAGGGAGGTCATTACTTGATCTGTTCGTTGAGTGCTGCTTCACACTCGTCTGAAAATTTCTGGCGAGCAAGCGAAATCTGAGGGGAGATCGGAACAGGAAGAGCGTCCTTATTCACTTCTGCAAATGGCTGGAAAACTACGCCTGTTAGTGACGAGTTATTGAGCTCTGTAGAGGCAGATACCATGAATCCATTTCCATACTTTCTGTGCACAAAGGGCAGAGCAGCAGAAGAAGAGGAAAAAAGAGCAGAGAGCCTAGAAGACGATGAGTTAGAGGAGCCAGTCTGCTGCGCTGGGAGAGAAAAAGCTGAAGCTTGTCTCAGAAACATGCTTAGAGTTTTGAATAAGTAGAGGAATTATCAGAAATGGAGATTCAAATATGAGATTGTAAATCAGAGAGCGGTGGTGGCGGATGGAGTGTGGAGGAAGATGAGGTTGTTTATATACACCAATACGAGGGCTTCTCACAGGAGTTCCAGGCTGGCAAGGCTCTATTTGAATCGTTGGATAGAAGACACGTGTAAGGTGGATATTCAAAAAGGATAGGAGGCGTGTGGCGAGCTCGTGGCTTATCCCAAATCCTAGTGTGAACACGCGAATATCCGTTTCATGTCCACATCTTCAGAATTAAAGTTGTTGACAAACGCCCAGTCGCTCGAGTCTGGTCAATGCTTCTGTACCCGCGGCTTTTACTGGCTGCTGCGCCTGTGTGGTTTATTTTTATTGTTATTTAACTTAATTTTAAACTAATGCTAAAACTTATTCAGTTTATTAATGAAAATTTATTTTCCTAAGAAATATTATAAATTTAATAAGCATGAGAATTTAAATTTTGGTCAAATTTGATAAAATTTGGAAATAGCAGTTTGTATTTAAATCAAATAAAATACTTTTAATTAAATTTACAAAATTATTGATTGATTATTGTAATGAATTTATTATATAAATGTGGGTGTAACAGTTTAGGGTGGAAATTGGGAAGGAAGGAGGGTGGAGTTTTTTCCAGGCAAAGAAAATTTTATGTCAACAAAATGCTGCGCGGACGTAGAAAAGAGGTAATCTTCCTCTTAATCTCATAAATTATTTTTCTGAAAATGATAAAAGACTATTTTAGTTAAAAATTATATATGTAATTAGGCATATAAAATTATATTAATCATATACTTATAATGCAATTTGGTTGAAGGAACTTCATTGTCACAAGAAAAAACTACAGAAATATGCATAACAATAAATTTACGCAAGTAATTGTAAAGAATTTAATTTTACGTGAAGCCAATTTTTTTTTATCACAATATAATTCATTATTTTTGAGTAAAGTTGTGAGTTTACAAATGAATTTCATATTATCTTTGAGTATGCTCCAAATATAGTAATATTAACGTTTTAAATAATATTTAAGTGTAACGGTTCAGAACTTAAAAGAAAATAAAATCATAAATTGAACGCGAAAACAGAATAATAAAATTAGGGTTTACATTCCTTACACAATAGTTTAAAATACTCAATAGGGATACAGGAATGTCCATCCTAAAAAAACAAATGAAAAGCAAAGAAATAAACGAAAAGTAAACAACTGAGCATTTTAGGACGATCTTCACTAACTTTTGAAAGAGTCCAAGTGATAAACTATTCACAATCCCATTGTTGATCAGGATCTGAATCTTGTTCCTCTTGATCTGAAATAGTTAATGAAGGAGTAAGCTACACTAATCTAGTAAGAATATCATACTACTTACCGATACAGAAACTAAAGGTTGGTAAAAATCATAAAAATAATTAATAGAACTCTTCCATCTCTAGAGTGCAAATTTCTTTCTTAGGTTTATCCAGTTAGAGAAAATAACCGAGTTAAAGCGCTATATAATAAGAAAATTGCTATGAGGAAATAATATTCAAAACTTTTATTAGCTTGTAAATGACTTCTCATTAAGAGGCTTAAATACAATTTTTCTCGTGGAAACAATACACAGTGGCGTGATACATCACTAACTAGTTCATTCTTGAAAATATATTAGGGTCTCCCGTGTCAATCTCTATCAGGTCCATTATGAGTGAAACCAAGTCTCATGGAAGAGGGACCAGATGTTGCTGGGGAGGGACCAGGTGGCCCTGTAACGGTGTCAGATGATACGGTAGGGACTTTGAATTGTATTGTGAAGGTGTCGGATGATACGACGGAGGAGTAAGGTTGCATCGAGGTGGCGTTAGATCCTCTCGTTGTAGGGGTGACTCATATTGTGGAAGTGGTGGAGGGTCAGACAATTCCCTCATATTTTTCTTAGCCTACTGGACAGAGATGAGTCTCTTTAAAATCTCGAAGAGCCAATCGACATCCTCTCGAAGCGAACCGTCTCGGGCTGTCCTGTTCAGTAAGGGACCTCATCTCCTCGTATCTTTGTACTTATTTTTTCATAAGGAAGAGTTAAGTGATAGTTCGTATTTGGTATTTTTAAGTCTTTATGTAAGGAATAGTTTCGAGAAACGCGGCTATGATACCAACTATAACAGCCCGAAACTTAAACTAAAATAAAATCATAAATTGAATGTAGAAGCAGAATAATAGAGTTAAGGTTTACATTCTTTATATAATAGCTTAAAATATCCAATAGGGCTACAAGAACGTCCCTTCTAAAAGAACAAACAAAAATCAAAGAAATAAACGAAAAGTAAACAACTGAGCATCTTAGGACGACCTTCACTAGCTTTTGAAGGAGTTCGGGTGGTGAACTATTCACAACCCCCTTGTTGATCGGGATCTAAATCCCTAAATAATTAATGAAAGGGTGAGGTACACTAATCTAGTAAAAATATCACACTACTCACCAATGCAGAAACTGAAAGTTGGTAAAAATCATCAAAACAACCAATATAGCTCTTAATTTAAGTAAATTCATTTATCATAAGTAAAATTATTTATTGCATACTTACCGTTGCGAGATTTCCAAAACTGACCTATAGAGACAATAGCTCAACAACATCATAATCTCATATTCAAGTAAGTAAGAATAATAACCTTTCCTTTTTATTTGCCTACTAGTATCTATAGGGACCCATAAAGTTGTTCAACTACGCGTGAACTATTATTCAACATTGTCAACTAACTGGTCGTTCCCACACCCCATTTGGTATGAGCGCAAATGATATCATCCCTCAATACTCTGTCCGGTATGAGGGTGAAACGGGTCGTCCTCATACCCCGTCCGGTATGAGCGCCAAAAATACCAATCCTCAATACCCCGTCCGGTATGAGGCGACGTTCACGGTAGGGTTCCCTATGTACCCGGTCCGTCCACCATCTCTCAGAATATCTAGTAAGCTACCATTCATTCATTTATTTAACCAATCAATTTTTCGTTTATATTTAATTTTTAGGTTCATAATTTAACCGTAAATCAATGCAAGACAAACAATACATGCATCAAGGAAACACAACTGAATCATTTTACCAATTTCAGTATATTATCATGCATTTAAAGTTGTAAAATCAAACAATCGGTTAAATAGTACAACTATAATAAATAACTGGTTTTGGCTCCATTAGTAACTTATAATTAATTCTCAAAATTATCTAAATTACGCAAAATACCGTATTATTGATAATTAAACTTCAATTCCATAATAGGGAATAAGGTGATGGATTATTACCCGAATCAGTGTACAAAACACCGAACTTTCTACTGCACCTACTGGTAGTCATTGGGTGTTATAAATTTTTCTGCAGAGATTAAATCATGCTTTACGTACCTAAAAATATCCCAAAAAATCTAAAATCGGTGTTAAAAACCTTTTTCGACCAATTTCAGAATTCCAGCACGGCGGCACTATCGTGCTCCGGCGACGGCATCACCGCTCGTGACAGAGATTTCCCTCAGCCTGGCCATTTTTAGCCAGTTTTGGCTGGTTTTGATCGGTTTATACTAATCTCTGCGAGAAAACACGTTAGGAGGTCTCAGTTGAGCAAAAAAAATAAATAAAAAAAAAACCTATCAGCGGCGGGATTTACCGACGTGGTGGGTCCGCCGGTTCACATTTGCAGCTGAGTGTTTTTCTTCGGTCAACCTGTATAAAACAGAATAGTAAACACAATGGTGGAAATATTGCACTAAACAGGAAACAAAAAGGGGCTCATCGAAGGTAGTTTCGAATTTTGCTCGCGGCGGCGCCGCTGGACTTTGCCCACGAGATATTTATACTCGTCTCCTTTAAATCTGGACCGTTCATCGCATTTGATCTCAACCGTCCGATCGTATTTAAAGATGAAATGAATCTGAACTGTTCATCGCGATTTGATCTCGACCATTCGATCGCATTTAAAGAGAAAACGAATATGGGCCATTCATCGCGTTAAATCGCGACCGTCCACGCGTGCAGAAACACATCCAGACCGTCCGATCGCAGGCACATGGATTACCAGTGTGACCTCCTGTGGCGCACCGAGTCAGCGTGCCTTACCACGCGGTGTGCTCCGGTTCGTCGAGGCTGCTGACTGAGCGATCCTACGTGGCATAGTTTTTTTTAGTTACATTTTGACCACGAGTTTCCGATTTTTTTTTCAAAAAACAACATCCGAATCTAAATTTTTACCATTTTTTTTAAATTATTTTTAATTTCATTATCAACCTATATTTTTTCCTAATTTCATATTAAATAAAATTTATTAATTTTAAAATTATATTTTTATATATTTTTAAAATTTTAAAATTAATTCCGAGGCAAATTTCAGATCCGGGTATTATAGTAAATGTATTTTTTTTTTTGAAGAATAAGATGTTGAATTGTTTAGACAATAGAAATTTATTAATTTTTATATATTTTTCTTGTTGATTTATTTATATATTTAGTAAATGTAAAACTTGTAAGCTGGTAATCTTGGTCAATTAAACCTTTAAAAAAAAAGATAAAATACAACAAATTGGAATACAATTTTTATAATTTCCAAGTGTTACTCCATTTTATAGAGGTTGCTCAAAATTACCTTCAACAAGCATCTAAATTTTTTATTACAAAAGCTTATAAATTGTGTAGTTTATAGATTATTTTCTTAATTAAATGCATAATGAATTTCAGAAAGTTTATTATAAAATTAGAAAATTTCAGCCCTAAGGCCCATTTAAAGTAAAGGCTTGTAATCCAAAAATTAGGCTCACACCATATCGAGTTGACGAGCTCAACGGGCTTGGGCTCTGGGTTTGTATGTCAGCAATACAAGTTAACTAGGAATCTAAGTGCAACCATGCGAGACAATTTCTTAATTTTCACTAATTATTTATTCTTCTCTACAAGATTACGTATTCAAATCAAAATATTATGATTAGAAGCTTGTGTTATCATTAATTAGATTATTATTTAACATATGTCGTTCAATTAATAAAATATATAAATTTTTATTTGAATAATTTAATGTTTATACCATTTTAGGGGTGACTCGATGGTAAGAAATCCTTAAATTGACAAAGGGCAATGAGCTCCACCAAAACCCATGAATTATACGTATGTCCCTATGTATATATATATATATATATATATATGTAGATAATTTTTGATATAAGGGTTGGTGATGGTGGTGGGTAAAGAAGGTAAAATAGAAAGTAATGTTATGGAGAGCATAGGGATGTGCACGCAAGGAATCTACACCATAACGTCAAGAACTTGACTTGGGGTTTTGTCATATATTTGGATGAGATTAAGGCATGAGGGTAGGGGACCAATGCACGTCTTATTTGATTTTGGCGATAAGTAAAAGAAGGCTTGTGGACACCACGCCCCGCCCCGCCCCACCCCCCAAAAATCCCACGCCACCCACCACATACCCACTTTCTCATATTATGGATATCCTCTTTAATTTTCTATATGGAATATATTTCACCCCTACAATTTTTGGGACTTGTTTTATATGCAAATTATTTATTATGTATACATACATATATATATATATATATATATATTTTAAAAATTTGATAGTTGATTAACTTCCTTAAAAAATAAATATGAAATTTAAATAGACTTAAAACAGATTTAGAACCATATTTAAAAAGTAATTTTGAATTAATTTTAATAATTAAATTTATTTTTATTTTTATATTACGTTATCTCCAACCATATAATAAATGTTTATACCATTAAAATTCATTATAATTAAAAAAATCATTGTCGCATCTTCCAATTAAATGGTAGAAAGAAGAGTAAGAATCTTATTGCACTATTATTTAATAATGACCGACGTTGCATCATTCTAGTTGAAATATTTGTTGGTTTCTTCTGGTCTGTCAAATTCTCTAGGAAAGTAAAAAAGTCAGCTTCGTTTATTTATAGAGTTAAATATCTTAATAGATTAGATAAGATTTGAGAACCTCTTTAAAATATAATATACACCTCGGAGATTATGTATGCAGAAATGGGCAACTAAATATGCATCTTGCAAGTTATCTATTTAGAACATATTTAGAAATTTTATAAAATTTATTTATAATAATAATAATAATAATAAATT
>NW_019014687.1:1903940-1946699 GCF_000150535.2 Carica papaya
TTAAACGTGATAAATAGTCCAGATTTGTTCATTCTTTAAACTCGATCGTACAGTTGAAATTAAATCGTGATGAACAGTTCATATTTATTTATTTTTTTAAACACGATTGGACAGTCGAGATCAAACGCGATGAACGGCTCATATTTAAGGAAGACGAGTATAAATATCTCGTATCACACCAAACTCAAATCCTAGTCGCCAGCCTTCCGTCGGAGAAGAAGAACTAGTCGTCGGAGAAGGGAGCCGACCGCCGCCCGTCAAAAAAGATAAAAATTCTCCTACCAGCTCGAAATTTTATTCTGAACACCCCCATGACCAAATCAGAGTAAAAAGAACAATGGATGAGCCGAAAATTGCGGGCAAAATCCGGTGGTATATCCGATGAGCCCCTTCCCGTTTCTCATTTCGTACGATTTTTCTACCATTGTGTTCACTGTTCTGTTTTCTACAAGTTGACTGAAAAAAAAGTCCAACCGCAAAGGTGAACCGGCAGAGCCACCGCATCGAAAAATTTCACCGCCGGTAAGTTTTTATTTTTTGACTTTTTTGGCTAATCGAGTCCCTTTAACGTGTTTTCTAGCAGAGATAGGTATAAAACCGGTAGAAACTGGCTAAAACTAGCAAAAAATGGCCAGGTTAAGGCAAACTACCGCTGTGGACGGTGGTGCCGTCGTCGGAGCACGGCGGTGCTGCCGTGCCAAAATTCTGAAATTGGCCGAAAAAGATTTTTAACGCCGATTTTGAGTTTTTTTAAGGTATTTTTAGGTATGTGAAGTGTGTTTTAATCTCTGCATGAAAATTCAGGAAACCCGGGGACCGTCAGTAGGCGCAACTAAAAGATCGGTGTTTCGAATACCAATTCGAGTAAGAATCTCTCACCTTATTCTCTATTATGGAATTGAAGCGTAATATTCGGTAATATGGTATTTTGTGTAATTTAAAAAATTTTGAGAATAATTACAAGTTACCAATGGAGTCGGAAACCGGTTAGTTATTTATTTGTTGTCCTGTTTAACTGATGATTGAATTTACAATTTTAAATACATGATGATATACTGTAATAGTTAATTGATTCAATTGTGCTTCCTTGATATATATATTGCTTGTCTTACGTGATTTACGGTTGATTTATAAAATTAGTAATTAATATGCAAACGAAAAATTAATTGATCATGTGAATTAATGAATGGTAACCTTACTGGATATCCTGGGAGATGATAGATGGACCGGATACATAAGGAACCCTACTGTGAACATTGCCTCATATCGGACGGGGTATCAAGTATTGATATTTTTAGTGCTCATACCGGATGGGGTATTGAAGGATGATTTTTTTTAGCACTCATGTTGGACAGGGTACAGGAACGGCCGGTTAGTTGACAATATTGAATATTAGTTCACGCGTAGTGAGACATCTCTATGGGCCCCTAGGGATACTAGTAGACAAATAAAAAGGGAAAGTTATTGTTTTTACTCGCTTGAATATGAGAATGCAATGTTATTTTGGTTATTATCTCTACAGGTCGATTTTGAAAATCTCTCAATGGTAAATATATGCAATAAATTATTTTCCTTATGATAAATGAATTTACTTAAATCAATAGCTCCATTGGTTATTTTTATTATTTTTATCAACTTTCAGTTTTTGTATCAGTGAGTAGTATTATATTCTTATTGAGCTAGTGTTATATTCAGATAAAAAGGACTAAGACCTAGATCCCGATCAATAAGAGGGTTGTGAATAGTTTTCTACCTAGACTCCCTTTAAAAGCTAGTGAATGTTATCATATAATACTCAGTTATTGACTTTTTTGTATATTTCCTTTATTTTTGAAATTTTTTTTAGAATAAATATTCTCGTAACCCTATTGGACGTTTTAAATTATTGTATAAGGAGTGTAAACCCTAAATTCTATTGTTTTGCTTGCGTATTTAATTCATAACTTTATTTTCTTTTAAATTCCGGATCATTACAAAAGTAATTTTTTTCAATGACAATAATATGTTGTTTTGAAGGTTAGCAATATCAAGCGGGAAAAATTAATTCTAAATTATTAACATTTTTCTCACCAACTTCTAAATATGTTTGTTGGATCACAAATTTCTTTTTATAAAAGATTTCAAATTACAAAACATTTGAAAAGAATTTTGGACAATTAAAATTGTAAAAATTTACACTCTTAATAAGCAAATACATAAATTGTGATTTGTACTCACGTTTTTATTCATTGCTAGCATTGAGCTAAGGGAATTAACATCCCATTTTCATTAATTCAATACCAAATACAAAAAATTACAATTTAAGAATTGAAAATTAAGTTTAATTTTAAGTAAGGGCAATATTAATTTTGCAACTTAATACAAAATTAATACATAATTTTTGTTCGAATGAGAAGTCAATTGGTATAATTTTCCCATTTTTATTATAAGTTTATATCATAAGTTTGAATTGAACTAAAATTTACATTAGTGAAAATTTAATGAGAAAATTCTCTTAAACAAAAATCAAACGTGTAATTATGATAAAAGTTTTATGTCAAAGACCATGACTTACATGAATATTTTGTCAATCATACATTATAAATAAGAAGCCAAGTTCTTTGTAGTAAAATATCACAAACTTGAAAATATTTTTTTAATTAAAACAATACTTAGGCAAAGCCATATTGAGCAATAGTCTTTTAAGTTATCATGTATTTTTGACATGTTCCTGATGATCGTGAAATAGGAATGAGAAAAAAAAATGGTTAGATCGAAAAGGAAAAAAATAGAGTAAAGAATGACTTTGAGAAGACTTAGAATTAAAAGAAAAGTGTTTGATATTTAGACTTAACATGTTTAGATTAATGAATACAAAGCACTTAAACCCTAAAGAAATTAGGATCGTCATGAATAATCTCTAAAATCCCTCCGAAAATAGAGCAACAGGAATAAGAACACTAGCTGCACAACACCCCAAATGACTTGTAGCTTTAATTCGCCTCATTTAATCCTGATTCCCCTTTAAATACCTCTCTTGGATATGCGCCATGTGACCCCAACGTTCACCGATTAATGACATGCATCCCACTCACTTTCTGCCTCAGTCGATTGTCGATACATGCCATCTTCTACTCCAAATTACATCACGTGTTATCAGCTAGTCTCTGCTTATAAACCACCATTAGTCTTGGTTCCCTACTCTCCATTTTATTCTTTCATGAGCTCATTCAGGTTTCCTACTTTTAGTCTCATTTTACTCTCCATAAAATCGTTTCCTCATAATTTTCTCCCTATGGAAGGAATATTCAAGTTAAGGTTTAAATCATGAAATTGGTATATCAAATGTTGTACATCTTCCTAGGTTCTATCGATAATTCTCCTATATTTAGTCAACTATTGCTCGTACTTTCTGTTGCTATTGGTTATCTGTGTTTGCGATATTTCCTCGGGCTCCACCATTTCTTCTCCCTCTTAATTGACCAAGTTAAGGTAAATCTTCAGTATACCTTTATTGTTTATACTTATATTTTTTTTAGCGAAGATATGTGAAGGACTAGACGTATCTTAGTTTAAGCTAGTAGCTGGAGTTTGTAAGTTACTGCACTGATCATTTTCTTAATTTTATAGGATTCATATAATCTTAGTGTTAACTTCTAATTTTTTTTCTTTCTAGTGACACTTGTTTGTAGGACTATAATTTGAAAAATATTAAATTGTCATCCTCAAATTGTCTTTTCAATTAGTGTGTATCCACAAATTATTTCATTCTATTTTGGATATCTAGCTATTGTTGTTTACCCTATTCATTTTATGTTTCTCTGCTAAAATGGTTTCTAATTCTATTGAAGGTGTTTCTATTTCAATGGTATCCATGAAATGAGGTGGATGGTAAACATATAACGCCTGAGAAAAGTGTTATTTTAATACCAGAATGGTAAGTGTGTTGTACCACCATTATGCTAAACTGATCCATTGAACCATGACTTCACGTTTTTGTGAGCCATAACTAGAGATATCCTTCTATGGTTCACTACTTATATTTGTCCATCCGTTTGAAGATGGTAAAAAGATCAATAATATAATCTCATCCCAATTAAACTCACGAGTTTCTTCCAAAATAGACTGGTGAAATTTTTTTCACAATCATAGACTATCACCTTAGGAGTACCATAAAGTTTATAGAGGTTGTCAATGAATAGTTAAACTACCTTGATAATTGTGAATGGATGCTTAAGTGTTATAAAGTGATCATATTTAGTAAGTGGGTCAACTGCCACCATGATTGTATCTTTATTCCCATATTTTGGAAGTTATTTAATAAAGTCAATGGAGATATAAGATCATGTCTGTTTGGAAGAGGAAGTAGTTATAAGAGACCGAGTTGTGGAACTTTTTCTCTCTTACACATTTAGCAAAGCAACCATTCCATGACATTTTCCTCCATGCTTGGCTAGAAAAAATGTTGCTTGAGACATTTATAAGAACTTATATTTCAAAGCGATCACCTATCGACAATGTCATGGCATCCTTAAATTAGTTTATTCTATAATTCTCATGAGGACTCAATGACCAATCTCATTTTGTATCTATTTATAATAATAATAAAATTAAAGATATACATAGCGGGTTGGATTTGAACAAGTTTTGGAATGTTAAATCCAAATTCGTCCTTTTTTCATCAATTGAACTGACCCGATCTGAGTATGTATTTTAACTCCAAAAAAAAATAGTAAATCAGGTTCAAAAGAGATTGATTTAGCGAGTTCATAGACAAAATATCATTCTTAACTTTGTTGTACAATCCACTGGTGTTATACAAGTAATTTTATTTACCATGTTTGTGGTTAATTTTTTAAACTTTTATCCAATTCCTAATTTATAGATTTTAGTTGATCTTATATTAATTTCAGTTATTATATTTAAGTTATTATTATATCTTTTAAAATTTTGTATTTTAAATCTATGTACATTAAATTTGTAAGATAATCAAAAAATTCAAGGAAAAAGTAATTATAACTCGTACGAAACAAATGATACTATAATTATGCATATATACATTGATACTAAAACAAAAATTTTAAAATCAATTAAAAAATCAAACACACGAAAAAAAAATCAATTTACTTATATTGTCTTACCAAAAATATCTAATTCAAATGCTTTGCTCCCTCTTACAAGAAAAGAACTTTTGCTCCCGTCGAGATAAACCTCGTGAAGTTCTTGGGCACAAAAATGGAAACATCGGAATATTTGAAAGTCTTCTGCACATTTTCTCTTTCTCCGTTTTGGTGAAAACAGGAAGAAAAGAAAGCTCGTAATTTAGTCTCTTTCCATTTCCCTCGCCACGCATGGGCTCCTAAAAATCATCCCAAAACAATTCTTTTTTCGCAAAAAAAAAAAAAAAAATGAAAATGAAATTTTGGGCATGGCGACAACACAATCGTCTTCAACCCCGAAAGCGATACTTAATCCTCAATCATACTCTCCACCTTTTAAAACTCAACACCAGCACCACCTTTCCGCTCCCATCACCCCCGTTATGGCCACTGACTCCTCCCCAAAATATCGGCCAGTGTCGTCATCCCACGAGTTTCAAACCGAATTTCCGGTATCGCCCCAAACACAAACAAGGACTACAACCCATGACGGGCTCCATTTGTGGCAGTTCATGGTTGCGGGGTCAATCGCTGGGTCCGTGGAGCACATCGCCATGTTTCCAGTCGACACACTCAAGACCCGCATGCAGGCTCTGGGCGGGTCATACCAGGTTCAGCCCGTTGGACTCCGACAAGCTTTCGGGTCGATTCTGAAGGTCGAAGGACCCGCAGGTCTCTATCGCGGCATTGCAGCCATGGGTCTGGGAGCGGGACCGGCGCACGCTGTTTACTTCTCAGTTTACGAGTTTTGCAAGCGGTTACTTTCAGAGGGAGACCCTAACAACCCGGTGGCTCATGCAGTTTCGGGAGTGTGCGCGACGGTGATGAGTGACGCGGTGATCACGCCGATGGACGTTGTGAAGCAAAGGCTGCAGCTGAAGAGCAGCCCGTACAAGGGGGTAGGAGACTGCGTTAGGAGGGTATTGGTGGAGGAAGGTTTCGGGGCGTTCTACGCGTCGTATAGGACTACGGTGGTGATGAATGCGCCGTTTACGGCCGTGCACTTCGCGACTTACGAGGCGGCAAAGAGGGCGCTGATGGAGGTTTCTCCGGAGAGCGCGGATGACGAGAGGTTAGTGGTTCATGCCACCGCAGGTGCGGCTGCCGGGGCTCTTGCTGCTGCTGTGACTACACCGCTTGATGTAGTGAAAACCCAGCTGCAGTGTCAGGTGAGATGATCCAATACGGTTTTTTGATAGTCTATTTTTATGAGATTCGGTTGTGGGTGATAAAGGAAGTTGCTTCTAATCGATTTCATGATGTGGTGTGGTGTACTTATTATATATAAAAGCAGGTGAATTAGGGGGGGTAGAGAGTAGATTTAGTTGATTCTTGTCTTCTTGCAATTCACTGGTTGATGATATTTGGGTTTTTGGTATTATCTAATTCAACATGGGTGAGTGTTTGGATGAATGCAGGGTGTGTGTGGATGTGATAGATATTCGAGCAGTTCAATTGGGACCGTAATTGGGAGTATAGTGAAGAAAGATGGATATGGTGCGCTGATGCGAGGATGGATTCCAAGGATGCTGTTCCATGCCCCTGCCGCTGCAATCTGCTGGTCTACTTATGAAGCAGCCAAAATTTTCTTTCAACACCACTCTCCATTCTAATCATCATCTCTCTCCATTCAACCCTCAATAATATACCATATCTATATTGGCTTTACTTGTATTCACTAGCCCACTTATTATTGTTACTAAAAAAACATTAATAAAGCACAAAACTTGATTTTTAGTGGGAAAGTATTAAGTATATATATTCTCAATGACACAGATAGTTGGAGAAAACCACACTAACTAGGATAAAATATTATGGGATGATTCAACTTACCAGCACAATCAAAAAAAAAAAAGTAAAGTAAACTCAAGCGGTAAGCATTATACAATTATGAACATTGGATGCAGGTGAGAAAGTCCATATGGCAGGACAGAATTTTTACCACAAAACAAACATATAAGACATATTAGAAGACCATACTAGCAAGACTAGAACTTATCCACACTTACACCATCCCGAAGAACCTCATAAGCATCTCTGCTCCTGCTTCTCTTCATCCCAGCTGAAAAATGGACCTTTGATGCATCAGCAGATATAGAGCTCACTTTCACCCAAATCACAACCTTCGTCTTCATACCTTCAATATCAGCTAGCTTCCCTTTCTCCAGATACCCAGTTACAGCAGTAGAAAAGCGCAAGACAGATGAGTCCTTGTAGCCAACTTCGCATATGGAAGGAATGAAGACAGTAAGCTTTCCTGTCTCTTCATTGAACTCATAATTGGTGGCATCACGGGGGAAAATTCCTACTGGCAAGCCATACTCCGATAGAAGCTCCGGTAATGCCTTCTGCATTTTTCCTGTGATGTGAAAGCTATGTTATTGAAAACAAAAACGTTATGGAACAATATGAAGCAAGGAAAATGCCATGCCTTTTATTTTGTTAACCAACCATTTGGCTCCTCCTTCAATGCTGGTTGACAATGACTAGCAACAGAGAAGAAAATGGAAGAAGAAAAAGGTAAGAAACGCCAGAAAAGAAAATCATTGACTGTATTTCACCACTGGTATGAATAAGTAAAAGATAAGAACTGACTGAATTTGGGCATCCACCATAAAAGCTCAAAAGTATGAAACACCATAAAAATCCTTCTAAACACTTTGCAGTGATCTAAAACGACATAATGGTCACTTCAAACAAATTGTAAGAGCAAGATTTACAACAGTAGCATCGTTTATTATCAGATACTTAATTACCATCTCAAGGAAAGATTCCAACTAAACCATGTAAAGGATCTGGCAGTCATCAACATGATGGACAAGAATAGAGTTATAAGGAAGCTCAAACTTTTGGATTCTGAGAGTAATCTCTACGCCTTTTGACAGATCCTTTTATCACCATCAGCCACAATGCTTTACCATAGATCCTTTTATTACCATCAACCACAATAACATAATAAATTTCACCCTTTTATTTCCTTGTCTTTTTGAGAAACAAGACAACACCACATTTCAGGCATGGCAAACATACGAATTATCCAAGTAATTTCTAACATCAACTCCAACTAACAAACTTTAAACACAACCACGTTTTCATTAAGCAAAAATGGACATAGAATCATTGAACCGAACAAATCCATTCAAACATTGAATAGCAACAAAGAATTAGGGTCATGGACTCCACGACAAATGTTTAATGCCAAATTCAGATAATATTTTTGTTGTCCCAACAAAAAACCTAAATCAATTACCAACTGAACTCCATGACTAAGTGGAAGGCGAAATATTTAACCAGACCAGGAGTAGGGGCAATTAAAGATTAGAGACGGAGAGTACGTACGTTGATATCATCTCCGACGGAGCCAATCTCCTTATTAGCCTTTTGGCCAATCCAATAAGACCCCACCTTGTTGAGTATTTGATCCATTTTGTATCACCCTTTCTGATTCTCCCCTTCTTGAATTTCACTTTCTTTCTTTCTCTTCCCCCTCCCGATATCTGAGAGAATTCCCTTATCTCAAACAGAGAGGAGGAGAATGAAATCAGGAGAGAGATGTAAGTCGTCTCTGCGAAGTTTTGGAAAATTCTATCTTCCACAGTGATTTTCGCTGTATTTTCGAGAAATTATTCTGTGTGACAGCTACCACTCCCTTTGTGTACGACCCACTCTTTTGTCCATTAAAGCTTTGCCACGTCAACATTCTTTGTGATGAAAGTCACTGGAAAAGGAAATTAAGCCTAATCAGCAACGGGCCTCAATCTCAATTTGAAGTGAAGCCCACTCCATCACTGCCGCAATTCTCCTCCATCCTGTAATCTGACCGAATACCTCTCTAATACTTCGCCGTCTTCGTTTTGCATCCCGTTGGTATTCAGTGATTGTTTCCGTTTCTTGCCTTCGATAGGTACTGGAAGTAAGTTTCTTCTTCTTCATCAAAGGAAGTGTGCTTTTTATATGACATTATGGTTAATGGTAGATAAAATATTGTTTGATTTTCCTTCGGGATTAGGGTTTCAAGCAAATAAGGGCTTCATGGCCCTCCTCAGATTGTACCATTGTACTCCATGGACCTTTTGTACAAAAAATTTGAGGTTACATGGTTTTGATAACTGATAGTGGCCGAGAACCCTAGGGTCGAAGGTCAATTTCGTGCAATGAGTTGCTCTTTGGGAGGTTAAGATGGTCTTTTTCTATTTTCAAAGGATAAAATGAAATGATCAAGAACACTCTGTTTATGCATTATATAATGGCTATTTTCCTTATATATATTCGTTGTCCTTACATGTCTGCGTAGGCCTGTTAACTGAGATTAGAACATAATAAGCAGCGCAAGCGTGTCAATTGAGACCAAAATATCAGCAGATCATATGTTTATCTTTGCTTCTGTGTAATCTCAGTTCAGTCGGTAGTCAGGAACACTAGGATGTTTTATTGAAAATACAATAACACTTAAATGTTATTACAAGTTTATTAGACTTGAGTAATGGAATCTGATTAGGACTTTTCTTTGCCCTGAATAGCCTAGGAAACCTGAAACTTCCCCTTCTTAAAAGCGCTTAAAGAGGATCAGAGGACAACTGAAATAGCAGAGCTTCTGTTTGGGGTGGGGAGTGGGGTAAAATAATCGAGCAGGTTAGTGTTGCTTGGTAGAGTGGAAATGGAGGTAGGGAGTGCAGGTGGGGAAGCTGGAACGCATTGGTGGTGGGCAGTAGCAAGTGCTGTGCAGTTGGGATGGGCGATTACTTCCTACCGAAAAGGTTATGCTGGGGATTCTCATCTAATGCCCTTCAAGGCATTTGCTGTTGCATCTCTCTTTGTTGGCGCCTCCACATCTGCAGGCATATCCTGTCTTCAGGGTTTTGGTATCCACAAGGTCATATGCTTTCACTTATTCTCTTTCACTCTGTCTGCGTACATTTTATAGGTACACATGTAGTGATATGTACACACATGGCATAATCGTTCAAATTGTTGAGATTTGTATGTGTTTATCGGGTTGAATAACAGGTGGAAGACGTAATGGAAGTGGGTGCAAATTTAAGGACTAGACTTGGAATCCCGCAAAAGACACCAAATGAGTAAGTAACTACTTCAAGACTAATGTATTTTTCATCTTGTGGTTTTTACTTGATGAGATAGATTATCCTATTTATGTTCCCAAATTTAACTTTGTTTTCTGTTTATAATTTATATCATTCTTGCAGAAAAACAGATGATCTATGACAAGAGGCGGAAGTTCCAGGTTTCAATTTTTTGGAATCACTGCACCTATTTGGCATCAAGAATGATGAAGTTGCAATGCCTTTTACTTATTTTTGTCCCCGGTTGATATGAGTTTTCCCTGTGCAGTTGAATTTTATAGTAGGGAAGGGAGAGGCAGCAAGGGCAAAATATTTTATTTGGGAAACAGGGAAATAAGAACAAGAACCAAATATTCATTCAGTGTTTGAATAGGTATGATGGAAAAGAGAGGAACGGAAATGTTTAACGTTAAAAAGAAAATATCCTCTCTCTCCCTTTTTTCTCAATCAAAAGGAATTGTTTGATTGACCAGAAAGTCTTATTTATAAGCATTTAAGTAGTAGTTTAAAAAAATTAAACGTGTGATTAAAATTATGCTACATTCAGTTATTTCTCCCCAGAATTTAGAAAAAGGGGAGATGAAAATTTTCGAAGATGTACTTTTTTTCTGGATGGATTCTACATTTCCACTTGGGATAATTATATTTATGTCAACTCATGTAAAATGTGTACTTCGTCCTATCTAAGTAGTTACAAAATTTTGAATATAATCCAAATAATTTGCATGTTCCAAGTAAAAATATTCAATTTGAAAATTTACATTCCAAAAGGAGATGTATTGATGAATGCCTTCAGAAAACATTTTGCAGTGCAGTTAATATAGCAAATAATAATAATAATAATGATGACGCCTATGATAATAGTAATAACCATACAACTGAATAAATAAAGTTTTGCTATTCACCAGAGTTGCTGGCATAAGAAGCTGTCCCTTTTAACAAAAATGAAAATAATCCTGTATGTAACCTAGAATCACTTCACTTGCAAAAACGAAATGATGAACTGTCCATAACCAAAACCACTGAAAATCCGCCAGCTTCCCGCTATCAAAATTGGGACTCAAGAAAAGCATTATTGTAAAATTAGAACTTTTGACAGGAGTATATACTCCGAGTTGGGTTTTATACGATCAGGAAGTTCATCTCAAATGTAATCCAGAGCACTAACTTATAAATGATGGTTTATGCTGGCAAATAAGACTCCAGAATCAATTGTTTTGGTGATGGCGCCATGATTTCCACGATTAGATATGTATACTTCCACTGCTTGTCCTCTTTGTCCTTGAACATCTCCGCAAAAACTTTCCCAGCTCCATTAGGCCCACGAATATAGAAATTAACCTATAATCAGCGAGTCAATAAATGTTAACATATATTATTCATAATGAACAAAGCCCCTAATGCTTAATCCCTTTCTGAATGTGAAAATTATTCACAGAATATGAATTTGTCCAACAGTTACAGTTAAACATCACAACTATATAAAAAAGACCACAGACTTTAGCAATTCGGTTGCAAGGAGTTACCTCAACATGCTCCACACCATTTTCATCTGTATATATCCTATTAGGAATACGCTGGCGAGCAGCTCGATTTCTACTTTCTTGACCATAGCCTGTAATGGGGGATCCAATCCTCACCCTTACCTGTTTGTCGCAAATCACATCCAATGAAACTAATAAATTTGCTATCGTAATATAAACAAAAACAGTGGATATATGAGTTGTAGTTACAATTCAGAATGTAAATGTATTGCAATCATTGATCTACACAGAATAGCAGGCAAAATATACCACCTGTAATGTGAAAACGCTAATGATAATATTTTTATGATAATACTCTAGATGGATTATGGTAACAAAAAGGGGGCAATGGTTTATTCTATGTCCTTTAAGCAATTTATTAGTTACCATGTCGTCCATTTCACAAAATCCTTTACCAACTACAGTTTCCTGAAAGCATATGAAAGGCCTTTGAAGAGTATACAGATCTCAAATTTCCTTAAGTGGATTACCTTTGCTTGATTCAAGAGCGTAAAGCCAATCATGCTTCCTTCTACAATAGGTAAAACATCACCATGTTCTATTGATATGAAATGAGATGTTATTCTATCCTTTTAGTTTCTTATCATTTTTAGTTTCTACCATGATAAAACGGAGGCTTAAACTCCAGATAGAAGCCTCCGTGCTTCATGACTCTGAGGCTTCTGATATCATAGCTTAGATTCAACCAACATGACAATTGGTAGAAAAAATTAAACAAGCAGTTAGCAGCTACTGATATCCTGGTTCACCAAGGACATTTACTAATTTCACAAACCTGACTATCATCTTGAATTCTTTTTAAGGCCTTGTTGAAGATCCTATACCTACAAGAGAACACATTTTAAATAGGGAAGGAATTGAGAAATGTTGTTAGACTCAAATCAAAATACTAAACAGATTAGATAAGAACCAAAGACTTTAGCTCTTACTCTTTTGGTTCAAATATGAGTTCCTTGAACACAGCATATCCTGCAGCAGCAGCAAGGCCAAGCCCTGCTAGGATTATAACACTATAGGATGCTCCTTCAGTAAATGTAACTGGCTTCTCAGGGATATGATATGTAGGAGAATCAAAGGGATCTTCAATGTTAGCTACTTGCTTTTTAGTCTGTAAAGCAGTATACAACATAAATCACTGCAGCTGAATTTTTATAACTTGAGCACTCATGAAAATGGACAAAACATAGGGATGAGGTTTCACTATATCAAAGCACAAAATAATATTTCAGCAAACAAATAATAAATGAATTTTTACTCCTGCAAAATAATACCCAGAAAAATACTCATTTTTATTTAAAAAAGTACAGAATATATCCAACCATCCTTCAGCAGTATTTCACTTCCCAAATTAAATGAAACGAGATGAGTTGGTCTATAATAATATACTGCTTTTAGATAAAAATTCAGTTTGAATTCATTTCAAAATAGAACTTCTTTTAAGGTCCTCAAAATTAGTACTACTCATCCAGTGGAAACATGCTTAACCTTCATTCTTTTTTTTCATTACACATTAAAAAATTAAAATCCGGTCCATGGGTCACGCCTCAGAATTTTGAAACTTAAAAAGTTATGTTTAGCATAGCTTTTGCATAGATACCGTTATAACAGAAAAAGAATAAGAACCTCAGATTGTGTCTGTCTTGACTGTCTTGAAGTTCTTGATGCAAAGGATCTAGAAAAGTAAGGAGATACTGTCTTTGTTCCATTATCTTTCATGAGCTGGTATGGCAACCTTAAGCGAATGGCATATTCCCCAGTTTGCAGCCCTCTGAATTCAGCGATTCCTGCCAAACATTACTTGCTAAGTATACCCAAGAAAAAGGTCGATGAAGATATGCAAATTCAACATGACAGAAAGCCACTAAGAAGCAACATGAGCACCTTTAGCAGATTCGCTTATGCTGTGTTTGGTAAGATGCACAGTACGTTAAGGAGTCTTACCTTACCCGACACACTGTCTAGGAACTTAAAAATTAACTGGAATTGTTTAAACTGTCCAAGTTATCCTTATCTTTTTCCTTTCAAATCTAACCCTCACCCTAACGTTAATTACACAACTAACACCAACATGCCTTCATTAGGAAAGACCCCTTTCTTGTTACTGGAAATTGCATAAAATCACCAGAAAGGACCAGAGGAGTAGGACTGGAAACAGCCAAAAGTGGACTGAAAACGCCCATGCAGCAAAGAATCTGGCTCCAATCCTCAGCCAGAAAGCTGCAAACTGCAGCCACCTGGCCCAATAATATGACCAGCCTTTTTTTCATCCTCTTGAATTTTTTTTGACATTATTCTACTTATATATCATTTTGATTTCAATAATATTTTTTGAAGTAATTATATTTCACTTTTCATAATAGTTAATAATATTTTAAGATATATTGTGAAAACTATAATATAGACATTTAAACTACCCAATCAATCCTCTTAGACAATTATTTTAAACACAAATTAAACTCTTATACTAGTCATCGCTATCCTTCTCTTTTTTTTTTTTTTTAAATAAATTGCCCTCCTCTTACCCTACCCAGATTGGTGAACATGACCTTAAAGGAGATAATATAGGCAACATCGCTAGGATTCTCCACTTGAATAGTCAATAACTTTATGAAAAGGTAACATGCTGATCAAGAGCAACACTTTTTAACTAACCACCAAAGATCAAAGACAGTTTTTCCATTACAGATGAATTCTAAGCAGACACTCAACAGTAACCAAATAACCAGTCATCAAAACATTAACTAAAAGATACACAACGAGACACAGATATCAGGTGACTATCAGTCCACTAAATTGAGCATATACTAAAGCCTAGAAGATTAAGTAGGAATGAAATAACATCGACTCTAATGAATAGCAAATTGAACCCTTTTTGCTCCAATTTATGCTGGCTGAATGTTCATGGATTAATATGAATATAATATACTAACCAGGGAACAGTCACTAACCATTAGCTCCAAGCAAATTCTGCAGAAGGAAAAGAGGACAGAAGTCAACATATATCCATCAAAAGAGGAAATATGGAACTAATTGAGAACTAATTTCCTCACCTTAGTCATCTGATTGGCATCAGCAGTTGCTAGTCTTATGGAACCTGATTCCAGCGCTGCTGGGAGCTGTCATCATTATCAGAAAGTAATTCACCAACAATAGTAGCTGTTACATACATACTAGTACTTTCAAATTGAAAAGAGAGTTGAACAACAACTATGAGATTATATCATTCAAGCAAAACAAAATTTTAATATCCGCCACACCTTAGAATAAGAATAAGACTACTGTCTACTAATTTCTATATATTGTGCTTAAAAGGTTATCTCCACAAAAATTACGGTTACACCCATAAACTCAACAATCCATTTAGTAAACATCTCATCATTCTCAAACCTCTCTTTCACGAACATAAATCTGAAATTCAAGGAATAACTAGCAGCAGTATAATCATCATGATTCAACCATCCAAATATCCACAAAGCACAAACAACAAACATAATTTTTTGAAAAAATACCCAAGCACCATAAACATAAATATAATAGTATAAATAATAATAACAGTAATAATAAATTTTAAATCATTATCTACTTCGTCATCTTATCAGCATCAATGATAACAGGGCAAATTCCTATATTAATCCCTGAAATTTGGCACTTGTTACAGTTTAGTCCCTAATACTTTTTTGTCATTTCAAATACCCAACCTCCTTCCATTTTCTAAGTGAAAAAGCAACAATGGTTAAGTCATATTTGGATGCTCTAGAAAACAACTCAAAAAATAAATTTAACTAATTAACAAAATTAATAACTTAACAAAAACATTATTAAATATTATTAGACAATATTGACTAATTTATTAATTTAATTAATTAGTGATAATCGTTTTCTTGAGCTATTTCTTGAAGTGTCCAAATATGACATTAACCATGTTACACTTTTTCCATTAGGAAATGAAAGGGAACTGCACATTTGAAACAAATGAAAAACATCAGGAACTAAATTCTAATTAAAAATATTAGGGATCAAATTATAACAAATATCAAACTTCGCAAACTAATTTGATAATTTACACATTATAGTAATAATAGAATATTACTAACAAATGAGTTTAGACAAATTACTATCTACTCTTTGTTTTTTTAACCTACTTAAATTGGTTGACCAAGTTTTAACCTGTTAGATTTATGACCCAAATACATCTACAAAGTGTCTATATTGTAAATGAAAATCACTTAAACCAGTGCTTGAACAAGTCACTTAATCATACTGTATCAAATTTTATCAATCTTAATTTGGAGTCATCCAACTCATTTGCATTGTCTCATAGGATTGAGCCATTTGACCAACGGTTTTTTTTTTTTTTTAAGAAAAAGTTAGAATAAAATCAGAATAGCATCAAAGAGGGTACCGCCCGTATACAAAGGAATTTACAAAGACGTAAGGATATCAATGACATCCCTAAAATCTTCATCCCTAGTGATGTCATGCCCCAATATACAAGACCCAAAAAACTTAAACCACATATCTCTAAGTTTGTGTCTATCAACTTCTACACCCTCAAAAGCTCTATAATTTCTTTCTTTTCAAATGAACCAAAAAACAGTCAAAGGAATAATCTTTACAATATTCTTTGTGGAGTGAATCCCACCCCATGCCCAAACTTCTGTCATCTCCGAATCCAAAGAGACCCAAACAATACCTAGTAAGTTATAAATCATACACCACCGGGCAGCTGAGGAGGTGACCAATGTTAAAAATGATGAGCATGTTTAACTTGTTTAGAATTTATATAATTCATACTCTAACCCATTTATGTCAAATCAAAACTCACTAAACCCATGTCTAATCAAGTCGTGTAATCACATCTGCTTAGAGTTAACTTAACCCAATAACTATTTTGACACGTTTATGTCAAACCGAACTCAACTACACCCAAGGCTAATCGTGTGATCATATCATGGTAAATCTTATTAACCATAACTTGGGGCTGAAAGAAATATAGAAGTATAGTCTTCATATGGTCTTCATAGTTATCAACTATTCTTCTGTCGTAACAAAAGGATAACCTGTTATTCCATAAAGTCTACGCAAAACATACTAACAAATTGGCACAAATATTGTAAGTCTTTGAGCTAACTACTTTCCAGTTCCATTTAATTAGTGTGTATGCCTAACTTGAAAAACATTTGAAAGTCAGAATCTTTGTTTGTAGGATAATATATTAATTAGTGGCAGAATAGTTAAAGCTGAGATAGAAGCAAAAGATTAAAAATAGGAAAGATTAAAAATGGAAAACTATGGGGAGGAACTAGAGTAAATCTGCTGGCCCAGACCCTAGATAGAGCAATTGCTACTTTTTCATTCAAGTATCTAACCATAAGCAACCATGAAGCAGAAGCTAAATCCACAAGAAACGCTCTCATTATCACACTTTATTTTCCCTAGAACCAATTCAAGAGTAAAACGAAAACATGGATCCAGAACTAGATGCATCAATATTCGACAGTGGATATTTCACCTTTTGGAAAATGAAAATGTGCAGAAAGGCAATAACAGAGATAACTAAAAGTAATAACAGCCCTACCTCCAAGCAATACGTATGATCTAGTACCAACAAGTTAAAACATCTCCCAACAAAAAGTACTAGAAGGAAAATATTGGCCAAAGAAAAATTTAGAAAATAATAAGTAACTATACCCTCTTTGTTGAATTCTGGACACCGATTCTCCGGACAGCTAATGATGAAAAGGCAGCCAAACGCTCATCAAGATAGGATTTCGGGACATTGCTATTCTCTACAAGTGTTAAGGCCTTTTTGGATTCCAAAACAAGACATCTGGCCCTGGAGGATATTGCTGCTCTCCAAATGTGAAACATCCTTACGACCAAATATCAAGATACGATGGCTGTACGCCTCAAAGATAAATTTAAATTACGATAGAAGATGTAGAGTGCCTCATTAGTTCCAAGCACGTCCTGAATAATAAAATGAGAAAAGCGGTCAGCTAATGCTTAATGCTCTTAGCAACTCTCATTATCATCAGAAAGCAACTCCACAACAATAATAACAAAGTTTCCATACATATTACCCCAAATTAAGGAGGAGTTTCAACAACTATTTTGAGACAACAATAGATCGTTAATATCTAATTAAATCTTGCAATCCTTGGTGTGCGCTTTCTACTTCGTATAATTTGTGTTTAAATGAGTTACATCAACAGAAAATATTAAAGTCTAGACCCCAATACCAAAAAAATTAGTCTAACAATCACGCCATGATTCTTGAACATTTTCATTTAAGAAACATGTCATACAACTCAAGCTCAGTCTATTAATAAATGAGTTGACCCAGTAAAACATGTTTAGCCCATTTATCTGCAAGAGAATACAAAATTAACAAGCTCAAGCTTAAATTAACAATTAAGCACATTTTTGAAGAGGGTGAATGGCTTAGCTTAAAATGTAAGATCTTATAAGTTGTAAAGCTAATAACCACTTCTACTGCTTATTCAATGTATAACTTTATTTATAAATAAGTGTTGAACTGTTTAAGTAACATAAACTTATACTGTAGCTACAACTTCGGCCAAAAAATACCTTTTACGTATTAGTTCTATTGACATGAGCAAAAAAATGAAAATTATATATTATAAAGATAATAGCAAATGATAACAAAAATCTAGGAAAAATTGTGAAAATACAAATACTTATACTATTAGGCAACAGAAGAAGGTTATCTTAGACTTTTACTAGGCCAACACAATTTATTTTTAAGAGATTAAGCTCTCTAAATAAAACCAAGCTCCTATTAGCTTTTTAAAGCGCCGGTATCAAAGGCTTCCAGCTCATAAGCCCTTCATCAACTATCAAACACTTCATAAAAAATTTTATCCTTCCTAAGAAGTTATAAATTTCATTTGACCAAATATAGTCCAAGCATAACATCTAAGCAAGTTATCTTGGGTAAATCAACTAAAACATAATTGATACATATTAACACATTCATTTATTTGATCACACGAAGCTAAATACTGGTATAACTATCAGGATTAAACCATCAAATATTTTTTTAAAAAATCATATATAGTTCAAAGTACAAATAACTCATATATAACATAAACATAAACGAAAATAATAAAATATTAATATCATCATATATATCATAGACATTGTATAATAATAGAAGGTTGTGAATGAGTTTACACGAATTGCTAAGCGTTATCTGCTCCATTTAACTACCAAACTTGTTTATGTCATCTAGTGATTTTAACCTGTCCTAATAGGTAGAGCAAGGTTAAACCTGTCTGGACACAATTTTTATTATGTTCAAACAAGTTTCGACTTATATTTCTCCAACATACGCAAAAATTATATAGAATTCATCAAAAAATTCACATTTGTTTTAATAAGGAGAAATGTAATTCTACTAGGATAAAATCCAAACTCATGTAGAATTTCATGTGAAAATTTTGAACAACACATTCCCAATTCAATCTTATTTGATGAAAATTATAATTAATCGTTCCAATTCCATATTGAGTTCAATATGAGCACAATTTTTATAATTTTATGAAGGACCTTCATCATCTTTTAGTTAAAAAGAATATGGATTTGCTAATGAGTTCTAAACAAATTCTGGATTTATTTCAACATAGCCTTAGTTATCATCTGAACCAAATTATCTAAACTCATATCTGCAAAAGCACATATCTAAGTCATGTAATTTTTCATGCTAAATTTTTTCAACCCTACTTAGTGTTAAAAGATAAAGAAAATTATCATTTTCATGGTTCTCCTTGAAATAACATGAGACCATATCAATCCGGAAAAATATGGAATTGCCATTAAAGCCAAATATAGGTGAAATTAGACATTTGTTTGACACCAACCTTAATACAAATAAACACATTCGATATAAGACTAGACTGTTTAGGTAACTATCCTACTTCATAGACTTATTTAATAAAGGGATAACTTGCTAATGCGTGGATATGGAATACATCCAATTTGGACCTTATTCCTTTAATATTAAACCCAGTGGGCAGCAAGCTCGTAAAAAATCAAATGAAACAAAATTTTCTAAAAAATTAAATATTACAACCCCCAGCAAGAGGGAAATACTTAAATAGACTAAAATAAAAAACCCAGGTCTTGGAATCCTAAAGATAATAAACAGTTTCTCCAATTGTTGAAGCCTCCATTTATGCCAGTCATTACGACATGGCATTTTAATGACTGAATTTCCAGCATTCAAAAAAGAGGCAAAGCATATATTAGTCAAACCAATTCAATAAAACTACACCTTATATGACAAAATGAAAACCCCAAACAAACCAAAAGATTCAACGTACATTTAGCAATCTGCACAACCTTCATTTATGCAACAATCAGATTAGAGAGTAAATATATTCTGCATTAAATACGAACCCTAATATCAAAGTAAATACTTCAGATATTAAAAACAATGTGTTAATTTACTCATATGCACAAGTATCAACAAATAGATTCATACATCTTGGAGTAAACATATGTTATTAAGATGCATAACAGTTAAATAAGAGATTAACCGGCAACCACCAAGCATACAGAATCATACAAGTTTTAATGAGAGGAAGCTAGAAAGGAAAATTAATAAAGTTTAATATGTCTTAATTTGCAGGATCATATAAATATAAACCCAGTCAAGAGACTAGTTGCATTGCAAATGCTCTTGATCTTTGTAACAAGCTGAGGAGAAAGTACCTGTCATATACATCCATATACGACAATGACCAACCCCTCTTCCTAACCCCAAGTCCCTGGCAGGCATATTCTCCCCATCCCTATCTATTTCCCTGTACGGAGATGAGAATTGTAAGATAATACAGAGGAATTTTCTCTTTTGTTCTCCACGTTTGTTAAATTTGATCAAAATTTAACACCTAATTTTTCAACTCAAACCTAACAACAACATCCAAAAGACCAATTTAATACAAATCCGACAAAACATCCATCCAATTATTTTATATGTCCATCTAACATGCTTAATTTAAACACAGAAAAGGTCCATAGTTCAATAAATCCAAAGTGTTAAAACTTCTACAGACTTTAAGCATTAGTAAGGTTAACACAATCAAGTCCTCCCTGAAATTATATGAAGAAGACCATTAGTAAACAAAAACAAACTCACATTAATGCATAGTTTAACAAACAGTCGTTGAGATGCTAAAAACAACTAAACAAACCTCAAATGAAGATGTAACCCGATAAACCTACCAAAAACAAAACGACTATCCACATTACAAACAAATCCAATATTTTTTAAAATAATTCTCAAACTACCTATCAAAGGAAGTATGCAACTTAAGATATCCGCAAGCAACAGAGAAAAATTAATACACCAACATTTATCATTTCTTTCCTACATAGACATCAAATGAAGTAAAAAAGGGGCAGAAATTATCCAAAATTTCGGCAAACAATAGATGGTTCCCTCAAAAGATATAGTTAGGTGCACAAAAGTACCAAATTTAGAGTTTCGGAGAAATTACCCAAATTGAGAGAGATCAAAAGGAAGTTAACGAAGTTGAGATGGATCACGTCGGTCGTCACAAACAAGCGAGGCAGAGTTGAATAAAGATGGATTGGCGACACACAGCAGAACAGCTACTCCACAACCTCGGGGATAAGCAAGCAATGGAAGAAGAAGCGATGGCCGCACTTTTAAGCGGTTGAGGGTATCCAGTGTAAGGGTTTTTCCTTTTTCTTTTTTTTTTTTTCTTTGGGAATGGGATAAGAGGAGATAGGGATGCGGAGATTTCCAGGAGAATGAGATAGGCCGAGAGTTGAGAGTTGAGAGTGTCAAGCGAAAGTTTTTATTTTTATTTTTTGGAAGAAGATTCTGACTGTTATTAGGGTTAACAGAGAATAGAAGATAATGGCAAGGCGTTGAGTTATGCAGCGGTTGGGTTTTGTTTAATAATTTTAAAAATAAATTATATATAAAATAAATATAAAATATCACAATTTATATATATTTATCCATACATAATATTAGTGTCGGATTTTCCACCACCCCATTTTTGGCGGGATCGAATTGCTTGCATATTATCACCCAAAAAAAAAAACAGTTATATAGGACTATTTATGGTCTACAATAAGATGTACAAGATTTATTGGTTCATTATTATACCAATTAGCCTAAGTTATGATTTGAAGTATATTATATAGGCTAATTAGCTGGCACGGAAGCATTTTATTTTTTAAATAAAGTTGAAATATATATATATATATATATTTTATTAGTTAAGTGATATCAATATACATATTAACTATAATATACAATTTGGTTTGAAATTATAATGAATATATTATTTAGGGTAAGATTGTTAAGCATTTTTTATTTCAGTTTTCACAATAATCATTTCACATGATGGCAGTTGCACGAAGAAGTATTGGGCCCAAGCTTGTTGTTCTTGATATATTTCAGGCTCTAACCACGAGGAGTATGATGTGCAAAGTTTTTGAAGGAGATGGGATTCATTCTTGACTTGCATCACAGAGTGTATATATATATACCAACAGTGCATTTAGTTGGTTGAATGGAATATTTGAAATGTCTAATACTTATTTACTATAAAAAAAAAAAGTAATATTTTAATAAAATTATATTATAATGTTCTATTGGCAAATTAGTGATAACTCATCATCATAATTTTATAGTACCACATTTGATTCAATAATCATAATAACAACTAAAACAGTAATTTAGTAATTAAAAATTATCGCATTCTTTTTGAAAGTTATAAATTAAAATTCATTAAAAAATACACAAGTTATCGTTTAATAGGTATTTACGTATTTGTGACAATAAATTCATAATATTTAATTCATTAGAAATTATAACTTATTTTTATTAACGTATTAATTGGGTTACGATAATCAACTTAAATTTTGTCTCAATGATGATTAAATTTTTTTAATTGAAATAATAATAATAAATTTTAAAAAGTATAACATAGCATTTTTTTCTCAAAAAAAAAAAAGAGCAATTGCAATATTGAATTTGTTTAGTAATATATGTATCGTAACATATATATATATATATTAGCTAAGCATTATTTCATAATAAATTGGGCTTTCTTACTATGCATTTGCTTTTGAATCTTTGTTTGGACCTCCTTGGGCTTCCCCATAATGACTCAAATCTTCACCCTGCCATTTCAAATAGCCTCACCATCATTTGTTCCAAACAGTCCCAAGTGATTCTCGGTGGCAGAAATTCATTAATACGCAGCAAACTCCAAAATCATCATCATATCCAGACAAAGCCATATGTGAGAAAAAGAATGCCATTAACCAGAATATCCCATTTATTCAGCCAAAAAACGCAATGATTGACGAGGAATACAAAGACGAAGGTCAAGAAGAAGAAGAAGAAGACATGTTTAACGCTGACCTTGACTACCCTAATTGCTTCCAGCAAATCAAAAGCCGACCTCTTCTCCTGCTTCTTCTCCAGCTAAAATAAACGTAGTTAAAGCCAGCGCAACCTTGTCCTCCTCGGCTAAAGATCTAAAAGCTCTCCTGGCACGATTTGCGATTTCGACCCTCTCTCTCAGCATCTCCATATCCTGACCTCCGTCGCATTCTCCCCCTTCAGCCCCTCTCCCAACAGGAGACTGAGATCCGGTCCTCAAGGAGCGGGCCAAGACGAACAGGACGCGATATTGGGATACGGAAGGGACGTCTTTACATAAAAAAAAAAATGTCCTCAACGGTCCAACTCGACCTAGTCTGTTGATTGACTGAGTCGGAGGACTGATGGGCAGCTGGGGCGGCAGTGATTGCGGTTGCCGTTATTGTTGAGAATGAGGAGGGGAAAGAATGTTTCATTAGGGGTCTGCTCTTTGGGTTTTATAGGATCGGAGATTATTTACATGGGGAAGTGGTTTCCTGGGCGATTCATGTTGATCTGCATTTGAATTAGAGCAAAATAAAGACACATCTGTGACAGGACGACGATGAAGAAGAAAATAATTTGGTAAGACCAGAGCGATGACCAAAAGACATGAGCAACTTCGTTGTTGCCATTTTCTCCGGCACTGAAGCGAGACCCAGAGAAGGAAAAACACAAAGGTAAATTGTATTTTTTTAAAAAAAATGCTTAAACAAAATATAATATTTAACAAATTTTATCGGTAATATAAAAGGTAATATTGTACTTAGTTAAACGTTATAAAGAAGAATGAAACTTATATAATAATAAAAATAATTATTTAAATAGTACTTAAACAGTAGTTCTTTATGATTGTTATAAAAATTAAAATTAATTATTTTAATTTAATTACTTTACTTATTTTATTTTATGTAAGTACATATTTTAGATTTTTATTTAATTTTTAAAATAATTTTAAATAATTTATAATAACTATAAAATTATTGAAAACGAATTAATTTTTAGAAAATATTAAATAACACGTTACTAACATAAAAAGTTATTATTATTATTATTATTAATTTTTTTAATTTTAATTTTAATTTTGTCAACAACTAAGATACATTGTACTTTTACATTAGCATTTTTGTTTTTTGAAAGTTTGAGATCTTCATATCTATTTTACTAGACTTTATTCATACTTGATTAAAATTTGTCAAAATAAAATGATAAATAATAGTTTATTAGAGCCATCTTAGTTATTAAAAGACATATATTTGTACCCCTTTGAGTATTTCATAAGGAGATTTTTAAAGGTCACTCCTTTTAACGGCCCTTTCTTTTGTAATTTCCTTTTAAATGTCATTGATCATAGTCCATTTAAAATCGAAAACTATATATTACTGAGTGACATTTTTTATTTATTAAGAGTGTCATAACACTTAATAGGAGCAAAACTAAATTAATAAAAAGTACTCAATATCTAATTACTTGTCATCTATGATCAAATCTTTTAAATATTATCATCTTCCAACAAAAATAATGCGTGTTCTTCCTAAATTTCTCCAAGTTTGTTTTCTCATGTTTCCTTCTCAATTTTTATTACCTTAAATATTGAAAAGTTAACGATAAATAAACTCTATTCTTCTACTGATTATTTGTTTATCTAACATTTCAATAATATATAAAGTATGGTAAACAAAAAAGATCAAACCACGCATAGTGTTTTATTTTTTTATTAAATTTATCTAAAATTTTTACATATGTTATGCAATTGAAATAAGTTTTAAATATAAAAAAAAAGTAGAATAGGTAAAAGAGAAATTAAAAAGAAAAAAAATGAGGTATATAAATTAATGTTTTAGTTATTAAACAATTTATTTTTTAAATTAATTTCGATCTTAATTTTCGATCAAATTAATCTCTATACTTTTGAAAAAAATAATATTTAAAAACATTACTGTTAGTAACTTAAAATATAATGTGTTAAATTTATTAACATACGATACTTTTTTATTTGTTCAAATATTAGTTGAATGTCACATGATATGTAATAATTATTTTAATTTGTATTGTCAAAGTAAAAAATAATAATAATAATTATCCTAAATCCTCACACATTAGTCCATTATTTTCACTCTTCCACCCCTCATGCCTCCCCCCATATGACACACGCATCCTTCAAATATAGAGATGCGTGATTCACAATGTATTTCTATATATAACGAATTGTATGGTGAATTATCTCATCACTATCACAATCATACATCTAATTTGAGCTCATATGGATTAAACTCGGGCCAAACTCTCTAGCCATTGAGGTGGTGATGAGGGGGATATGATGGTTATTTAATGATCGTAAGGCTTATAAAACCTGCCATCCTTGCCTAAAGAGCACAAATGGTTTGATTCATTGGGACCAGGAGCATTCATGTAGGCAAAGGTGTTTGGGTGTAATAGTTGATATTTGGATTTTTAAAAATAAATAAATAAATTATATTCGTAACGACCCCGAAAATTCAAAATAAAATATATAATAACTTAAGTGCGTAAGCGAAATAATGATTAAAGTTTACATTCCTTAAACAATAACTTAAAGTACTGAACATCATTACAAAATTTATTATTTGAAAGAAACGTGAGAAATAAGAAAACAAATGGAAAATAAAAAATATCTAGCATCTACTTACAATCTTCTTGCAGATCGGCCTCTAGAACCTGGTCCTCTTAATCTGAAATGGTTAAATAAATGATGAGTTGTACTAACTCAGTAAGGATATCACACTATATCACCAGCAAAGAAACAAAGGTTAGTATCCGAAAACAACTAATGGAGTACTAAATTTAGCAATTTAATTTATCAATCATAAAATCATTTACCGTTTAATTAACATAGTAGAATTTATGAAAACAACATATAGAGACAATAATACCATACAGATCATAACTTCATAATCAATTAGTAATATAAAATATATCATAAATCCATAACCATTAATAATTGACTAAATCATAACTGTTCCTCTTTTCACCAGCCTATTAATATCCATTGGGGTTTATAAGAATGTCCCCGCTACACGTGAACCATTTCCTTTAATAATCTCAATTACAGGACTGTCTCCATACCCCATCTGGTATGAGCGCAACATTAAACCTCAATACCCCGTCCGGTATGAGGGTAAAGCGACTCATCCCCATACTCCATCCAGTATGAGCGTTAAATTACCAAGTCTCCATATCGCATCCGATATGAGACAACGTTCACGGTAGGGTTTTCTATGTATTCGGTCTTTCCACCATCTCCTAAGATATCTAATAAGGCAGTCGTTCCATCTGTTTATTTAATCACACCACTTTCCTATTTTCCTTTAGTCTCCATTACCAAATCAAACATAATCACATAAACAAATAAACAAGCATTAGGAAATACAATCATGTCTCAAATTCCAAATCAAACAGTAGTTAGATAAGGTAGCAACACATGCATTTAAACCATAAAATAGATAAATCAGATACTATCATGCTTTAAGACCACAAAATAAATCAACAGAGAACAATTTTTAGTTCAAGCTTCATTACCAATCCGTAATTAATTATGCACATCTATTTAATTTGTACCAAATACCGTATTATTATTTATTTAAACATCAATTCTATGATCGGGAATAGGGTGAGGGATCCTTACTCGATTTAACACTGAAAAGGTAAACAGTTTACTACAACTATGGGCAGTTCCTAGGTTCCCTGAATTTTTTTTAGGAACTGAAACGCGCTTATAGCACCTAAAAATGTTCCAAATAAACCCAAAATTAGTCCCAATGCCCATTCGGCATATTTTGAAAATCCAACACGGCGTCGGCGCTGCTACCTACGTCGGTAATCCGCCTCAGGTCGGCTGTTTTCGGTTATTTTCAGGCGAATTTGGCCAATTTTGCATTGATTCATGCGAGCAAATACGTTAGAGAGTCTCGATTGGCCAAAAAACACAAAAAACTGAAACTCATTAGCGGCGGAACTCTCTGGTGCAGCAGTTCCTCCTGATCACGTTGCGGTTGGGTGTTTCGCTTTAGTCAACCTATAGAGAACAAAACGGTGATAACAACAGTGGAAAAATTATGCAAAACGAGAATCAGAAAGGGTCTCATCAGAAGTGTTTTGTGAAATTCACCATGGCGGCTTTGCCGGTATTTTTCGAATTAGCAGGTCTTTTTACTCTGATTTGGGCATAGGTGAGCTTAAAATTAAATTTCCTACAAAAAGAAAAGTTTTTACCTTTTTTTTCGATAAAAAAGGGTTCCGGTGCGGCAACGGGTGGCGACGATCGGCTTCCCAGCGGCTGGGTCGTCTTCTCCAGCGAGGGATTCTAGCGACTAGGGTTAGGGTTTGGTGTGGATGAGAGTTATTTATATCTATCTGCTTTTGATCTGGACCGTCCATAGTATTCAATCTAGACCGTCCGATCGCGATTAAATAAGCAGTGAATCTGGACCGTTCATCGCGATTCAATTTGAGCCGTCCATCGCGATTCACTCTGGGCCGTCCGATCCGTTTGAATCTGGCTATTCCATTGTGTTTGGGAGGGAGCGCATACAGGTTCTCTGTGCTCGCAGAAACGGACCTCAGCCGTTCGATCGCGCGCACACGGATCACTTACGTGCCCCCCCTCCCGGCGTGGCCTCCCTCGTCAGCACCTCTGCCACTTGGAGCGTCCTGGTTTGGTTCGGGCTGCTGACCCGGCATCTGACGTGGCAAAACTTTTTAAAATTGCATTTTGGCTCCTGTTTTCTGAATTTTCTTTTAAGATACCCCTAGAACCTAAATTTTCGCCATTTTTTCCTAAATTGTTTCAATTAAAATCGACATAAATTTTATTTCATTTTTTACTCTAAATTAAATAAAACAAAATATAATAATAAAAAATAAATTAATAAAAATTTATATTTATTAATTTTTAATCACCAAAAAGAAAATTGTGGATGTTACAACTTTTTCCTCCTTAAAAGAAATTTGATCCCTCAAATTTGTCTTACTCTCAATCGAACAGCTGGGGGTATTGAACTCTAAAGTCTGATTCTATCTCCCATGTAGCCTCACTCGGTATGTGGTTCTGCCATATGACTTTTACAAATGAAATTTCTCGATTGCAGAGTAATCTGCTCTTTCGATCTACAATGCCTACCGACATTTCCTCGTAGGACAGATCCTTCTGGAGTGGAAGAGTCTCGTGAGCCAAGACATGAGAGGGGTCCAGGTTGTATTTGCGTAGTATGGACACATGAAACACATTATAAACCTTGAAAAGTTATGGCGGCAGTGCTAGTCTGTAGGCAGTGGTACCAATTCTGTTTAAGACATCAAATAGTCCAATAAATCAAGGGTTCAGTTTCTCCCTCCTGTCGAACTTACTGATTCCCTTGAAATGAGTGACCTTTAGGAACACCTGATCGCCTTTCTCAAATTCCACATATCTAATCCAGGTGTTTGCATAACTCTTCTACCTGCTCTGAGCCGTCTGAATATTTTTCATGATCTTAACTATTTTGGATGTAGTCTCTTCTACTAGATCTGCGCCGAACAGTTTTCTATCTCCCATTTCTTTCCAACAAATCGACAGTCTGCATGGGCGCCCATATAACGCCTCATACAGAGTAATGCCAATACTCGCTTGGTAGCTATTGTTGTAAGAAAACTCTATCAATGATGTATGGAACATATTCTCAAATGTATGGGTTGTCATTTCTGACTGTCCATCGTCTGAGGGTGGAATGCAGTACTTAAGGGACAACTTCGTTCCCATGACTTACTGAAAGTTATTCCAAAACTGAGAAGTGAACTGGGGTCCCTGTCGGATACTACTGTTACTGGCACTCCATGCAATCTGACTATTTTCTGGATATACATTCTTACTAACTTGTCCAAGGGATCGGTCATCCTGATGGCCAATAAGTGGGAAGACTTGGTAAGCTGGTCAATAATTACCCAGATGACATTATGTCTTGAACATGCCTTAGGTAATCCTGTCACGAAGTCCATGGTGATATATTTTCACTTCCATTCCAGGATCACTAATGACTGAAGTAGCCCACCTGGGCGATGATATTCTGTCTTGACTTGCTGACATACCAAACACTTAGAAATAAAGTCAGTTATATATTTTTTCATCTCGTTCCACAAAAATCAGAGTCGCATACTTTGGTACATTTTAGTGCTTATGGGATGCTTGACAAACTTTGAGCTATCGGCCTCTGTCATGATGTCCATCTTTAACTCATTATCACTTGGAACACACACTCTGTCTTAGAATCTGAGCAACTCATCGACGGAAATTAGAAATTCTGAGCTAACTCTTTATTTTGTATCTCTCTTGAGGGCTACTAGGGTGGAATCATCAAGCTGAGCTTCCCTTATTCTTTGGATTAGCTCAGGCTGAATGGTCAGGAGACCCAAACATGTGACTCTCCTTGTAATGGCCCCGGAAATTAAAAAGAAATGTATATAAAAATTCTAAGTGCGGAAGCAAAATAAAATAGATTATGGTTAACATCTTTTACACAATAATTAAAACATATTAAAGATATGAAAGAATAAGCTAACTAAATGAAATACTAAAAATGAATGCTATAAGGAAAACTATAAATTCTTTAGACTTCTACTCGCCGTCTTCATGCGAAACGGTCTCGGGAACCAAGTCCTCCTGATCTAAAATGGTTAAGTAAGGAATGAGCTACACTAGCCCAGTAAAGACGTTACACTATCTCACTATCACAGAAGTAAAAGCTGGTATAAAACAAAAATAACCAATGGAGCACAATTTGTAACAAATTCATTTATCAATAATAATACTCTTTACTGTCTACTTACCTCGGTGAGATTCATAAAAATAACTTATGAAAACAATAACATTATAAATATCATGAAATCATACGCACTCTGTAACATAACACGTGTCACACTTTTATATTTCAATCATCAAGCAATAAACTTTCTCTTTTATCAGCTTACCAGTATTCATGGGGATCCATAAGGGTCCCCGCTACACGTGAACTATTTACCATACCCCGTCCGGTATGGGCACCAAAATAATAAACCTCAATACCCCGTCCAGTATGAGGGTGAAGTGGGTCATCCCCATACCCAGTCCGGTATGAGAGCTAAAATATTTAAAGTCTCCATACCCTGTCCGGTATGAGACAGCGTTCCTGATAGGGTTCCCTATGGACCCGGTCCGTCCACCATCTCCCAATATATCTAATGAGGCTGTCAACTTACCAAATTATCAATTCAATCCCATTCCTATTTATCCTTAGTCTTCATTACCCATTTAAACATAACTATTTAAGCAAGCAACGTGCGTACACAAGGCAAGTATATATTAAATTCACAAAATCAAGTAGTAGTGAAGCAAACAGTGATTCATGCATTCAAAATCATAAAATAAATAAGCCACATACCGTAACACACTCAAAACTGTAAAATAAATCAAACAACACCTGACCGAAAAATATACCAGATTCGGCCTCCATTAGTAACCTTAATTAATTATACATATCTATTAATTCATAAAATACCATTTTATCATTTATTAAACTTTAATTCCGTGATAGAAAATTGGGTGAGAGATCCTTACTTGATTTGGAGTCTAAAACTGATTTTTCACTGTGCCTACGGACAGTCCCTAAATTCCCTAAATTTCTCTATGGGAACTGAAACACACTTTCGGTACCTGCACATGTCCCCAAATAACTCAAAATCAGACCTAGGGCATATTCATCAAATTTTGAAATTCTGGCACGGTGGCTCCGTCGTGCTCCGGCGACGGCGCCGCCGCCCGCGACAGCGATCTACCTCCGGTTGGCTGTTTTTGGCCCTTTTTGGTTGAATTCAGCCAAACTAGCACAGGTTCCTGCGAGAAAACACACGTACGGCCCTCGGTGGGCCCAAAAAAAACAAAAAATCGAGACTTTCCTGCGCGAGTCGCGATTTGGTGTTTTGCTCCGGTCAACCTGTAGATGAATGAACAGTGGTTACAATGGTGAAAAAATTACATTGAACGGAAATCGGGAAGGGCTTCATCGAAGGCAAAAATTAAGGAAACCCGCGGCGGTGCTTCTGGGCTTCAGCTGTATTTTTCGGCCAATTGGCCGGTAATTTGGCTCTGATTTTACCACAGATGGGTTTAGAATCGAAATCCGAGCCAAGGAGACAAGTTTTACCTCATTTGGCAGCCGGAAAGTGCTCCGTAGCGGCGGCGGGTGGCGGCGGTCGGCTCATCCAGTGGCTGGGCGGTCTTCTCCGGCGAGAGCTCTGGCGGCTAGGGTTTGGGTTTGGGTGTGGATGAGATTATTTATAACCTTCCGCTTTTAATCTGACCCGTCCATCACGATTTAATCTGGATCGTCCGATCGCAATTAAATTATAAATGAATCTGGACCGTCCATCGTAATGCGATCTGTGCCATCCGTACATAATTCAATCTGGGCCATCCGCAGGCGTGTAATCTGGGCTGTCCGTACGTGCTTTTGATCCGGGCTGCCCGTGCACGCGGGGACAGATCTCAGCCGTCCGATCGCGCGTACGCAGATCGCCCGCGTGGCTCTGTTCCGCGTGGCCTCTCGCGTCAGCGTCTCTTCCACGCGGCCTGTTCTGGTTGGCCGGGACTGCTGACCGGACTCCTGACGGGGCTGCTGACGTGGTGCAATTTTTCTTAATTGCGTTTTGACCTCGGTTTTCGATTTTTTTAAAAAAAAAACACTCCTAGAATCCGATTTTTCACCTCTTTTTCCCAAAATTATTTTCAATTAAGTCCCAAAAATAATTTTACCCATTATTATTATTATTATTATTTTTATTTCCATTTATTTAAATTAAACTAAATTAAAATTATATATTATTACATAAATAATCATTTAATTCATATAAAATTTACAAAAATTAAAATAAAACAAAATAATATTCATAAAAATAATAATAAATTTAGGGTGTTACACTCCTTAAGTCCTGAAGTCGTACCTATTGTGTGGCCCCAATATGTTTGTATTCTGAAACCATTAAATGACTTAATGTACCTGTATTTTTTATGTTGAGTGCATCGGCTACCACGTTGCCCTTACTCAAGTGATATAAGATATCTCAATCATAGTCCTTAAGAAGTTCTATCCATCTTCTCTGAGGCATATTGAGATCCTTTTGAGAGAATTTGTATTTCAAACTCTTGTGATCAGAATAGATCTGAAAGGTCTCTCCATATAAATAATGGCACCAAGTTTTAATGGCGTGTATGATTGCGGCAGACTCTAAATCATGGGTGGGATAGTTTTTCTCATGACTCTTCAACTGTCTGTACCTATAAGCTATGACTTTCCCATGCTGTATTAAAATACAACTCATACCTAGGTAGGAGACATCACTGTAAACTGTATATCCTCCCAACCAACTCGGCAAGGCCAACGCAGGTGCAGTAGTCAGCCGCTTCTTTAACTCTGAGAAACTTCTTTCACAGTTCTTATTCCATTCAAACTTGACTTTTTTTTTGTGAGTCGATTCAGGGAAATAACTAGATTAGAAAACTCTTTCACGAACATGCGATAATAACCCACCATCTCTAGAAAACTACAAATTTCCTTAACTGATGTCAATTTTTCACAGTCGACCACTGCTTCAACCTTTTCAGGGTTCACTGACACTTCATCCTTTGATATGATGTGTCCTAGGAAGATGGTCTGCTCAAGCCAAAATCTACACTTGCTCAACTTTGCATACAACTTCTTTTCTCTGAGAACCTGCAAAACCTGAGCTAGATGGTGAGCATGTTCCTCTCTGCTTTTTGAATAAATCAGAATGTCATCGATGAACACAATAACAAATTGATTCAAGAATTATCTGAAGGCCCTGTTCATCAAGTCCATAAAGATGGTTGGGGCGTTGGTTAGTCCAAATGGCATTACTAAGAACTCATAGTATCCGTACCTGGTTCGAAAAGCTGTCTTGGAAATGTCTTCTGTCCTGATTTTTACCTGATGGTAATCTGAATGCATGTTTATTTTGGAGAAGATCTGGGCACCCTGCAACTTATCGAAGAGGTCATCAATCATAGGAAGGGGATATTTATTCTTGATTGTGACTCTGATCAACCCTCTGTAATGAATACATAAACTCAACTTCTCATCTCCCTTTCTAGCAAAGGTGACTCTAGTATCCCAAGAGAACACACTATGTCGGATAAAACTACTGTCTTGCAATTCAGTGATCTGTTTCTTCAGTTCCTCCATCTCAACACGACTCATGCAGTAAGGAGCAACCGAAATAAGCTGGGTGTCTGGCTAGAGGTCTATGGCGAATTCAACTTCCCTGTCCACTAGCAGTTGGGGTAGTTCATCCGAAAACACATCTGAAAAATCTTGAGTTACCGGAATCTCTTGAATATAAATTTCTTTCTTAGGTTTGCCTAGTTAGAGAAAATAGTAGGGTTAAAGTAATTGATGAATAAGAAAATTTTCCATGAAGGAATAAATGCTAAATAATTTTATTAATTTATAAATGGCTTCTTATTAGAAGAATTGAATACAACTTTCTTGCTAAAATAATCTACGGTGACGTGATACACCGCTAGCTAATTCATTCCTAAGATTACATCAAAATTCCCCGTGTCTAATTCTATCAAGTCCACACTCAATTTTTTATCTGTTATATCTACGACACAAGCCTTGTAGACAATTTCTCCTAATAGTGTCATACTCCTAGCAGTAGACACAAACAATATAGAATTAAGTTTATCGGGTAATACATTAAATTTTGATGCAAAAATAAGTGAAACAAATGAATGTGATGCACCAGTATCAATCAAAACATGAGCAAAATAGTTACAGATAGTGTACAACCATGTACCACGTCCAGGTTGGCTTCTGCATCCTGCTTGGTGAGATCATAAGCTCTGTCCTGAATAGGATGTCTGCCCTAATTCTAGTTCTTTGGGCACTCCCTCGCATAATGTTGGGCACTACCACATATATTACAGGTGTTGTTGAGCGGTAGTAGAGTTGGTCCCATGATACTTGTCACAATACTGACATATCTTACCGCGTCTTGCCATTAGAGCATGAAGGGGAGCCTGGATCATAGGTTTGGGCCTCTTGTTCTGTTGAATAGGCGCAGTAGGTGCTGGTCTGCAGGGTGGAGCTGATGGTCTGAGGTTCCCTACTGCTTGAGAGAGGGTGCGGAAGATCCTCTTCACTAGCTGTGTCTTGGCCAGAACGGCCGAATAAGTCCTGAGCTCCAACATAAACAAATGTTGTTTGATCTCTGAGTGAAGGCCCTACTCGAACCTTCTAACCTTCCTGCCTTCATCCAATAATGTCTCAGGGGTATATTGGCCCAGTTCTAGGAACTTACGAGCATATTCTGACACAGTCATGTTCTACTGGACCAACTGTACAAACTCCATCTCCTTCAGATGTTAAAGATGCTCTAGAAGGTACTCTACATGAAAGACTGCTAGGAATTATTTCTAAGTAACTGGAACAGGCAGGGTGGTTTGTTTGAGTTTCCACCAGCGGTCTGCTTCTCCCACTAACATGTAGGTAGCAAGGGTGACTTTCTATTCGGGAGTCACTCTCAGGGTCTTGAAGGCATTCTCTGTCTCTGCTTACCAGTACTCGGCATTTTCAAAAGAGGATCCCCCTGCAAAAGAAGATGATTTTAGTTTCTTGTACCTCTCTATGTAGTTTGGGTCAATCATGGGAGGAACTGGGTCCCGTGGAAGAGGGACTGGGCCATGCTGAGGATAGACTGGGAGGAAGTTGGAGAGAGGCAGTTGTTAGGACCGAAATTGGTGAAGGAAACTGCGATTAAGGTGTCAGTGATACAACATAATTTACAAGCTGCCCAAAATAGGCAAAAGGGATACACAGAAAATCACAAGAGGATTTGAGCTTTGAAGTAGGGGATTATGTGCTTTTGAAAGTATCTCCAATGAAGGGTTTGTTAAGGTTTGAGAAGAAATGAAAGTTAAGTCCATGCTTCATAGGGCCGTTTGAAATCCTTAAGAATGTGGGTATGGTTGTGTACATGATAGCGCTTCCTCCTTGGTATAGTAGGGTTCATAATGTATTCCACATATCCATGCTACGAAAATATCACCCGGATCCTAACCATATTATACAATATGAATCGTTGCCATTGGAGAAGGACTTGACCTATGAGGAAGAATCGATTCAGATTCTTGAGTGACAAGAAAGGAAATTAAGAAATAGGATAATACCTATGGTGAAGATACAATGGAGACATCACACGGATGAGGAAGTAATGTGGGAACGGGAGAACGAGATGAGAAGTAATTATCCGCAACTCTTTGAGGTAAGGTAACGAAATTTGATGGACCAAATTTCTTTTTGAGGGGGAAAATATGTAGTAGTTGATATTTGGATTTAAAAAAAAAAAGGAAATTGTATTTATATATATATGTATATGGTAATAATACTAATAATAATATATAAACATAATTATATATTTGGGGAGAGAAAGAGGGAATGGTGTCGTTTGGAGAAGAGGGAGTGGACGATTAGGACGAGATAGGATAGACGGTCAGGATGAGAGGTAGAGAGGATATAAATAGGAGGAAAAAAAAAGAAAAAGGGAGGAAAAGAAGGAAAGAAAAAAGGGAAAAAACAGAGAGGAGGAAACGAAAAGAGAAGATTCGAGAGAGAGAGAGAGAAGCTGGAGCGAGAAGGAACTAAAAGAGATAGCACGAGAAGGAAGACAGTGACGGTATGGGCTACGGAAGCGCGGAAAAGATGGAGACTAGAGGTATAGTAAATTTAAATTTCAAGGGTAGGATGAGGATGAAATGTGGAGTTGTGGCTGTAGGTGGTGAAGAAATGTATGAATAACTAAGGAAATAGAGTAGGAAACTAGGATAGATGGAATAAGAGAGTGGAAAGAGACTGTGAGTGACAGAAATGTGGATTGGAGCTGTGAGTAGAGAGAAACGGAGGAAGCCGCAGGAGGAGAGATCAGTGAGTTCGGTGAGTGAGTGAGTTACTGCTAGAGGAAGGAATACGGTGATTGAAAGGTGCAAGGGAGTTCGTAGGGAAGTGAGGTGAGTTGGAGTGAGTTTGGACGAACAGAACATTCACGGATGAATAGTGCTAGAAGTCGAGGCAAACAAAGAGGAGGCAAGAGAGGTATTGAGAGGGGAGTGGTTAGAGGTAGAATGAGTATGGAAGGGTAGTAGGAGCGAAGCTGAAGGAGGAAGATAGGGAGAGGTAGAGCACTGTGAGAGAGTGGTAGTGTTAGGGAGAAGATGACGGGGAGCCGAGATAAACAAGGAGAAGTGAAGAGAGGGATGAAGAGTGGATTGGTTGCTAACAGGGAGTGTTGGCATGTAGGGGGGGAGTATGAGTATTTTGAAAATTAGGGAATAGCAAATGTAGGCCTGTAGTGGTTGTGTGTGTGTGTAGTTGGTGTAGAGGTGTATTTGTGTAAATGTGTTGTGTGTGGGTGTGTGTTGTGTGGGAATGTATGTTGGTGTAAATGTTGTAAATTTATGAATTGTATGGGTGAGTACTCGATGGAGAGGTGTATTTGTGTACATGTGCTAAGTGTGAGTGTGTGTTGTATGGGGATGTGATGTGTATGTTCCATAAATAAGTTAAGGAATTTGAGAGTTTCAGGATAATGTTGATGGTTTAGGAATAGTTTATGTTGGAATACCCATCGTGGGGGTTAAGTATGCGAGTCTACGAGGCATCTTGAGTAGGCACGAGGTGAAATTGTCTTAGAGGTGGTTGAGCTAGGGGACGCCGATATTGGTTGTCGTTACCTAAAAAGAGTAAGTCGATCACCGATAGTGGTGATGTTTGGGTGTTTCCGATGGGTAGGGTATTGAGTCGCCGATGTTGGTGATGGCAAAAAACAGTACTGGTGTGTGTGGGTGGCTAGTTAGGGGTCGAGAGATAGAAGGGTAAATAATGGTTGTCGATACTAGTGACGGATGGGAGTAACCATGTGGGTGAGTGGCTGAGTCAGTGCCGAGGGGGTGATATCAGGGGGGTGTGATTACACCTAGTATGAACAACGATTAACTATTGGAGAGACGTAGTAATACTGTAGAGTTAAAGAGTAGCAAGGAAGCATGACTTAGGTAACGGGAAGGAAAAACATATAAAATGGAGTTTTAATTTGGTTTGTGTGTTATACTTGTGATTTAAATTTATTGTACTGAGTTATATGTACTTATTATTTATTATTTACAGATGAAGTAGGAATGGAGTTGGGATCGAAGTTGTTAGTTTCCGAACCTAGCATATACAGAAAACACAGCAGGGATTATTGCCGGTAGAAATGGAAAACTGATATAGTTGGCAGTAATATAGATCGTATGCAAACCAATGATGTATGAATTTGTACTCTACTGTATTGATTCATTTACGTTTGATGGTTTCTATTTGATATTGAATAATAGTTGTTGTAGTTTTTTTTTTTTTTTTGTGACCGTTTGAGACTGTACCATTAAATAAAAAAAAATGAGGCGTTACAATGGGGCATTAGGTGAAGGCCCACATCCTCTAATATGGGCTAAACTAAGCATGTTGTGGTTGCTTTACAAAAAAAAAAAAAAAAAAGAAGGCTTGGTGGTGATCATGTGAATGAAAATATTGACGAGGTCTTGTAACATGATGAGGCGAGCAAGGTGGATAGTAGCGTGTATATGTCATGTCGCCTTTGGCTCAATTGGTTGGAGGAGGCCTTTTGCTCATGCCTTTTGAAGGATGCACAAGCAACGTATGAGGGGAAGCATGTGAGAAGGGCCAAAAAAAGGAAGGGATGCGTTTTTAAGGATACGAGGAAATTAGATATTTTATTTTTCATTTGGATCAGATTTAAAGCGGTATAATTTAAAATAATTATGATGTTAAATATAATATAATATTTAATGACGTGATGTCTAAATTAATAATTTTAATTTGTATTATTGGGGATTGATTAAATAAAAAAAAGTGTTTAAAAAAATACAAGAATTAATTTTATTAAAAATTAAAATGAAGATTATTATTCAGGCGAAAAGTAAAAAAAAGTAGATCGTTTAGAAAAATAAAACTAAAAGCAAGTTGCAGTGTGGCAGACGCCTTTCCTCCTGTTGTTTTTCTGGTCAATCTCAGCATTTTTCACATGATTGACATGTCTTTCCTTTCTCTTTTTTGAAAATGAAACCTCGAGATAATCTACAATTTCAAAAAAAAAAAAAAAAAAAGTACCATCATATTCACAGAAAACCTACCTCGCATGCACGTTGAAATTTCATCTTTTGACCATCTACTATTTTCTTTTTTCAATAACTCCCATTGTTTTTTCTTCTTAAAAAAGAACAAGTGGGGGGTTATGAGAATGCACATCAAGATCCCTTGAATAAGTCTCGTTTGAAGTGAAGATAACATTTATTTATTTATTTATTTATAACGTCATCATTATTGTGCATGTTTTAAAATTCAAGTGGGTACGTATAAAAAAATTAAGAAGAATGAATGTGGATGGGAACATAAGAGAACTGGGGAGAGACAGAAATGAAATGAAGAAATTGAAAATTAAAAAAAATATATATATATATATATCAAAACAAGAGGATGAGGACTGTGATGGATGGATGGATGGATGGATGGATGGATGTCTAAGTCAAGAAATCGTACCAAACAATGCCCCCACCTGATCCCAGGTATGATGGGTCCCCCACCCTCCATGACTCTCATGTGCCCAAACTCTCCAACTTGCTCTTTTTTCTTACAAAATAAATTTTAATTATAAGAGGGAAAGTCCAACTAGTTTTTGGACTGGTCTGGACTGGACTGGACTGGACTCGTTCAAATCAAAACAAAAAAGCCGAAACAAAGAGTAATCTATCCCTTCCAATTTCGATCACCATACAAATACAACTACGAGGCGGTGTTAAATTTTTTTATAATTTAAGTTAAAATAATATTTTTCACCACCTAAAAATATGAAAATTTTGTCTTATGGCAGCATGTTTACTGCAGGATATATAGTCTGCTGCCTGCTGCAGTGCACGGTCAGATCAAAATCAATCTGCTTATCTTATCGTTCGGCTTACGCCTCTCTCTTGCAACTTGATCACCCATTTGCCTTTTTATTTCTTTCTACCACTTTTCCTTTTCTCACCTCTTCTCTTTCCAATATTTACGACTCTGCCACTTTCTAAATTTTGGTCGTCGGAAAGAATTCAAAATATGGGTATTTTGGTAATTTGACTTCAACCAAGTAGCTCTATTTTATTTTTCTATTAAACCCTTCTTTTTTGTTTCTTTACAAAATCCAACCTTCTCCTCTCTCTTCCTTCTCTGCAGAAAAACATCACCGCTGTAAACTCCTCTGAAAGTTGGAAAGCGACTAACTACAACTCTTATTTATCTCCTTACCCTCTCTCTCTCTCTCTCTCTCTCTGATATATATATACACACACACACACACACACAAAAGTCACCATAAACCCCTCAGAAAAGCAAACCGCATAGATAAGGGAAAATGCCTGCAAATCCTCCCAAATCATCTCTCTTACTCCACAGAATCAACGGCATCCCCAGTACAACCACAACGACAGCCACTAATAATATCGCCACCACAAACTCCGATATGATATATCAAAGAGATTTCCAGAAGAGACTCCCGCTCATCTGCGCCGCCCAGGTGCCGGATGCCGTCGCCCGTCACCACACCCACGCCGTCGGTCCTAACCAGTGCTGCTCCGCTGTTGTCCAGCAGATCTCCGCCCCCGTCTCCACTGTCTGGTCCGTGGTGCGCCGGTTTGATAATCCCCAGGCATACAAGCACTTTGTCAAGAGTTGTCACGTCATCGTAGGTGACGGCGACGTGGGTACACTCCGTGAAGTTCGAGTCATCTCTGGTCTGCCGGCCGCATGCAGCATGGAGCGGCTTGAGATCCTGGACGACGAGAGACACGTCATCAGCTTCAGCATGGTGGGAGGAGATCATCGGCTGGCCAACTATAGATCGGTGACAACTCTCCACCCGTCACCGGCGGGGAACGGGACGGTGGTAGTGGAGTCATACGTGGTGGATATCCCTCATGGCAACACCAAGGACGACACGTGCGTGTTCGTAGGTACAATTGTTCGGTGCAACCTGCAGTCGCTGGCTCAGATCGCCGAGAATTCGGCCAGACGCAACGCCTGAATAGCTTTAGTGGTCCCGAAGGCAGTTTCTCTCTTCCCCAAGTTCAATGTCGTTGGTGATACGCCGTCGTTTTTTTTGTGAGTATGACGATGTGGGTTGCCAAAATGGAATATATCTTTTCCCCGGATCATGTTCTATAAATCTATCGTTCTGGTTTTTACTTTTCCCTTCTTTTCTCTCCAAATCTTCTATGTGAAATATCAATAACGACATGGCAATATTATTACAGAAAATCATCTTAGCTTCCACCATTTTGTGTTGTATTTGCTCCAGATGATTTGGTTTTAAATTATGTAAAATTTTATGTAATTATTCCCTATTATATTTCTTTTTTCTTTTTTTCTTAAGAAAAAAAGATGTTTTGACAATGGGGGATGATGTGGTACGGTCCCTGATGCCGGTCAGAGAATCCAAAAAGTTGCTGGTTGCTTCGATTTCACTTTGAGTTTTCAATTTATTTCTGTGTTATATTATTATACATGCAACTATATAAGTCTATATATGTTGGTTCCATTAATGTGCTTGAGACCGGGAGGAGGAGTGCTTGAGGTTGATGATGGAGTTCCAGAATTAGGCTTGTCTGAGAGGTCGTTACCATTTGATATATTATTACTTATCAGCTTTTTCCAGATTATCCATAATATTAGCGTTCTAAGTTTCCATTTTTCATAAACCATTTTGAAAATAAATTGTAATTATATTCATAAAATTCATTAATACATATATATTGTTATTTAAATTTATAGTACTACGTTATGCATAAAATTATATGAAGAAATAGCTTAAAATTTACAATATTTGGTTGTTAAATATTAAGTATTAGATATAAATGTATATATGTATGGTAGTAATTGATGAGAAGGTACATGCATGATATTAGAGGGAAGGGATTAACTAAAGTTGTACCACCGAAAACTTAAAGGTGGTCCTCATAATTATGGAGGTGTTCTTTGTAATGTTAATTTATAATTTTGTACAATGTATGTATAGCCAGCCATAAACGTAACCCCAGGATCAATATAATATACGTATACAAGCATATATACAGTCAGAAATGAGCATTTTTTGTTTTTCTTTTTCTTTTTTTGTTTCTGTTTAGATCTGATTTCAAAAAAAAAAAAAAAAAAAAAAAAGGAAATTCAGTTGCAAGATTCATGTTAATGGTGGCTGATGATTATGAATCTACTTTGCAGTACAAAATTAAATTATCCGTATTTTTCCCTTTTTTAAAAAAAAAAATCTTTGTAATGATTAATTACTTAAAAGAAAAGTTGAGAATTAAAAATGTAAAATGTAATTAGATGAAGTGTTGAAGAATAAAAGAGAAGAAAAAGAAAGGGAAATTTCAAAGTCTGAAGCGGTGAAAAGAATACTGAAAAGGGTAATTGCATGGGGGAAGAACTGAAGAGAAGCATGTTGCATATATCTATATGTATATATAATAAATATATATGTGTGTGTGTGTATATAATTAGGTGGGTTTTTGGAAGAATCCAACAGCTAGCTGCCCACCTCCCCTGCAACTTGACTTTTCATAACCCAACTAGCTGGTAGCTGTTAAAAAAAAAGAAATTGCAAGTTGCATATATTATATATGTGTGTATACGTTGTGATGAAAGTACATATATATATAATATATATATATATGTGAATAGAAAATGTGAAAGAGAAAAAAAAAAAAAAAGAAGCAAGTTGTGTTGTGTGTATGGTGAAGGATATTTGAATAGGACAGTTTTTATGCAAGTTGATATGCAAGTTGCAGGGTGGTGAGGGGCTGCTTTTAATGATCTCCTGCCATTCCTTGTCTTCTCTTCTTTTAAATTCCTTTACGCCATCCATTTCCTCTCTCTCTCTCTCTCTCTATATCTATATATTCTTGGTCTTTCTTTGAAGGCCTTTTTCATTTGAATTCATCTGATCATTATATATATTTTATATATATATATATATATATCTACGCTCTGTTATCTCAATCATCATTAACTTTGACGTGATCATTGTCTTTTAATTAATCCATTCCTCCGATTACGCCCTAATTAACTATGCTGAATTTACCATTACCCAATCAATGTTTTTTTCCATATTTCCTTGTCATATCTGTTCCTACCTATTACACCCGGACAAAAAAGAAAAAAGCCTGATACATATATGATATATACATATATACGCTTTTCACATATATATATATATTTATGTGTGCGTGTGTGTCTCTCTATGATTTTCTTGAAATTGTTTCCTGTAATCTTTTTTTTTAATATTATTATTAGGGTAAATTACTTGCCTTGCTCAAGTTTGATATAACTTGTCTAATTACTTTAAGTTTATTTATCCTATAAATAGGTACTAATTGAATATTTTTTATATTATAATAAAGGTAAATATAGTTT
>NW_019014687.1:1947450-1982341 GCF_000150535.2 Carica papaya
AACGGTGGAAAAATTATACGAAACAAGAATAGGGAAGGGGCTCATTAAAGGCGTTTTATTAAATTTCCCGTGGCGGCGTCGCCAGTCTTTGCTGGTGTTTTCTAACCAATTGACCAGTCATTTTACTCCAATTTGGCTATGGGTGAGCTTAAAATTGAATTTTGTGCAAAAAGAGAAGTTTTTACCTTTTTTGGCTGTCGAAAAAGGTTTCAGTGCAGCGGCGGTCGGCTCCCTAACGGTTGGGTTGTCTTCTCCGGTGAGAGGTTCTGGCGACTAGGGTTAGGATTTTGTGTGGATGAAGGTTATTTATATCTATCCGCTTTTGATCTGGACCGTCCATTGCGTTTGATCTGAACCGTCCGATCGCGATTAAACAAGAAGTGAATCTGGACCGTTCATCGCAATTTAATCTGGACCGTTCATCGCGATTCAATCTGGACCGTTCATCATGATTCACTTTGGACTGTCCGATTGCATTTGAATCTGATCGTTCGATTTTGTTTGGGAGGGAGCGCATCTAGGCAGTCCGTGCGCACGGAAACGGATCTCAACCGTTCAATCGCGGGCACGCAGATCGCCCTTGTGCCTGCGATCGATTCCTGCGAGCAACACGTTAAGGGGTCTCGGTTGTCTGAAAAAATACAAAAAATCGAAGCTCACAGGTGACGGGGCTCTCTGGTGCGATGGCTCATCCGACTCACGTTGCGATTGGGTATTTTGCTTCGGTCAACCTGTAGAGAAGAAAACGGTGATCACAACAGTAGAAAAATTATGGGAAACGGGAATCGGGAAGGGCTCATCAAAGGCGTTTTGTGAAATTCTCCACGGCAGCTTCGCTGAAGTTTTTCGACTAATTGGCCGGTCTTTTCACTTCGATTTTGCTATGTGTGAGCTTAAAATTACATTTCGTGCAAAATGAAAAGTTTTTAGCTTTTTTGGCGGTCGGAAAGAATTCTAGTGCGGCGGCGGTCAACTCCCCGACGGCTAGGTCGTCTTCTCCGGCGAGGGGTTTTTGCAGCTAGGGTTAGGGTTTGGTGCAGATGAGAGTTATTTATATCAATCCGCTTTTAATTTGGGTCATCCATCGCGTTTGATCTGGACCGTCTGATCACGATTAAATAGAGAGTAAATCTAGATCGTTTATCGCAATCCAATTTGGATCGTTGGATTGTGTTTGAATCTAGCCGTTCGATCGCATCTTGGGGGAGGGCATCCGGGCCGTCCATTAGCGTAGGAACGGATCTCAGCTGTTTGATTGCGGGCACGTGGATCGCCCACGTCACCCCTCCCCCTTCCCCGCGTGGCCTCCCGCGTTAGTGTCTCTGCCACTTGGCGCGTCCTGGTTGGTCAGAGCTGCTTCTGACGTGGCGAAACTTCTCAAAATTACATTTTGTCTCCTATTTTCTGATTTTTCTTTCAAAAAGAGAACCTAAATTTTTACCAATTTTTTTAAAAATTATTTTCAATTAAATCTTCCATCAATTTTATTTATTTTTACTCTAAATAAAATAAATTAATAAAATTTATATTTATAATTTATTTAATCACCACAAAAAATTTGTGGGTGTTACATATTCTTATTAATTATTATTACATATCTTCAACTTGTAATATTTTACTTTAAAGAAATTAAATCAGAAATCCAATCAATTAAGTCTCTAGTATGAAAAAGTAGTGAACTGATTAAATTTGTGATTATGAGAAACTCGATTTAATCAGCACGTTAAAGTTATTATAAAATAAAGTTGTACAGTTGTATAGTTCACCTGCTCAATCGGGCTTGTAAAATTTTTAGAAAATTCTATAATTAACATTTTCAGTTAAAAAGGAAAATTATTCCATGAAGAATCTTTTTTTTTTTGGTAATTCGAAGGACCACTGCTATTTATGTTCCTGCAGGGTGTGCTGGTGGTGCCCCTGTGCCCCCCCCTTGGCTATATATTTCATATAATTAACTAACAACCACCTTTGTCCTGGTCAAAATTAGCCAACACATGTGTCTACATATTATATATATATATATATAATCTTTTAAATAAAATAGGCCATGTGAACAAATAATAATATTCAAAAAACAAAATAGAGATGTTAAAATCATTGTTAAATCAAAATTTAATTCCATTTTTTCTCAAGAAAATTTGAAAAAAGAATCACAATAATTGTGATTAGAAAAGCTTAATTAAAATTATAAGTTTTATTTGAGAAGAGTTATAAAAATAATTTATTGTGTTAAATTTGAAGTCACGTTAGGCATCTAAAATAAGTAAAAAGTTATAATGGATGATTTTATATTTTATCACAGTATAGTAAATGGATGATTCAATATGAATATTGAATAAATTAAAATATGCAAGGGAATTTATATTTTTATTATTTTTTTATAGTCTATTTTTTTTATTTTTATATAAATTGCATTAAACTTGTTAATATTTTAATATAATTATAATTTGATCTAATATAATTTAATTAAATATCTATAAAATAATGGGAAATTTAATTTGTATGAACAAACAAAAGAAACCATGAGTAAATAAGTTATAAATATAAAAAATTTAAAGATAATACTAAAATATATTTGTATATATGATTTTACTAAACTAAACTGAAAGTGATAAATTACATTAATAATTTTTGTTAAAAAAGTAAAACATTTAATTGGTTAATTTAAAAAAAAAAAAAAGGTGGTGGAATTTGCTAACGACGATCTCCACCTTATCAAAATATAAGGTGGCGGGTCAACATCCTTCGTTGGTAAGATAACAGATTTAAATTAAATTAATTAAATAACGATTAAGGAGATAATATTATTTAATCCCTCGTAGGAAAATTGTTCCTCGTATTGCTTTCACGACACATCATTAGATGTGGGCCCCACTAGCCTTTTCTTTTGCATAAACAAATCCATCATTATAATCCTAATTAATTAATACTTAGTTAGTGGTCTTTAAAATATAATAACACACGGCTTAATCATCTGCTTATTGGTCCGCCCGTGCATCTTTATTTTCTCCGCCTTCCTCTTAAATTGTATTTATTTAAATTAAAAAACACAATTTTCTAAAAACAATAAAATTTAAATTCACAAGGAATTTTGGGTAAAATCATAATTATATTTTATAAAATTAATTACAATAAAAAATATATTATTTTAATTTAATATAAATCTTCACATAATCTCATAATTCTCTTTTTACATTAATAGAAATTTTTTAAGATTATTATTATTATTTCTTATTCATTTTTAGAGGCTTCGTAAATATTTATTATTACGGTGGAGGAGGGAGTTGGTTCGGGTCATTTTGGGATGGGTTCTGGGTCGACAGGGCCCGGCCTAATTGTGTGATAATTTTTATTTTTTTTTTAAAGTTATTTCTTTCTTAAGCATCTTTCATTTATTTTACACATTTCTTGTTCCTTTTTATACCATATACATATATTTTTTCAAATTCACCTAATAAATTTAATATAATATATTGAAAGGTATATATACATATATATATATTTTGTTATCAAGATAATAACTTATTATTTTATAGTAATTATAGAATATTTTGATATTTGATATAATTTACTTATAATCTATAAAATTTATACTTGAGCTAAATATAGAAACAATGTATTTATGAAAAATAATTCATTTCAAGGCAACGAGTGAAGATGGGGAGATGCCACCAACCCTAACCTACTAATATTTGCATTTATCAACTTGACCACAAGGAATCCAAAATATTTCCTCTCTAACCATAAATTAAAATTGCGAATAGTAAAAGAGCCCCTCCTCCTCCTCAAATTCACACTTTGTCCCCATATATAACGACAACATTTTATTATCATTATTTATTTTTGGTGCTCCAATTACCAGTGTAAATATGGTATTTATATAAGAAAAAAAAAAATGTGTTGGTTTGAACATAAAATTAAAAAAGGGTATTTTTTAGCAAGGCAGAGTAAGAATAAATATCCAACAACTATCTCCATCTATTGTTTTCATTATTAGCCAAACATATCCCACTACTCCTAACATTCCAGTTCAAGTAATGAATTGAATTGAAAACTCAATCACCATCAACCAACTACCAAACCCATATCATAAAAACATGACTCCCACAGACACAGACAAACAGACCGAACATGGCTAAGAAGAACCAGCAGCAGCTGACATTGGGATCAATCAGATGCAGCTTCCATTACCTTCTCGTCATCCTGCTGGCGCTCTTAGTCGTCACTGTCATATACCTCACCCAAGTTTATACCAGTACTGGCCGATTAGCCGATAAGACTAATTCCTTGATCGGTGAAGAAAGTTCAAGTTCTTCTTGTAATTTGTTTGCAGGCAAGTGGGTATTTGATAATGAATCATACCCTCCATATAAAGAGCGACAATGTACGTTCATGTCTGATCAGTTGGCATGCGAGAAGTTTGGAAGGAAAGATCTCAGTTACCAGTTTCTGAGGTGGCAACCTCACCAGTGTGACCTCCCCAGGTCTCTAATTCTCTCTCTTATCCTCACCCTGTATCTATATATACACACACGCGTCTATGCATATGTAGATATATGTGTGTGTGTGGATTGGTAATGAACGGTGGTTGGTAGTGTATACAGTATTCGAGCTTTATGGGGTGTTTTTGTGTTTTATGTTAATAAGGTTGAATGGCACAGCAGTGCTGGAGAGGCTAAGGAACAAGAGGCTTGTTTTTGTTGGAGATTCTTTGAATAGAAACCAATGGGTTTCAATGGTGTGCATCGCTGATTCCGCCATTCTCAATCAGTCTCTCAAATCCATGCATTCTAATGCCTCGCTCATCTCCTTCGTAGCCACTGTAAGTTTCAGTTCCATTTTTTATTATCATTTTTTTTTTATTTTTTATGGGCCAGGCCCAAATGATGTAAGTTTATCTCGGCTCGGCCTAATTAGTTCAGTACTATAATAAAAAATGAGCTAATATCACCCAAAAAAAACAATGACAAAAACAATACGACAATGAAGGAATACAATGCAAGCATAGAGTTCTACTGGTCTCCATTGCTGGTGGAATCAAACTCCGATGACCCAGTGAATCACCGATTACCAGATCGAATTGTGAGAATTCAATCAATAGAAAAGCATGCTAGGCACTGGACTGATGCTGACATACTTGTTTTCAATTCCTATCTTTGGTGGAGAAGGCCGAGAATGAAAGTCTTGTAAGTATAAGCTGTACCCATATTGCATGTCCCCCTCATTAATTCTACTACATATATCTAGATACGTATATGATTTGAATTATAATTACAGGTGGGGATCATTTGATAATTCTGATGGGATCTACAAAGAAGTAGAGATGCCTAGGGTTTATGAGATGGCCCTTCAAACATGGTCACAGTGGTTGGAATTTCATGTCAATACGAGCAAAACCCAGTTGTTTTTCATTACCATGTCTCCTACCCACCAGAGGTATACATTTGACATTTCTATATTTGCTTTATATACACATAAAAGATTCAATCTTGGGGCTTATTTTTTAACTCACAAGAAATTAAAACTGTGTGATGTTAGGGCTGAAGAGTGGGGAGGAGAAGAAGAACAGAACTGTTACGGTGAGACAAAACCAATTGAAGAAGAAGGACATAAAGGAAGCGGGTCGGATCCAAAAATGATGGAAATAGTGAAAAGAGTTAGGGATGATTTGAGGAGAAGATCAGGAATTAATGTGAAGATGATAAACATAACACAACTTTCAGAGTACAGGAAAGAAGGGCATCCATCAATTTACAGAAAGCAATGGGAAGCTTTGACCGAAGACCAATTAGCTGACCCGACAAGTTATTCGGATTGCATTCATTGGTGTCTTCCCGGAGTTCCTGATGTCTGGAACCAGCTCCTCTATGCTTATCTTTGACAATTTTTGAACTGGAAAATAAAAAATCATGACTACTGACTTATTTCTAAGTTTTCCTTCTTTTCTTTTTTAAGATTCAATGCCAAATAGAGAAAGAAAATGTCTATTTTTGTTGAATATATTTATTCATTTTGATATATGATATGTTTTATCATAAACTTCCTATTTTGGAACTAATTTAACAACATAAATATAAATTACAAATAACTTTCCCATTTTTTTTTATTAAATTCATAATGCAAATAGTTTGATTATTACAGAGATCACATTCAAATTAAAAGGATTGTACTCTAACTCAATCTCAACTAATTAACTTTAAAATATAGTTAAATATAAAATGTTTTTTTTTGGTTAAAAATGTTAATTTCAGTAATTAAAGCAGATGACCCGCTAAATTTATGTTTTATTTTTTCTCATCCACTAATAACTATCGAAACTAAATGAAAGAACACCTAAAATAATAAGTAACCGTTTTAAAAAAAATAACTTTAAAAAAATATGTAACTATTAAATAAATTATGAAATTATTATATTTTATGAGAATTAAAATATAATAATAAAAAAATATTATCAACACATTCAATTATCATGAATATGGTTTACTCTTTTCTCTCATGTATAAAGAAAGCACAAATTTTTCTTTCATAGGCGTCTTCCATCACCTAAAATTACAAATTTTTTGTGTATAATAGTTAGATAGAGAGAAAAAGTAGGTCTCTCGATCACATTATGACTGCATCATCTTCGACTGATATGTACCTCTAACTTTCTACTATTTTTTTTTTAAAATGTATTGAATTCTATAAAATGACTTCTGTATTAAATATTCTTACAAAAAGAACACACATCTTTTTCTTAAAAAATCAATTAAAATTTTCTAAAAAATAAAAATTTAAGAAAATGTCATAATCAACATTGACATTTTATCATAGTTTAAAATTAATTTTTTTAATGACTAAAAATTATCTACTTCAAGCAAGAAAACCTAACAGTTAAGTAATATTATTTTGGTTAGAAGAATAATAAATTTTCTTAAACTTAAGTCAATTTAATCACTGCATTCCTGCCAATACACTAATAAATTAAGTTTTTAGTTTTATTAAATTAAGTATTATAAATCGGCCAACATCAACCTGTAATATATTTATAAAATCATAATTTTTATATTCGTAATGAAATCTAAATCCATGACTTTTTAAAATAGAATATAAAATTTTTAACTACTAAATCAATATTTTATTAGTATTATTTAGAATTGAACTAGTTGTTTGTTTATATTATTGAAGATAAACATGAGATTAGATCATGTCAGCAATCTTAATTCTTCATTTTTTTTTTAATTTCAGAAAAAGATTGCTAGATTTTCTTGTAAGACTTTTGAGTAGTATGCTACTTGTTCTTTAGGGGAAATAAAATAGTGATTTTGTATTTTAACGATGATCTTAACATACATTGATGTAATAATTCATTAAACAAGGATATAATGCATGTTCAAATACAAAATTAGTTTGTAATTATGCTTAAAATCCACTGTCTTTTACAATTTTCCAAAATATCATCATTGAGTAAAACGACAAATTGGGAAAGAGAGAACTTAGAAGAAATGCTAACTGTCAACCGTTACAATTTATTTTAACGAACTTATTTACAGTTACATAATTCTTATATTTGTATTTCTAAATTTATTTTGTAATCTGAGTTTTTTTTAAATAAAAAATATATTACATAGGAATCTAAATTCTTTTTTTTTTTTTAACTCTACAAATTAATAATTTATTTATATCCAAATAATCGAAAGAACTGATAAAAATTAAGAGATAAAGAATTAAAATTTAAAAAATCAGAAGAACAAACCGACGAGGTAAGTCGCTGTAGAATCTAACTGGTTTGGTTTTTTGAAGTATTCCAGGTATCGAATTTAATTATCCAAATTATTACCACTTTAATCATATTTAATGATCCAGCTCAGCTTAACGTTGACCCGTCCCTGAATCACGGTAATCCAATCAGTAGAATCTAGCACAGTGAGTGCATGGTCTTCCAGTGACACCGCTAGTACCAGATCACTCTCTGAGCAGACACCTCCTCGTGCCCTGCCCTCTTGTAGCAGGTAAATGAATCTTCGAACGAATTTAATCTTGCTCTGTTTATTTTATAGTGGCTACAACCCACTAGCAGGCCTGCAGATTTTCTTTACGCTCTCAAGATGCAGAGATGGAGCAGAAGGAAGCCGCATTTACAGCTCTTGGCATTTCTCTTTATCGGCTTCATAATGCTCACAATCTTCTACAACGAAAGTAGCATTCAACAAATCCATGAAGACTCAGATCAAGATAATCATAATCAAAAGATTGTATATATCAAACCAAATGTTCCCAGAAACAGTCGATTACGAGCTCCGGGTATGGTTTTCTTCTGGTTCACCGACAGGCTTTACTGGGTTTAATCTGTACACTGCAGAGTGTAACTCTTTCTTGTTTTTCCGCCTGTGAGCTTTTCTTTAATTCGATACGATTAGTAGAACTTCGATATCTAATGTTTTCTTCTTTATTTTGGTGGATTTGCAGAGATTTTAGATAGATTCAGTATATGCAACTCTAGTAGGGAGTATAGTGGCAAGAAAATCATGTGGGTGGACCCAACGCGGGAATCGGGTCGGAGGTGGGTGAGTGATACGGAGAAGTGCGATGTGTTTTCCGGCAAGTGGGTTTTTGATAATATTTCTTATCCGCTATACAAGGAATCGGATTGTCCGTACATGTCTGATCAGCTGGCTTGCCACAAACATGGAAGGCCTGATCTGGGATATCAGTACTGGAGATGGCAACCTCATAACTGTAACTTAAAGAGGTATTCTTGTTCTTGTTCTTTTAATTCCAGTTTCTTTTTCTGTATGAATTTCCTGAAGAATATGGCTGTTAGTTGTTGTAGAATTTATGTTAATTTCAATTTGGAATGTGCAAAAGAACATTGCAGAACTCAAGTCTAGTGTCTTGAGTTCCAGAGAACTAGAAACTAAACAATGCAACCTTATTAATATTTGAGCTTAACACGCCAGTTGAAAATTTTCAACTACGGGTTGTTTTTTGTGGACAGATATGGTGATATGTGTTCTTTCTTTTATTTTTCTGCTTTGTAGATGGAATGTGACTGAAATGTGGGAGAAGTTGAGAGGGAAGAGGCTAATGTTTGTTGGGGATTCATTAAACAGAGGGCAGTGGATATCAATGGTGTGTTTGTTGCAGTCAGTAATTCCATCAAACAAGAGATCCATGTCGCCTAATGCTCCCCTTACCATTTTCACCGCAGAGGTTAGCATGGATATACTTTGTCTTTTGTGTCACCCATACTCCGGTTATCCTCGTGTTAACACAAAAAAAAATGGGTCTCAAGTTTGTTTTGTTAGCACCTTATTTGAAACATGTATGTCATGAGTGATAAACTTGGGAATCTTATTCTTATCTTGTTGCTCTTGATTGTTCTGTGTTTATGGAAACTTCAGGAGTACAATGCAACTGTGGAATTTCTTTGGGCCCCTCTGTTGGTTGAATCTAATTCTGATGACCCAGTTAACCACAGATTGGCTGACCGGATAATGCGACCAGATTCAGTGCTTAAGCATTCATCAAAATGGGAGCATGCCGACATACTAGTTTTTAACACATACTTGTGGTGGAGACAAGGCCCTGTTAAGCTGTTGTGAGTATGATAACATTCAAACATATATAATTACGACATACTGCCTTCTCAAAGAAACAAAATCATAAAAGAGCTGGCTCCTAATTTCAATTTGCAATCCTGCAGATGGAGTACAGAAGAAAATGGGATTTGTGAGGAACTTGATGGTCTGGGAGCCATGGAGTTGGCCATGGGAGCTTGGGCAGATTGGGTAGCCACCAAAGTCAATCCCCTCAAGAAACGGGTCTTTTTTGTTACAATGTCCCCTACACATCTTTGGTAAGTGTCTTACTGGCTATTGCTAACCTGAAATTTTTTTTCTATCCTCATCTAGGTACATGAGTCATTTATATATGTGATCCATATTGAGAGTGTAAAAATTTGTTCCATGGCTACTTGGTCATCCTAATGTGATCATGAGGCACTTGTCTTGTTTTTGTCCGTGAGGTCAGTTCCACCTCAGAAGCAAACATACTCTAGAGCTTGTGTCAAGCTGCCTTAGTGTCCTCTCTCTGGCTTGGAATTATTTTGGAACTGGGGTGTTGATGCTCATGTGGAATAACAATATAAACATCATCGGGTGGAAAAACTATTAATTTGTTGTTCAGAGACCTTTACAATAATCTATTCTTAAAGACTACATAAAACTGAAGTTATACTTTATGTCAATCCTCAGGTAAATGCTTGTTTTTCCTTGATGTCTTTCATTATTCACTAAAATCTTACACTAAAGGTCTTCTTACAACTTACAAGGCCTAAAAAGAAACATCATTTTCTGTTGAGAGGGGCAAAGAACAATTAGTGCTTCCTAGTCCTATATGTAACTTGATAGTTGCAGGAGGAAATTCTACTGCCTGGTAGGCAGTTCAGTATAATTTGAAATGCTATCTACAACCATGCCAAAACTCAGGATCCTTTCACTTTTTTAAGGTTGTAGGAGTTTCTCCCTATTGAGAATGTGTCATGACATGTCTCCTATATCTTAGTTCTGCTTCTGTTCTTTAATCAGGAAACGAGAATGGGAATCAGGAAGTGAAGGAAATTGCTATGGCGAAAAGAGTCCTATCAATGATGAAGGCTACTGGGGTAGTGGTTCGGATTTGCCCACAATGCGAATGGTGGAGAAAGTGCTAAGCAGGCTGCGCTCAAAGGTTACTGTTCTCAACATTACTCAGCTGTCAGAGTACCGAAAAGAAGGTCACCCTTCCATTTACCGGAAATTCTGGGAGACATTTAGCCCGGAGCAGTTGTTGAATCCTGCAACATACTCCGATTGCATTCATTGGTGCTTACCAGGGGTACCTGATGTATGGAATGAATTATTGTTTCATTTTTTGTGAAGCCAAACCTAATATGCAAAATAAGTTTCTGAGTGTTTTGTCTCATATATCATTTGGAAAAGCAAAGGAGAATTAGGCCGTCTGTATTTCCCGAAGGGAATGAGGGATGTGGAGGTAAATTCCTCCATGGGAGAAGAGCACAAGTTAAAGCAAAGAGATAGTGCCTTTGTTGAATATGTATTATGCTTGTAGCTAATCAATCATTTGTTTTCTCCAACTAATTCAAATAGTTTGCAAAGAGGTGAAATTAGCTAGTAACATGTTAAATTTGGTAATCGGAGTCTTGAATGTTTGTAAACATATTCTGTTATATATATATATATATATATATATATATATATAATTTATAGGTCCCTAAAAATTTATTTTCATTAACGTACATATTCTGTTATATATGTATATATAATTTGTAAGTCCTTAAAACATTTATTTTCATTCGTTTATGTAAACTTATACCTGTATCTATCCGTACATAACTTTTAGGAACTATATGCTCATTCAAAGGAACTACATACTTTCATATATAGCATATTATATTAATTATTATTTCTAAAAGAAAAACTATATATTTACTAAGAGAAAGAGTTGAATACTTCTGAACATATTTTCTGTTAATAAATATTTTAAATTATATTTACCTTCATTTATTTATCTAAACCATGCCCATATATATAGGTATGATTTAGGAACTATATAATCTTTTTTAAGTATAACTTGCATATATGAAACTTTATATATATATATGAAAGAAAAAAAAAACTGGAAATTAATTGTCAACACACTGTTAATATATTATTTCTCAAAATAGGATTGCAAAGATTGGACTAAAGGAAGTGGAAAACTGTAACACCCAACATTTATTTTTTTTATTTTTAATTGAATTTAATTTAGTTTATTTTATTTTAATTTAATTTAATAAAAAAAATAATAATAAAGGATAAAAATTAGTTGAGGATTTAATTGAAAATAATTTTAGAAAAGTAAGTAAAAATTTAGGTTCTTAGGGTATTTTTGAAAAAAAATTAGAAATCGGAGATAAAAACGTAATTTAAAAAATTTCGCCACGTCAAATGCCCGATCAGCAGTCCCGACCAACCAGGACGTGCCAGATGGCAGAGGCGCTGACGCGAGAGGCCACAGGGGAGGGGGGGAGCCACGTGGGCGATCCACGTGCGCGCAATCGAACGGCTGAGATCCGTTCCCGCAACGCACGGACGGCCCAGATTGAAAACGCGTACGGACGGCCCCAGATTGAAAACGCGTACGGACGGCCCAGATTGAATTGCGCATGGACGATCCAGATTGAATCGCGCACGGACGGTTCAGATTGAATCGCGATGAACGATTCAGATTCACTCCCTATTTAATCGCGATCGGGCAGTCCAGATCAAAAGCGATGGACGGCCCAGATAAAAAACAAATTGGTATAAATAACCCCATCCGCACCAAAACCTTAACCTTAGCCGCCAAAGCCCCTCGCCGGAGAAGACAGCCCAACCGCCGAGGAGTCGATCGCCGCTACCCGTCGCTGCACTGGAGTAATTTCCGACCACCAAACGAGGTAAAAAAATTTCCTCTTGCATGAAATTCAATTTTAAACCCACCCATGGCCAAATCAGAGTGAAAGAATAGGCTAATTCGCCGAAAAACGCCGCCGAAGCTTGGCGGCCGCTGCGGGAGTGTTTCGAAAAACGCCTTTGATGAGGCCCTTCTCGATTCACGTTCAATGTGATTTTTCCACCGTTGTGATCACCGTTTCCTTCTCTACAAGTTGAGCGGAGTAAAATACCCAACTGCAACGTGAGCCGGAGGAGCCGCCACACCGGAGAGCCCCACCACCGGTGAGTTTCGATTTTCTACGTTTTTTCGGCCCACCGAGAACTCTAAGTATGTTTTCTCACAGGAACTGATGCAAATTTGGCTGAATTCGGCCAAAAACAGCCAACTCGAGGTAGATTGCTACCGCAAGCGGCAGTGCCCTTACCGGAGCACGGCGGAGCCGCCGTGCCGGATTTTTGAAATTGGCTGAGTAGGCCCTGGGACTGATTTTTTGGGTTTATTTAGAATATTTGTAGGTACTGTAAGCGAGTTTCAATTCCCGAAGAAAAATTCAGGAAACCTAGGGACCACCCGTAGGTGCAGTAATCATTTAGCTTTTCGACGTCAAATCAAGTAAGGACCCCTAACCCTATTTCCTATCATGGAATTGAAGTTCAAATAAATAATAATACGGTCTTTTGTACAAATTAAATAGTTATGCATAATTAATTACGGATTGCTAATGGAGCTCGAATCGAACATTGTTCTCTGTTGATTTTTGTTAATTTATTTTACAGTTTAAAGGCATGATGCTATCTTGTTTAGGATTTTAAATGCATGTATTACTATCTTACTTGACCACTGTGTGATTTTGGGATTTAAGATATGATTGCATTACCGGGTGCATGTTAATTGTTTATGTGATTGTGTTTGATTTGGTAACGAAGACTAAGGAAAAACAGGAAAGACGTGTGATCTGATAAATAGATAAGATGACAGCCTCACTAGATATCTTGGGAGATGGTGGACGGACCGAGTTCATTGGGAACCCTATCGTGAACGTTGTCTCATACCGGACGGGATATGGAGACTTGGTCATTTGGTACTCATACAGGACGGGGTATGGGAACAGCCCGCATCACCCTCATACCGGACGGAGTATTGAGGGTTAATATCTTGGCGCTCATACCGGACGGGGTATGGGGTCGACTATGTAATTAAGACTGTTAAGGAAAATGATTCACATGTAACGGGGGTGCCCTATGGATCCCCATGGATACTAGTAGGCTGGTGAAACGAGAAACGGTTATGATTTAATTTATTGTTAATAAATGTGAATTTATGATCTGTTCTATATTGCTGATCGTACATGAAATTGTGATCTGTATGATATTATTGCTTATATAAATTGTTTTTATAAATTCTCCAATGGTAAGTAAAAGGTTAAATGGTTTTACTTTTAATGAATGTATTGGTTTAAATTTAGTGCTCCATTGGTTGTTTTTGATTTTCTATCAACCTTTACTTCTGTGCTGGTGATATAGTGTGATGTCCTTACTGGGCTAGTGTAGCTCACCTCTTATTTAACCATTTTAGATCAAGAGAACCTCGTTCCCGAGCTCGATATGCAAGAAGACTGCGAGTAGATGCTAGATACTTTATAGTTTCCTTTGCTTTTCTCATTTCTTGTGTTTCTTTCAGAGAATTCATTCTGTGATGTTTGTTTAGTACTTTTAAGTTATTGTATAAGGGATCTAAACCTTAACTTTTTATTTCGCTTCCGCACTTAAATTATTATATATTTTCTTTTGGATTTCTGGGATCATTACAAAAACAAGAACACAAATAATATTGTGAAGAGTGAAATACAAACTCATGCTCATTTGGATAAGAACTTTAATCTGCCACCTTAAACCAACTCATTCATCTCCACTAAGTACTCAAAATCTCCTGTAATTACAATAAGGCAGAATTTATCTTTGTTATATGGCAAAAGATATTGACGCGATCCGATCAACAAAACAAAACATCTATTACCTGTCAATCTATCATTGATAATGCTTAAGCAAATACTGAAGATAAAATGAACAAAAGACCGAGTTATGATATATACTAACAAAACTTCAAAATTAGATTGTTAACAATGTCCAATTTTTTATGTTTTCTTACTCTTTTGTCTTTTTTTTTTTTTGTGTTTTCAGAACACGTGATAAGACTAATGTGTGAGGTTAAAATTATCAAACCTCATAATTTTTTGAAATGACATGAATGTTGTGGATGGAATTATCCTTCACTTCTTCTTCTTCTTCATGATCTCACCGATGAGCCTTCTTTGATGATTGGTAGAATGAATTTCAAACACTCATGTTTTTTTTTTCTTAACTGTCTTATTTTTTCACTACAAGTATTTGCAGCTGGTGATCTTCATATGATGTTTAAGAGATTTTAGATTTCGTTAACCTATTAATATAGATATTTAAGAATGAGAAAGTATTGATAGAAACTTAACTCTTCCTTAATACAAAAGGGATTTATAGAGGAAAGAAAATACATATATATGGTAAACCATAAATACATATATTTACATGCACCTTAAAATTCATGTACCATCTAAACATGCATGTATCTTAATATAAATGTGTACTAAGAAAAGATCAACAATCATCTATGAGCTAGCTTGTAATGATTGATATTTATTGTTGTGTGTCAGTATTTGCTTTGCATAAACTTGAAAAGGATAGAAATTGTATATCATATTAATGTACATTGAACACAAACTTGAAATAGATATAAATTTATGAGGGAAAGTGTACAAAACCATGCATTTTTCTAACTTATATCACATTAATTGTATGGTGGACTCTAATTTTTTTTACTAAGTTAGGAATTTTTTATGTAAGTATTTGATGTGAAGATTTATGATATGCAAGTAACTTATTGTTTTGAATGACGTTTTATATTTTATTATATATATGATAATCAATAATTTTAATATAATAGTTATTAAATAAATTTTATTATATTTAATATTTTTATTAAATAATATCATAAAAATATTGAGATTAATTTTTAAAAAAACTTTGAAACGACCATAGAAATCCAAAAGGAAATATATAATAATTTAAGTGCGGAAGCAAAATAAAATTAAGGTTTACATTTCTTACACAATAACTTAAAAGTATTAAACAGTATTACAGAATTAATTCTCTGAAAGAAACGTGAGAAATAAGAAAAACAATGAAAAATAGAAAATATCTAACATCTACTCGCAATCTTTTTGCGGATCGTGCTCTGAAACCAGGTACTCTTGATCTAAAATTGTTAAATAAAGGATGAGATACACTAACTCAATAAATGTATCATACTATATCACCGGCACATAAGTAAATGTTGGTATAAAATTAAAAACTACTAATGGAACATTAAATTTAGTAAATTCATTTATTAATCATAAAATTATTTCTCGTTCACTTACTATAGTGAAATTTACGAAAACAACCTATAAAAATAATAATACCATACGGATCATAATTTTATGAACCATTAGCAACATAGAACGTATTATAAATCCATATCCATTAACACATCAATTAAACATACATGCGTTCAAAGCCATAAAATAAATCAGATACCATCATACATATAAATTGTAAAATCAATCAACAAACAACAGTAGATAATTTCTGGTTTCGATTCCATTAGCAACTCATAATTAATTATGCATGTTTACTAAAATCGCACAAAATACCACATTATTATTTATTTAAACTTCAATTCTATGATAGGGAATAGGGTGAGGGATTCTTACTCGATTTAACACCAAAGAGCTAAACGGTTTACTGCGCCTACAGAGGATCCCTGGGTTCCCTGAATTTTTCTCCAGAAATTGAAATGCTCTTATAGTACCTACAAATGTACCAAATAAACCCAAAATCAGTTCCAGGGTCCACTCGGCCAATTTCAGAAATTTGGCACGACGGAGGTCTGCCTCAGGTCGACTGTTTTCTGCCAAATTTAGCTGATTTTGCATCGATTCCTGCGAGCAAACACGTTAAAGGGTCTCGGTTGGCCAAAAAAATACTAAAAACTGAAACTCACAAGCGGCATGACTCTTTAATGCGGCGGCTCCTCCGGCTCATATTGCGGTTGGGTGTTTCGCTTCGGTCAACCTATAGAGAAGAAAACGATTATCACAATGGTGAAAAAATTACACGAAATGGAAATCGGCAATGGCCTCATCAGAGATGGTTTGTGAAATTCTCCGCAACGACGCCGCCGAACTTCATCGGTATTTTCCAGCCAATTCGCCAGTCTTTAAACTCCAATTTGGTCATAGGTGAGCTTAAAATCGAATTTCGTGCAAAAAAAAAGTTTTTACCTTTTTTGGCGGTCTGAAAGAGTTTCGTTGCGGTGGTGGGTGGCGGAGGTCAGCTCCCCAGCGGCTGAGTCGTCTTCTTCGGCGAGGGTTCTGGCGGATAGGGTTAGAGTTTGGTACGGATGGAGGTTATTTATATCCATCCACTTTTGATCTGGGTCATCCATTGCTTTTGATTTGGACCGTCCGATCGCAATTAAATAGAGAGTGAATCTGGACCGTTCATCGCGATCCAATCTGGACCGTCTATCGTAATTCACTCTGGACCGTCCGATCGCTTTTGAATCTGGCCGTTCGATTTCGTTCGGGAGGGAGCGCATCCAGACCGTCCGTGCGCGCGAGAACGAACCTCAACCGTTCGATCGTGCACACGCAGATCACCCACGTGCAGCGGTAGGCCACGTTGGCGCATCTTGTTTAGTCAGGGCTGCTAACTCAGCATCTGACATGGCGAAACTTTCCAAAATTATATTTTAGCCCCTATTTTCTGATTTTTCTTTTAAAAATATTCCTAAAACCCAAATTTTCACCCATTTTTCCTAAAATTATTTTGAATTAAATACTCATTACATTTTATTTCATTTTTTACTCTAAATTAAACAAAACAAAATACAATAATACAAAATAAAATAATAAAAATTTATATTTATTAATTTTTAATCCCCAAAAAATGAAATTGTGGGTGTTACAACTTTTCTATCTTAAAATTTTAATTTCAAGTGAGAAATTTAATATATTAAACTTAATATTTTAAACACTAAATGTTAATATTAATTAATAATCTGGCATAGTAAGTCATATTTGATAAAATATATAAATTTTATTGATTAATTAACACATACAATTATTATAACATAATTTTTTTAAAATATATATATATATATAAATATGCAGTTTAATTTAAATTTATAATCTTTTATAAACTAAGAAATTTAGTGACCATTTAGCCAAAACCTTAATGATAGAGTTATATTATTCTTTAATAATTCTATCACCAACTCATTTAAAATTAAGTTGTTTAATTCTAATTCCCATATCACTTCATTTAAAAATTCCTTTCAGTCAAATATTCTCTTTGAAAACGAATTTCCATTCCATCAATGAAGCAAAAGTTAGGAATTATATTATATTCTAATTCCAAATACAATTGTAATGGAAATTAAGAAAATTAAGCCAGATTTGACAGATAAAATTCCTTTAAATTATTATCATTTTCTTAATTCATATATTTATTCCTAATTGTATACATAATACTAATGGCGTTTATATACTTCTGTATCATGTATGTGCGCAGATGTGTGTTACTTTAAGCATTAATAATTAAAAAAAGTAATTTTCATACATAAACATATACAAACTGAAAATTAAAAGAAAAATGTTTGCATATGTCAAGTAGAATATATCAAGTAAAAAATGCAAAGGAGAAAATTCCCACAAGATGGAGCTTTTGTCGGTCATATTTTTAATAGTACTGAATCCTTGAGTTGTCTGTATCTTGTCTATTGGATGCCTCTGATCGTGAGTCGTCAAGGGGAGCTAACCTGCGGAAAATCAACAATCTGGTGCCATGCCTCGGTCCAAGCTTCTCCCATAATGTACGTAAAGGACTTGGAGAATACAGTTGCATCAAATGTTTACATCATGGTTCCAAGGTTTGAATGGCCAAAACTGAAGATACAACCATAAGTGATAAGTCTTTTGTGGCCGCTCACTGTGCTCTTTCCACATCATGCAGTCCATCTTCAAGATGCAACATGCCAGCATTCTTCCACGGGACTATTCCCGTAAGCGATGCTGCTTGTTTCATGGCTTCTCAATTTCAACGCTAGCTGCAACAAGTAAAACTTAAGAAGATGAGTTCCGCTAAAGCTAGCACAACTACTCACTAAAACTGACTTTTGTTAGTTTATTCAATTAGCAAGTATGGTACTTTCCCATATTAACACCAAAGTAGTAGAGACATTGATATTCCATCCTTGAATGAACCTGTGGCAGTAACAGACTTCTCTTCAACATTATCCAAAAGAACTAAGAAAGCAGAAAAAGCTGTTTACCAGTCATGTTCGAGTATGCTTCTTTCACCCCCTAGTCCTTACATTCACCGATTATAAATAAAACCTTCTCCTTGAGCTTCTGAATAGACTGCACAGTACCAAATAAATGCCAAATATAATCAAACAGCATGTGTTATACATCAAGGGATATCAATGTCGAGTTTTTTTTGTGATACACACCAAGCTAGAGATTCTCTGGACAGAAGCAGCAGCACTTTTGAGGTGAGAACAACGTGGAAAATCAAAACTCAAAAAATAAGATGAATTTTCTGTTGCTTCAGCAACCCAGAGTTCATTTTTCTGATCCTTGGCTTTCTTGACAAGATCACAGAATCCAACCTGTTCAAATATGACCATACATGTCACTAATTAAAGAAAAACATTGGGCTTCTCCATTAACCTTTGGTTGGGATAGTGTTTCAGGAACAAGTACTAGTTTTGACAACAGAATCATGGTTATTCAGAGCAGTGAATGGATGTTACGTTGATGTTGCTCCCTCCAAATTTGGTTTGAAAATCTTATATATAATTGTTGCATCCTATTTTTATAAATAGTGTACCCAGCACAGAATAAAGGTAACTTAGTAACTTAGGACTAAAAGTTAACTCAGCTCAACACTATATTTTGCATGGAGTGAATGAAACCACAATACTGAGGATGCTAAGAATTTTAAGCACACACTTTATAAGCAGCAGATCGTCATGTAAAATCATGATTTATATTATCAGGCTGCATCCGACCTAGTTTGGGTCTGTTCGTACTGTTCTAACTTCTACCCTTCTATTAGGATACATGATCTATAAGAAAAAGGAAAGACAACCTATGTAGGAAAATCAGAGAAGTGGCTCTTCAGTTGGAAAAAATTTTATTCACCACAAAACATAGTGTCATCCAAATCATGATTCATATATTATCAGGCTGCACATAATCTAGTTTGGGTTTGTTCATACTGTTCTAACTTCTAGCCTTCTATTAGGATACATAATAAGAGCAAGGAAAGACAAACTATATAGGAAAATCGGAGAAGTGGTTCTTCAGTTGAACAATTTTTATTCGCCACAAAAGATGGTGTTACAGATCCCAGCCAGCAAATTACAGACAGTTGTTCATGTCTGATGCAAGTTAAAGAAGGATTATCCCAATTTAATCTGTTTTTTTTTTTTCAGTACTATTTCAAATTTGCAAGTTCAGTTGGTCTTTTTCTAAGTCAGTTTTTTCAGTATCTTCTAAATGCAGTCAGTTTTTTCAGTATCTTCTAAATGCAGTTTATTTCTTGTTTTCCAAACTAAATAGGGTGTTAATAAAATAAAATGTGGCAGAAAAATTTCAGAAAAGTTCTTCAGTACTTGGCTCTTGGAGATCTGTGTGTTCTCTCTAACTTACCAGAAAATTAATTTAAAATCGGGAACAAATAGAGAAGATCTAGAAACATTCTTCTTTAGTTTCTAACTTTTCTATTTCCAGATCCATTAGAAGATCATAAATTAGGGATTTTACCACATGGATATCTTTTTTCCTCATTAAAAGGAGATACATGAATAAAGTCATGGAATTTCAACTGATCAAAATATGCCTTTGTCCTATTCTATGGACTACTTATGTCTCCTGGTTATTTTGCTACTTTACGATATAAAAGTACCATCTTTGCAAGATTCAACCCTGAAAAATATAAAATACATTTTCTTTTCAGGAAGCAAGATAGCATACTGGAGTTTAACTGTTAATATGCATATATCATACTCACCAAGGATCCAGCAAGATTGTGATTGATTTGCAAAAAGGAATCGTCATCAACACATGGTGAGCAGAAGTTGATAGCAAGTAAAGAATTTGATATTTCTCCTGATTTTATATCTGAAACAGAACCATCTGTCACGAACACCCACTGTTTCCTTCGCTGAGCATCAATATAAACCTCTCCCACATACAGAACCCATGCAGCAATATCAAATTCACTGAACAACACAAGGAAGAATAGGAGTTAAGTTCAATACTTTCTGAGAAGAACAAAGATTGAAGCATCAGCATATGAAAGTTGAGAAAAAGATAAACCTTGAAAGAGGAACTTCACCCAACTTTGATAATGAAACAGATTTGCGTGGATTGAAAAATGGCCTGCATAAAACAGCTATAAGCTTGATTCAATTACAGTAAATATAAAACAAATAACGTACTCGAAGTGTTGAACTGCTTCAGGAGGCACAGGCTCCCACTGTGTGGTAGATCCTCTTGCTTGTAAATAAAGAGTTTCTGAATCTGAGTTCATTGGTATAAGCCCTTTGAAAACATATACCCGTCCTTCGACCAGTTCGCTTTGCTGTTATGGTTGTAAATAAATTTAAAGAAAAAGGTTGGAATCCAAGTGCTCAAGATTTTAGGCTATAGATAAAGGCAAGAAACATAATGAGGAGAAAACGATTAGACCATAGAAGTAAGAATGAAAAGAAATAATGAGAATTAATGAGAAAAAGATTAGCCTGAGAAAAGCACTCATGTAAAAGCATGCAAGACATACATATGCACCACAAAATTAAGCAAACAAATTATGTTGAAGGGGCCAAAGCAGTAGAAGTCAGTTGAAAACCTGCTTCTCCGTTGGATTCCAAATTGTTATCATGCCTTCCTTTTTTGTAATGCTCTTTCCTTGATGATTTCCTGTAGTTAACCCCGTAACTCTTACTCTCACAAACGGAGTGACTTCTCTCTCTCTTAAGCCAGTGTCTTCCAGAGCTTTCTCGATTGTTTTTTCTATCTCTCTTTGCCTAGATGCCTTAGGTCAAAGCAGTCATGGTTAATCACAACTTTCTGGAATAGATCTGTCTTTCAGAAAAAGCATCTGAAACTCACCTCTAATTTGGCTTTATATGTAGCAAATGATGTCAGTTGCTCTGGGCTCATTTCTGCCATTAAAACTTCTGGTTCAGCAGCCGTTTCAAGAATTTTTAAAATCTTCGCACCTTCACTATCACTGTCATTATGGATTGGGTAACTGTTGGGCCCCCTCTGATATTCAGATAAGATACCCTCGGCAATAACTGAGCGCCTGCAGATAAAGAAGATCCCCAAACATGAATTCCAGGATCTTTTGTGAAGGCACTGGACCGTGATCAATTCTGTTTTCTGTCATCCAAGGTGTGCCTTCAAGATCTTCAAACTCCAACTTGAGAAAAAATATTAGAATTAGAAAATTATCTCATCCTAAAATGTAATTATGCTCATAATAGTGTTTTCCTTCATCTATACTTTTACCTGTTTGATCACTTCTCTGTGATATTTATGATGTATACAAAGACATACAAGGAATGACAACACTCAACAAAATTTGCACGACCTAGGATAACATAGTGATATCATGACATGGAAATGGGCAAGAAACATTCTAGAAGAGGTACAAAAAGACTTTGGGGCTGAAAAGCAATAAACTAAAATGAAGTAAAGAGGCAGCATAGAGAGAAAATAAATCAATCACCAAACAGATGTAAAGTCAATGGCCAGGATCAACATGTTTGAAAGAAATACATGCAATAATTAAGAACCTTTGGTTGAATAGTTGCATCATTTTCATCTCCGTCTTCTCTGATCTGACTATAGATTTGCCATTAGTTAACCTGGACCGTAGAGACAGATAAAATTTACTACACTGGATACAGTATGCATACAAGTTTCTCAGTGATGCAGGGTGCATATTGGCTTACCTCTCCTTGTACAGTATAGGATAGACCCGTGTAACTCCAACTAAAGTACAAGGAACTGGGCCCCCATTTCTCTTGATGCACCTAAAAGCCAAAGGATCACCGACACTTTTGCCTGAAGGAACCAATTGAAAATCATGTATGAGTAGAAGAGATGAAAGTGCAGATGAGCTAAATCAGCTAAATATGGCCATGAGACATGAATAAGATATATAATCCATAATCAAAACATTGTTCACAAACTACAGAAAGGTGCATAATCAAAAAATTGCTTACAGAAACCAAGTCGATCGGCCCAGCAAGCTCTGTATGTCCCATTCATATTCAACAGTAAACTGACAGATTTTGATGCCTAAAGTTCCAGAGGGAGAAAATGTGAAGAACTTTGATTGGCAGAAAGCATCAATATTCTAAAAACTTAATCAAGTCCAAAGTCGTCAAAAACCTCGAGGGGTGAAATTGGCCCAACCCAACCAGATAATCCTGCTCCACATATCTTCAAAAGACAAATGAAATTTTAAGCAACAGTGAAGCCTGTCAAAGATGCCCTAGCAAGAGGATAGAAAACCAAGAGCACAGAAGATAAATGCTCACCCTAAGCTTCTGCCCCACAAACAATTTTCCAGAATGAAGCTGCTTTGACAACAATATGTCCAGAAGAGCACCTATTGAATACCTGCGAACCAAAGACATTTAAAATGCCAAATATATTTGAATGTAATCTACACCAATACATTTAGCATTTTCTTACCACCCATCAGTTAGTTCTACTTGAGCAAGGTTCTTGTCATCAGGCCCATTTGTTTCCATGGAATGATTACCAATCTTTTGTTCGCAACTTAGGTGAACGGCTGAAATGCAGAGCACCAACATTGAAGAAGTTGATGCATCCCCGTCAAGAATCCTCTTAATTGCAGAACGGTGACCATGATTTACTTCTCTCTCATATCTATGCAAATGACGCATAAACTGTGATCATAAATTCATATAGATAGAGACCAACAAAAGAGATAAAATTTAAGATACCTGTACTTTAGTTCCTCAAGCACATTGGATAGAGTCAAAAATTTCCCAGTTGATTTGGATGGATAGCATCTATCATAACATGCAAGTTTCCAAACTATCCACTTGTAGTGATTTCTGACCCACCTAGACACATTATAAGATAAAACTTGATGGACTCAAAAGCCAAACAAGAGGCAATCGATATATCACCTAATAACAAAGGTTTAAAAAAGGGATGTTTGTATAATACTAAAAAACATGCTAAGCAGAACCAATTATAGTCTTAGATGCAGAAAAATTATCTACAGTTGAAGCCTAACTTTCGACCAGCAATAAAACGATCATTCTAATATAACAAAACTATTTATGCAATTCTCAAGCAACAAGCTTCATGTCAACTCTGCATAGTTCAAGAGGGGGCTTCTGACTAAAAAGAACATCTTTGATTTCAAAAAGATCAAGAATGGGGAAACTACTCTTTAGACACATGTTGAGTTGAAGCTCCTGAGTGCACCAACATATGGAAGAAACCTTCCGCCCCAATGCTGTTACCAGAATCATCAGTAAACTCGTATTTATCTGCATTATCTGATCTTACTTGGTGCAGTGAATGCTCTAGCTGAAATTAGGGAATGTGAAGAGATTTTATTGGTAGGAAAACCAATTCATATAGGATACCCAATATAAAGTAAGGATGGAATCCTCTTACCTTGCTCTGGGCCAATGGCGGCAATACAAAATATTCCTTGATGTATACTCTTGGAACCTGAAATGGGTACCTAGTAGAGACCACCCTTCTGGAGCAGGAACGTTCTGATGACAAAGAAGACAAACCTGAAAAAGTGAAATTGTTAAGGACCGTAAGTTCAATGACTAACATAAGCAGAGTTACTTCAAGAGCCTCATCAATTTTACCATTGGAAACAGTTTTACTTGTTTTATTCAATGGAGTTGAGAATTTTGAACTGCGAGGTCTCTTGAATGGGGACATAGAACTTGCACTTCCAAGCCTCCTTTTTTCAGTAGCAGTTGGTTTATTGTTTATGTTAACTTTACCAACATGATTTGATATGTCAGTGAGGGGCATGCAAGAAGACTGTCCAAGAGGATTAATCCTTGAACCAGCACCTTTTTTTGAAGAATAATTTATTATTGACTGCAGTGCAGAAGACCGAACATCTAAGGGCTCATCCCTCGAAGATTTGCTACTACTCAAAGCACAAATATTTTCATCACTGACTGCCTCAAATTTCTCGATCAAGTTACTTCCCAGAGCTAAATTTTCTGAATTGAATGGTGATCTCAACTGCTTGTTAAATGATTGCAAAGGGGATATGAAAACCCTTGACACGCATACATTCTTCTCAGTTCCTTGATGAGAACAAGGAGTGTATTTATCTTGTTCCTTGTTCAACTGAATACCACCAGATTTCCTCAAGGAATCATCTGCATCCATCTTGTCCAAGAAATTCCCCAACTCTGGATCACCAAGGAGACTCCTTGCTCGTTTCAATGCATCACCAGAAACAGATAATGATCTTCCACCGGCTGTATGAAACTTCATTGGGGGCATCTTGGGAGTCGAATTAAGAATGTCATAATGCATCCCAGTTGAATTAACCTCACTGTTCAAATCACTTCCAGCTAAACATGCCTTGAAACTTGAGGAATGCATTTGAAATGATGAAGAATCTATAACCCCATAATTATTTGTTCCCTCTTTTGTATCTAAATTGTCCCGTCCTTTCTGCTCAGTGCAATCAGACAGATCTCTCACACACTCCCCTTGCAAGTTGCAATGAGCATTATCTTCTTCCAATCCCAACAGTTTCTTGGCTCTAACAAGACCGGCCGAAGAAATATTAACTGATTTTCCAGAACCCGTTTGGAAAAAAGAATTCAAAGAAACAAGGCCATTATCTCTTCTAAGCATATCACCTGCACAACAAATTGAAGCTAAAACAAGCAAGCTCCATAGTATCACAATCCTAAGTACTACTAATTTCTTGTACCAAAAATCATATCAAACTATACATTGTAGCAAGAAAACAAAAATAAATGCAACAGATTTCGCCGTCTCAATTCCAATGTCAATTGGAAAGCAAATGGCTAAAAAGCCCAGTAAAGAGTTCTTCAGCAGATATCCCGTTATTTTTCAGTTGAAATTTTTGCGATACAACACACAGTGAACGCATATTCATCCACACAAAAAATGCAACTTAGTCGCCTTATGAATCCCAGTATCAAGAAGATAGGGTTTTTACCAACTTTATATGAAGCAACAGAATGCAAACAAACAAATAGAAAGAAAAGAAAACACTGGAGCGAGTGAAAGAGCACACACCCGAGGAAGTAGCGCCATCGTCATCGAGAACAGACAACGCTTTAGCGATTGATGACTCTTTCAACACCACCGACTTACCTAGTGCGGTCCTGAACAACGGCAGTTTCTCAGCTTCCCGTTCACCTATCTCTAGAAGCTTTGAGCTTCCTGCTGTACACAGAAATTTCAAAAATATACATACACATATTTTTGAAATATATAGAGAGTGCGTGCGTGCGTGTGTGTGTGTTTGCTTGTGTAGGGTTTGGTATGGACGGAAGAGTCACCTTGAAGCAAGAGGTCAGCCATGGAAGGGAGCGGCGGGCCAGAGTTGATGAAGCGGTCATCGGATTTGGATGGGATTACTCGACCAGATGATATCTCCCACCGGAAATTATTATCGCCGGCGTCGGAGAAGATTTGCCAGGTAGACATTTCCCCAAATTTTGATTTCCGGGGCGCCAATGAATTAATTTTAAGCTCGAAGAAACGTTATTTGGATTTATACTCTATGAAGGCGGGAAAGATGAAAAGGGAGAAGGAATTTGGGCCTTTATACGTCGTCGTTGAGTTGACAGTAAAACGCCCGTAGTTAATTAGAAGTAGCAAAAGGGCCTAGTCCAGATGAACAATTTGGGCCCACAAACTAACTAAGCTATACACTACAAGTATTTATTAAATACGGTCTGATATTTTTGGTATCTATTAAAGTTGATAAATCTTGCAATACATTAGGGATTTTGTTTGAAAAATAATGTCATTGCTGTCTCTTAAAATTGAGACATAAATTTCCCCCAGAAAATTTTGAGATACGAAATGTGTAAACAAGATAAGTTAATAATTTTAATATGATTTATGGGAATTTAAGTCTAAATCTATTTGAAAATTCATATTTTGTTCAACTCAAATTTAAGACAATAATGGAAAAAAACTCTTTTAACTTCCTATGGAATTTTGTGTGTGATTAAAATAATATTATTCTATAGATAAATCACATTTAATTGTAAATTAATTAGTTAAATTTTGAGTTAGTGAAGCGACAAGTTGAAATTGTTGAAGAGAGGATTTAGGGGGTGGGGCCAGTAGGGGAGGGGTGCACCGGCTAGACATGGAAGTGGATTGAGAAGTAAGGTCCATTAAATTTGATGCGGGTTAGGTGCAGCGCACAATCATTTCCGGTTCTGGGCGTAGGTACATTTACTGATAATAGGATAGTCATGCTAGATATGTCGGGAAGTGGGCCCAGATCCGCTATGATAATCACATTTACACCCCAACATGATTCCTGGTCCCGCTTTGACTTGTTGACCCTATATTTTATCTTTTATTCTAAACAAGAATATTGGAAATTTAAAAATAATAACAGAGCATAATTTCTCGAGGTGCTTTTTTTTTTTTTTTTTTTTAACGAGAGCAGTAATATTATTATATGTGATAATTAATTTAAACGTGAGACAACAGTGAAAAGTACTTCTTTTATGCTACTAAAGTTTTAATTATATTATTTTTATTAGGTCATTTAATTGCTCTCTCTCTCTCTAGATGGTTTGCTATTTACCATATTTAATTATATTATTAATTATTTTTTAATTTTAACTCCATTGTAATTTCATAATTTCTCAAACGAAAAAGACAGCATATAAAAGAAAGAATTTAACTCCAAGAAACAAAAAAGATTGAATTCATGGTGCCCAATCTTGGAACTCCACGTGGCGGAATAGGAAATCAAAAAGATGAGATGTGACAAGCGCTCAACCTCCATGCAATCACCATTTGAACCAGGTGCCGTCTACACTTCAAAAATCTCAGTCCACTGAGATTCAAATAAAACATTCTCCATTTTATATATATATATATTTTTTTTTATTCTAAAACAAATAATTAACATTTATATACATACATATTAATTTCTACTATAATTTTTTTAGTTTTTTTTTTCAATTTATTATATATATAATTCATTTAACTAATCCAAACCAAAATCGAATTGTTAAAATACTCAGGTCTCTAATTTTTTGAACTAAGACTTACTCATATATAAACCAATTTTGCCATATTTCATATTAACTCGATCTAACATTTTTGTTTATAACAACAATTAAACAACAACATATGTATTTTTAAAGGAGTATAAAAAAATATAATTATAATTTTTTTAAAAAATAAAATTTAATTTGATCATTATAAATCTATTAATAATATTAATTAATTAAATTAAATATTATTAATTAATCATTATTAATTTTATAATATATTTTTAAAAAATAAAAAATATTATATTTTAAATTAAATTTTAGGTTCATTAGCAAGACGTCATACAATATTTTATTATATCCTAAATGTTTTCCTACAACATTTTGTTGTTGCAACGCCCGGAAATTTGAAAAAAAAAAAATTTATTATTTTATTATTAATCATTTTAATTAGGTTTATAAAAAAACGTCACGTCAGCAGACCCAGTCAGCAGTCCCGGCCAATCAGGACCTGCCACGTGGCAAAACCACGTCGACCGGGGACGGGCCACGTTGGCGATCCGCGTACGCGCGATCGGACTGCCCAGATCAAGCGTGCGTACGGACGGCCCAGATGCAATCGCACAGACGGCCCAGATTCAATAAAAAACGGACGGTCCAGATTAAAACAAAATGGACGGCTGAGATCAAAAGGCAAAAGGGTATAAATAGAACCCCCACACCTGACCACAAAAACCCTAGCCGCCTGCCTTCGCCGGAGAAGACGAACCAGACGCCGGAGACGCCGGCCGCCGCCACCCGCCGCCGCACCGGGGAGATTTCCGACCGCCGATCGAGGTAAATTTCATACCCCCGACTCGTTTTTCCACGCTGATTTTTCCTGTGGCCAAATCGGAGCCAAAATCCCGGCCAAACAGCTGAAAAACACGGCCGAAACCCAGCGGCGCCGCCGCGCCCCTTCTCAGTTTTTGCCTCCGATGAGGCCCTTCCCGGCCTCCGTTTGATGCAATTTTTATATCACCGTGATCACCATTCTTTTCTCTACAGGTTGATCAGAGCCGAATCACCAAAACACGAACTTCACCGGAGAGCCGCCGCACCCGAGAGCACCGCCGCCGGTAAGCTTCGGTTTTCCGTAATTTTTTGGCCCCCCGAGGGCCCTAGGGTTGTTTTATCGCAAGGACCAATGCAAGTGTGGCCGAAAACGGCCAAACCGAGGCGAATCGCCGCCGCAAGCGGCGGCGCCGTCGCCAGAGCACGGCGGAGCCGCCGTGCCAGAATTGCGATATTGGCCAAAAAGGGGCCCTGGGCCTAATTTGGGATTTTTCAGAACACGTGCAGGTACCAGTAGTGTGTTTCAGTTCCCCGGAAAAAATTTAGGGAAAATTAAGGACAGCCTGTAGGCGCACTGTGAAGCCGTGTTCGGACCCCAAAACGAGTAAGGACCCCTCACCCTATTTCCTATCACGGTATTAAAGTTCAACAATGATAAAACGGTATTTCTTGAATCAACGAATGTGTGAAATTGCTTAAGGTCGCTAATGGAGTCCGAGTCTAGTGTGTTTGTCGGTTAACTGTTATTTGGCCTATTTTACAGTTTAAAATGCAGTATGAGGTTTGATGTTTTCATTTTATAGTTTCGTGTGCATATTTTACTGTTTTATTGATTATGAATTGAATGACTAGGATATTGATACTGTATGTTGTCTGTTTGGCATAAATTACCGTTTTGCTTGTTTGTATGTGGATTAATGATGCTGACTGAGGAAAAAGAGAATGAAAGATTATATAAATGGGTAATTGTATAATGGGGTCAGCCTGACTAGATATCCTGGGAGATGGTGGACGGATCGGGTCTGTAGGGAACCCTACTGGGATTGTGGTCTCCCATACCGGACGGGGTATGGAGATCTTATGTGTTTTGGCGCCCATACCGGACGGGGTATGGGGACGGCCCTGGAATCTGATTTCAAGTGTTAAGGGTTAACGGGTAGCGTGACCCCTATGGATCCCCATGGATACTATTGGTCTGGTAAATGAGAAAAATATGTTGTGTAACGATTGAATTACAAAAGGCTTGATAAGTATTATGTTATACAGTTTATATATGATTCCATGATGATGATAATGTTATTGCTTTCGTATACTGTTTTATGAATTTCACCGAGGTAAGTGGATGGTGAAGGATTTATTATTGATAAAAGAATTTGTTGTAAATTATGCTCCATTGGTCTTTTTGTGTTTTCTACCCACCTTTACCTCCGTGACGGTGAGATATGGTGATGTCTTTACTGGGCCAGTGTAGCTCATTCTTTATTTAATCATTTCAGATCAGGAAGACATTATTCCCGAGCCGGTTCCGCATGAGGACGACGAAGGGGACGCCTAAAGACTGCATAGTCATATTCGTAACTTTTACTTTCAAGTTTCTCCTTTAGGTAGTTTAATTTTTTATATTTTGTGAGCACGTTTTTTGTTTTAGTGTAAGAGATGTTAATCGAATTTTTGACTTCACTTCCGCATTTGATATTTTTAATATATATTTTATTTTAAATTTTCAGAGCCGTTACAGTTGTATCCTAAATGTATTTCCTACATTAATTCAAAACTACAAATATTTGTACAATTTTACGAGTGACAATTACCTGGAAATTTTGGTATACAATTAAAACAATAGTTCTACTAAAATCAATTGTTATTATTTAGAAGAATAAAATATTAAAAGTTATTCGGCTACAATGCTGTTGAAACGGCAGAGTTGGTCTAACGGGCCATATTAAAATTCAAGTTCGAAAAGACAGTCACTTCAAATCCCACTTTTAACTATCATTTTAATTAGTTTTATCTCCAATATATATATATAAATTGATTTCGATACAATTTTAATACAGAATAATTAAATTAAATTAAATAATTAAATAGTAATAGTTACGAGGCACGGCATGAATTAGAGTAGAGGATAAAATAATAATTATATTAAATGATTTTATAATTTAAAATACTTTGAAAGACTTGAGAACATGCCCGATTGAGGGAGTCCGATAAAAAAAAAGGGGTATTTTGGGAAAAGAAAGTGCGTGGGGGATTGTGAGGAACTTCTGGAACATTTCCCGCTTCTTACTGATAAGGCCGTGTCCAGACTCACGCAGCTTCAATTTCCAAAGTCCCCTCTGAATCAGTGACACTTTTTTACTTTACACACTATGTATACATGTGGAGGTAAATTCGTTCCTAATCGGTAATTACCACCAACATTCTTTAAACTACATTGGGTTAAAAATTTTGTTAGCCTAATTTATTGCAATTTGCATATTAAGCAATAATCCAGAGTAATTATATAAACATTGAGTTTTAAAAATTAGCTTCTGGGTTATACAATTTTTTAATTAGATAATTATAGCAAGGAGTTGGGTAATAATTAATTAATACTCCACCCAGCTAATTCCAACCAGTCACATGGCGAACACTTTATTGTGGGGATTCTGGTGAATCTTTGGCACCATTTGATTGATTAAACTTTATACACCAATAAGCAAAGCTGGTGTAGGTTGCAGGAATTCTACCACCTCACAATTTCAAGCACATTTAAAGCAACTGAAACAATGCCACACTTGTTTCGTAATCTATCTCCAAAATTAATTTAATAATATATACGTATATAGTGTTTACGATACATGGGTGGTGTGGGATTGTCCTGAAGTCATTCATTGAGAAGGATAAAAGCTGACCCAAAGGTAAATGAGGAGTGTCAGAATGAATGTTTGCAAGTTTTTAGAGAAAGAGATACATATATATGATGAGAGGCACGCATAGATACATACATGTTTTTTCATTTATTGGATCATTGTATGTGTTGTTATATCATTAAAAGGGATGAATGAATAGGGTGTAATGGCATCCTGTGGTGGTTTCGGAGATGCTCCTAGCTGCTTACACTATGCTAGCTATATATTTATAGGTAAAAAATGATTAATGTACTGTCTACATCCCTTTAATAAATTGAAGGTTGATTTCTATCGTAACAGTCACTGTATATATATATATATATATATATATATATATATATATATAGTAGGCTTTATTTTCAGTCACAGTCCTAATATTGTATTCAGCACAAAAACATGGCAGCTCTTCAATTTTGAGTTTAATTTCAATAGGTTAATTGCATATTGAGTTTTAAAAATTAGAATTCAACCATTTTGTCTTGAATAAATATTACAAATCAATCTAACAAATTATGACTTGTTTCTCTAAAAAAAAATAGAAAATATATAAGCAGGTAAAAACTTTTAAAAAAAAATTATTAATCAACTATAATAAATATTTATTGAATATGATATGAAACTTAGAATGTAAATAAGTACCAATTAAAGATTTCTCACTCTCCTAAGTAATAGAAAAATATGTCCTATGTGACTAAAGTATTTAATTTAAGAAAATTATCTTAATATAAAAGTGTAATAAAATAGAAACAAATTTAATTTAATCAATAAGATAAATGGACTAATCATATTACATAATATTTTATTTGATATTATATTATTATCACATGTGTCGGAGTTTATATATAAGTAGTATGTCCCTTAGTGGAAAAAATATATTAAAATGATCATGTGACCAAACATCAAGAGTTGGAACATAACATTTTAGATCTCTCATCCCTTTTTTTATCACAAAATTTAAACTTCTAATTCTCATTCAACATCATAGGTAGTAAATCCATATTTTCCTCTATCCATGACACAAATTATCAAATAACTCCTTTCATCCATCACCCCTCTTTTTTTAATAAATACAAATAAAAATTCTTAAGGTCGAGAGTTCTATTTTTTAGTACTATTAAATATTCCATCATTATTTGTAATTTATCTCATTTAAAATTTTAGACATGTAACAATATCATAAATATGTCATATTAGAATAATTTTATGATTCTTCAGAAGCATCAACATGTAGAGTCACAACTAATCCTCTATGAATGGGATTGAGCACAAAAATATGTTGATCATATACAAAGACGTGAATCCAAAATATACACGTGACAATAAGATGTAAGCCTCTTGTTTTCTTAGTATAAACTAATCATCTAAAACTTGTTGGAGGTACCACCCCATGGATCTCAATTAGAGCTAGCAAAATGGCAAAACATATTTCGTATACAGAAGGGCTTAATTCATAGATATTTGATACATAATGTTACATGTTTTGACAAAAAAAATATATGATAATTTATAAATGTTTAGAGATATTTTTAAATATTTTTTCAAAAAAATTTCAAAATAAATATTGAATAGTAAGAAAGCGCTCAACATGGACTCCTTAAACATATGTTTTTTTGTTTCTAATGCTTAAGATGTTTAAGCAATAATACCACATGAATGCTTGGTTATCTATGAAATAAATACCTGTTTTTTTTTATTATTAAATGAGCATCAATTATCTAAATTTTATTATTAATTGATTAATTTATAAAAAGGTAATTGATTAATTTTATTTAATTAAAAGAAAAAATTATGGAAAACTCATATTTTACCTATAACATAAAAGGACGCAACTAAAACAAATTTAGGTAAAAATAAATAAAAACTCTACTTCGTTGCATTGTTAAAAAAAGTTGCAAGGAATAAAGATTGTTATGGAATTCATAATTCTATATGTATATTTTAAATTAATTAAAAAGTATAAAACAAATAATAAAACTATATTTATGACTTATTTTAACTAATTTACAACAAAAATACTTTGGGTAGGCATTTCTTGCACTAAATAGTCCCAAATATTACTTAGGAGCACCTCTACAAAGACATTATCTACCTAATGTCACCACTTACGAGACCTACTTATATAATCAATGTTAAGTGATCATTTAGATATTTAATATTATTTGGAGATAAGTTATATATTTTTCCATTGAATGTTAGTACCTGTACTAATTGGTTAATGAGTTAGTACTTAATATTCACGAGCTAACAAGATGTCCTAGTTTATTTAGGTACATTTATAGTACTTAATGTTATATATCTAAGTATCTCGACTCACTATTTGCCTATACATACCTAATATATGACTCCTATAATCAAGTTTTCAAAATATATTATTTATAATCTATCAACTTACCACATAATCAATTAATTATTAAAAAAGAACTTAAATCCCTACTACTAGAAATTAACTTCCAACTACATTTGAGATTCCTATATAAATTACCATATTTTTTCTAATCTTATTAAATTTTCATTATCATTTATGACAAAAATAGGACAATTTTATGCGGATATTCTTATTAAGTATTAGAGTATTATTTGTCGAAAAATACTTAGAAAAAATATTTAATTTTTATTTTAAATCTACGACGAGTGCAAGTTATATTATTGTTCCCAAATTTATTTTTATAAATTTGATTTTAGTAATATATTATTACAATATGATTGATAATTTAATTTAACTTATAATCTACTACCATTTATTTATTTTAAGCGAGACTATACCGATTGGTATTAGAAGCGCAAGCTAATGGTAAAGCCGGTTATGAATTATAAAATCTAATATGTATCTAACTGAATAATTTTAATTTTAATTTTGAATTTATATCTTGTATGGGTAAATATTTTTGTGGGTAAGTAGAAAATTCACTTGCTAGACTTTGGCATTAGGCACTTGTCATAATCAATTGAAAATAAATTAGACCACGTGATTGAATTGACAATGGGATTAATGTATGGGACCACCATGTAATGGATTGGTGAATAGGTGAAAAGATGGCAAAAGTACAAAGAAGCAAAACCCTCCTTTGGTTAATATTAAGATCATCAATTTAGAAACTTTTCAAATCTATAAAAGTTTGCAGACCCACAGCAAACAGTTAAAAAAACTATCCTAAGTTGTAATTCACTTTTAATAATTTTAAATATGAACCACCTCATACAATCTTTGTTTCTTAATCAAACAATTTACCTTTAAATGGAGTTGGTAACTATATATTTGTAATTTTCAAGGGGAGAAAAACATTGTCAAGTTTTCATTACGCAAA
>NW_019014687.1:2004438-2038921 GCF_000150535.2 Carica papaya
TTGGGTGTTACATATGACACTTGAAATGTGTAAAGCAATGTCCTTTAATGTGTACTAAAGGAGTTATAAACTGAGAAATCTAATCCCATAAATGTGTTACAAGATAATATATTTGCAATGAATATTACAAGAATTTGATTTACTATGTAACGACCCCGAAAATTCTAAAGAAAATAATTTATAAATTTAGTGCGGAAACGAAATAAATAGTTAGGGTTTACATTCCTTACATAATAACTGAAAGTACTAAATAGGGTTTACGGGATAAAAGAACAATTAAGAACTAAGAAAATAAATTAAAAGTAAACAAACTGAGTATTCTATTCGCAATTCTCTTGTGGATCGGGATCTGGATCCTGGTCTTCTTGATCTGAAATGGTTAATGAAAGAATAAGTTACACTACCCTAGTAAGAATATCACGCTACTCATTAACACAGAAATGAAGGTTGGTAGAAATCATAAAAACAACTAATGAAGCTCTTAATTAAGCAACATTATTTATCATAAATAAAATCATTTACCGTCTACTTACTGTAGCGAGATTTATAAAAATAACCTATAGGTGCAATAACATAACACATATTATAATTTTATATGCAATCGGTTGGAACAACAATTTTCTCTTTTATCAGCCTATTGGTATCCATAGGGTCCATAGGTATGTCCCCACAATGCGTGAACCATTTTCTTTTAACATTTTCAATTAACGGGCCGTCCCCATACCCTGTCCGGTATGAGCGCCAAATTACTAAATCTCGATACCTTGTCTGGTATGAACAACGTTCACGGTAGAGTTTTCTATGTACACGATCCGTCCACCATCTTCCAGAATATCCAGTAATGCTGCAGTTTCATCCATTCACTTAATCGAATACTTTTTCGATTACCTTTAATTTTTAGTTTTCCGACTCAACTGTAATAATATAAAGTAAGCAATACATGCATTCAAACTATAAAATCAATCAATCAGTTATTATCATACATTCAAACTGTAAAAATCAATTAACAGGATCAGCAGTGAATAATTTCTGGTTCTGACTCTATTAGTAATCTGTAATTAATTATGAATATTTTTTTAAATTATACAAAATACTGTATTATTATTAATTAGACTTCAATTCCATAACAGAGAATAAAATGAGTGATTCTTACTCAAATTGATGCACAAAGTGCTAAACTTATTGATTGTGCCTACTGGCGGTCCCCGGGTTTCCTAAATTTTTTTCAGAGATTAAAACGCGCTTTAAGTACCTAGAAATTTTTCAAAAAATCCAAAATCAGTATTAGGACCCCTTTTTGGCCAATTTTAAAATTCTGACATGGGGGCTCTGCTGTGCTCGGTGATGGAACTGCCGCCCACGGCGGTGGTTTGCCTCGGGTCAACTGTTTTCGTCCGGTTTTGTATCAATCCCTGCGAGAAAACACATTAAGAGGTCTCGGTTGACAAAAAAAAAATAGAAAAATCGAAACTCACCAGCGGCGGGGTTCTCTGGTGTGGCAGCTTCACCGGCTCACTTTTGCAGTTGGGTGTCTTGCTTCGCTCATCCTGTAGAGAAGGAAACAATGATTACAATGGTAGAAGAATTATGCATAACGGGAATCGGGAAGAGTCTCATCAGAGGCCTTTTTTGTATTTTCCTGCGGTAGCGCCGTCGGGCTTTGCCCGCGATTTCCAGTCAATCCGCCGGTCCTTTTGCTCCGATTTGGTCATGAGAATATTGAAAATCGAATTTCGAGTAAATGAGAGAATTTTTACCTCGTTTGGCGGTCGAAAGTGGCTCCGGCGCGGCGGCGGCTGGGTTTTTTTCTCCGGCGAGGGGGGTATGGCGGTTAGGGTTAAGATTTGGTGTGAAGAAGGTTATTTATATCCGTCCCCTTTTAATCTGGGTCGTCAATCGCATTTGATCTGAACCTTCTGATCGCGATTAAATAGGAAGTGAATCTGTACCGTTCATCGCAATTTAATCTGAACCTCCGATCGTATGTAAATAAAAAGTGGATCTGGACCGTTTATCGCATTTAAATCTGACCGTCCGATCGCGTCTGGAGAGAGAACGAATCTGAATCGTCTGTGCGGGCGGGAACGAATTTGGATCGTCCAATCGCGGGGACGCAGATCGCCAGCATGGCCTCCCGCGTGGCACCGCGCCAGTGTCCATTGCCACGCGACAGGCTCCAGTTTGTTGGATCTGCTGACTGGGCGTCCTACATGACACAATTTTACTAAATTACGTTTCAACTCCCAATTTCTGAATTTTCTTTTAAAAATACCCAAATAACCCAAATTTTTACTTTTTTAAAAAAAATTATTTTCAATTACATCATCCATTTAATTTTTTCATTTTTACATTAAATAATAGTTAAAAAAATAAAATTTAGATTATATATATTAATTTAAATATTACAAATTAAATTCTGGATATTACATACTATAATAGCACAAAATTAATATTTTATAACGGATAATCAATGTGGTATATATTTTATCCAACCAACAATAATCGACATACTGACTAAGGCCTTGTGAAGACAGAAATTTAAGGACTTGAGCTCCAAGTTTGGGATGGGGAAGTATAGAAATATACAGAAATAACATGAGAATATCTAGGATTAAACAAAAAGCGTAGGTACTAAAATCCTAAATAAAGGAAAGTTTCCTAAATCTTTTAAATTTATATTTTCTGTTCTATTTATAAAAATTTTGATTTGAAATCTAACCCTATAATGAATCTAATTAGTATAAAAATTATAGAACAGAATTTGCAGCTTTCTTCAAAAAATGTTCTGCAATGTACTCCTAAGAGTAACTAATAATTTTCAGCCCAGAAAAGCAAAAAAAAAAAAAAAAAAAAAAAAGAAAAGAGTAACTGAAAATTTAGTTCCAGTCACCATTTTTTTCCTGGTGACTGGAACTTCATTAAAATTAAAATTATGCCGAAACTATTTACTGTAGAATTTACATCTGCTGGCGGAGATTGTCACATCCCCCGACATGTACACACTCCGGTACCTAAAACCTAAACCACTTTCCCAAAACAAAGAGAAAAAACAAAAATACTTCAATTTAACCCAACTGTTCTACCAGCACTGATCCGTTTCCCATGTTCGGGTCGGGTAAGCCCGTGAATAGCGTGCCTTTGGTCTCCTGTCTGTAACCAGCGACAAATCATAGCGCATCCTGGTGGTCGGATCGGACAGTGTGGCGTAGGCGTTGTGGATCTGTATGAAATCATTGCCGTCCGATTCCGAGGCGTCGGGATGGTACACCTTCGCCAAACTTCGATAAGCTGTCTTGATCTCAGTGAACGACGCCGTTTCCTTCACTCTGAGAACCTCGTAGAGGCTCCCTCTCGTCCTAATCGTCGCGGCAGGCGCTTCTGCAGCGAACGTCTGAACCGAGGCCCGGCAGGGGGCGGCTCTGAAACCGAATCGAACGGCATGGGGCGGCGAATGAGAGGCTCCTGGAGGGAAGAAAACCGGTTTCGCGAGGGAGAAAGGTAGAGTTGAGTACATAATCGAAGGAGAATTTGAAAGAATTAAGGAGAAAATGAGGAAGAAGAATGAGAGGAATGTGAATGAAAGGGGGGAGGGAGGGAAGAGTACTTATTGAAGGTATAACGCCTGAAACCATGAGTTTTGAGGAATTTCAAATTCTGGGGATGGGGCCATTAGTTTACTTGACTTTTACCTTCTAGAACTTCTTTTTTTATTATTATTTTTTAATTAAAAAATTTAAAATAAAAAATCTTAAATTTAAATTTTATAAATATTTCATAAAAATAGAATTTAAATCAAACCACCCTTCAATTATTAAAAAAAAAAAATAATAATAATAATAAAAATTTTTAATGATTTATTATGTAAATTACTAATATGATATGTGGTCTTTGATTAGTTTTCGTGTCAAGTTAATCTCAAATTAATTTCTTGAAGACAATTATTTATATATCTTATATATTTATTTTGTAAATATATATATATATAATTACTTGGTACGTACTTTTCTTCAGTCTATTCTACACATAAATACAAATTGACTTTGGCAAATTACAATAAAATTTCACAAAGCTGAAGAAAAGACTTCTAGAATTTCAGACTCGTGGTTTAACGTGGCTGTCCTTGTTGATTTAATTGAAAATATTAATGTTGTGCTTAAAATTTATTAAATAAATTTTTAAATGGTGTGATGTTTTCAAGGTCCAAATTTGATCAAAAGGACAATTGATTAGAATAATTTTTTGTCAATTTTTAATATATCATATTTTTAACAAAAAAAATAAGCTCCTGAAATTAAAATTTTAATTAAAAAACAAAGGACCTAGTCGCATATGTGCAAATTACTAGAAGACAAAGGCTACTTGTACTCTACAACCAAATCTTTCCAAGAAATTTCCTAATCGCCGCTTGATTCAAAACCTTTTCATCATCTGATCAACTTTTACGAATCCAACGGTCAAAGACCACTGAAATCTGACCCAATAGTTTGAAGCTTGTTACATGGAATGCAATATGGTCGGCTACTCACGTGCCACGATTTCTAGAAGCAATTCGTGTTATCCGTGTAATTTTTTTTTTTAATAAAAAAATTGGGTATTTTTTATTGGAAATAGCATAGGCCAAATAAAAATGAAATATTAATAAAAAATATTTTAGTTAATATCCTCAAATTTCTTTAAACATAGAAAGTTTTTTATATATAAAAATAATGAAATTGTTGTTCATATTATCTTTAGGGCACTCATATATATATATATATATATCATAAACTATAATTAACTCTTTTACGAGATTAAAAATTTAAAACATGGAGGCAAATAATGGTACATCAAACACATAAACAAAAAGTAAAAAAGAAAAAGTAAATTATGTGGAATTCATAATTTTGCTTAGGAATATATGATATAAAACTAGTAAAAAATTTCGTATATGTGTATATATATATATATATATATATTGAATAGGTTGTACAATATTTACATAAATGTAAACAATTTTCTTATTTAATATTACAAACATTATTTTCTTCATGTAATTACATTTTATTATCTACTTCGGCTATGATATGGGTAGAATCATTTTTATATTTAATGATTATGTTTTTCTAGGGATGTTCATTACACACACACACACACATATATATATATATATTGTCCTGATAATACCACATGCTGAATATAATGGCATCCAATGATTAAAATCATCTACTACTATTATTACTATCAACCAAAAAAAATATAATGACATCGAATGATTAAAATCATCTACTACTACTATTACTACCAACCAAGAAAAAAAATGCTTATCTTAATTGGTATTGATTAAGATATACACATACTTATATATGTATATATGAGAAGTTAATGGGGTACCATAAACCTTCCTATTCCTCTACGCTTTTTAGTTTTTAATATTTTCACTTTGAAGGGGATTAAAAAACATATTTAGAGATCATAATTGTGTTTTAAGATAAATCTATGGTTACATTATATTTTGAAGGTTGTTGATCAATATTATACATAAATCCAGAGTTATGTTAGCTGTTATTCACATTAATAAATCCAATGATGGGGGGAGTATGGTTGCTTTCTTTTTTGAGATGCTTACTATATTATCACTATAACTAAAAGTACATACAAAGAATGCACTATTTTATATTAGTCACAACATAATGAATAAAATAGTTTTATATACTGATATTACCAAGCCGAATAATCCAGCTAATTTATAATATATATACGATGATCTGGTTTACAAACGATTAACTAACTATATATATATATATATATATGTGGTTGTTGTATGTAATCAATTAATTGATGGCACCAAATATATAATAGTATAATTTAACTTATAACTTAAGGGTACCACCATAATTTAGTACTTTGGTTATGGTAATGATAATTTTTAGCTTAATATAAGGATTTTGAGTACCACCTAATCTGGGTTTCTACTCCAAAAAAATTCCAGTAATAGTATGATACTTATTTTGAATTTTATACTTAAAAACGGATTCAAGTAAACATAAAATTTAAAGATGTTATAAAAATTTTAAATTTCTTCGATTGTATGTGATGTTGAAATATATGCAGCGTTATTAATTATCAAAATGTCAAATGTCAAAACTAATGATTCTACTTGAATAAAGACTAAATATTCTATTTAAAGATTGAAAAATAATTTACATATTTCAAAATACAACATAGAGTTGTGGAATAAAATTTTCTAATCACGTGAAATTATTCTTTCTTTCTTAAGTATAAAAGAAGTTTAGAGTCAAACTTTTAACTCATTATGATTTTTCTAATTAAAAAAATTCAACAAATGAATCATGTTTCTTTCTCAAACAAAAAACATAATATATTGGTCGAAATTTATGCTAACTTAAATCTTCACATTTTTCGTATTAAAATATTAGTAATTTAAATTTTTAATCTCTTAGAATTAAATATTATAAAACAACTATCACTATTCCATAACATATCCACAACAAAATTATTCTCACTTATTATCTCTTATAGCTGACTTATCTTTTATTTTACAAATTAAATAACAATTAAAAACATAATTTACCAAACATAACATCAAGAGTATTTTTAAAACAAATTTTACCAAACATTCCACTATTTTTTTTCTGAAGCTATTTTACTAAAAATTATTTTCACAATACTTTTAATAGCTTCGCTACACAAAAACCAGCCGAACCAAACAGACAATAAATCACTCTGTGAGACTTGGCTTTGGACAATTTGAATCTTCATATGGTAACGACAATTTTAAGTGTGCATGTGATCAAAAAAGGAAGCCAGCAACAGTGCCATCCTCTCCTCCTCTTAGTAATTACCAACTGAAGCCAGACAACACAAAAGAATCACCCAAGTCTTCTGATAAGCAACCAATTCAAGCTCAGAATTATGGCGTAAGATCAATGGCTACAAACTTGAACATCTACCAGGCAGGTTGCTTCTCTTTCTCCAAATATTCTATACGAGAGCATTAAGATATATGAGGAATAAGAGAAAGAAAGTTATGCTGTTAAACTAAACGTTCCCCTCTTCTGAGTGGGCCGTCTCGCTCTTGGCACAAGAAGATAATAAGCAGAAATCTTATGAGTTATCAAACAAAAGAAAAATGATAATGCCTCAAAAGTTTATCTTTCTATCTATGCATGTGTTTTAGTAGAAAATTTAAAATGTGAGATTTCCTGGCAGGTTCTTCTTGAATCTTGGCTTCTTTAAGATACATTTATATGCTGGACTTGAGTATAATCTTTTCAGGATTGTCTCTGATTCGCGTTCTATCCCATATTCCCTTAAAACTGTCAACTTATGCTTTGATAATAAATAAACCAAATTTGATACTCAGTGCATGATATTTTGGTGAATAAATATCTTTCCAGCACTGAAACTCGCAGTGCTGTGGTTCTATTCATCTTTTCAGTTTCAAATTTCCAACTTTCACACAGCCTATATATCCAAGTTAAATCTTTCACAGTTGTCTGATCAAGCCACTTCTTTCCTAAGCCAGTGTTTCTATCATCTACATGTATGAGTTCATCTTGGCTGTCTTGATTTGTAGCCATTAAGAGTAATAATTATATGTTCTAAAAATATGCCAGGTCATTTTTCATCAGAGGTGGTACTATTACTACTCAATTCAAGCCAAAGCACCAGCCTCACTCTGATAATCTGTTAGTCAACTCCATATCTCAAGTATCTATTCGTGACCAGTTATCACTGATATAAGTGGTATTGGTACCTTCTATTTAAGTCTTATGCAAGGAAATCTCCCTTCAAACCTTTAACTTGGTCAAGACAAAGAGAGTTGTGAAGAGTCAAGAAGACTTGAGAACCTAAAAGTTATAAATCATCAAAACTCTTGAGAACCTAAAGATATAATTCATGCAAAACAAAATAGTAACCAGAAAGGTACAAGCAATATAAATGTACGCAACAGTTAAATTTTAAACAGAAAATACTTAACCATTACATAGCCATGAGTGAAAGAAATGCAACTTTAGAGTAAGCATATAGTAAGTTAAGAAGTGCAGAGACAAGGATAAGAAGATATTGAAGGAAACTGCATGACGACAAACTCTTAATGAGAATAACACCAGGAACAAATTATTTAAAATAAATTAGTCGATACACAGACAATTTGACCCGCTCAAAGAAACTATACAATTCATTAAATAAAGTAAAACTATTCATCATGACTGTGAAATAGGAAAACAGAGAGGCGCAGGTCACATAAAGAAACTATGCCATAGTAAATTAAGGGTTGAAAACTTGTTTGTCCTGTACCACAATAAATTTATCAATAGCAAATTACACATAGTATGGTCAATATTACTACTAATAAGCCACAACATAGTATGATTGTTTCACTTGCTAAAAATAAGGGGTTTCTTAATCTTGGTGATACTGATCATAGTTACCAGGTTCGGTCAACCCCTCAGTGATATACATATCGAATTCTTTAAACTGATTTGTTGTACGGGATTTGCTTAGGTTCGTTTTCTCAAGCAGGACCTATAAAATTAGAAAACAAGATTTAACAAGTGGGGCAAATTGAGAAATTGCGAAAGAATAAGACTCTGGAGACTGAAAGAGAAAAGGTATGGAAAGAGAATGAAAATATAATGTTCTAATAACTTTCATTTGAAACTGAGATTACTTAAGCGTGAAATAGAAGATGTAGGCATCAAATTAAGAGCAATAGTCCATTAAATGATGTTTTTTCCTTTCTTTTTTATTTCTTTGATGGCCCCAAGGGGCTGATAAATTTCGAAACTCCTACCCTTTTGGTAAAGAGGGAGGGACATAACCATCCCAGCCAAGGTGAGATGGTTGATTTTTTTTTTTTCCTTCCTAGCTATGAGAAAAGATTTGGATCCATGACCTCTTTACATTCACAGAACAAGATCCAAGAAAGTAAGAATGTACTACTAAATTATTATTTATAATCCGAATAATGAAACTAATAAGTAGCTCCATCCAACTTTAAACCAAATTATAGAACCATTTCTACCCTGCAACCTAAATTTGGAATCATTGGAATCTCATATCCGTCCCCAACTTGATATGAAGATAATGCATTTTTGGTAACAATGATACTGACAAACAGAAGAGGTCATGAAATAAATCCAATTACCTCAAACAGAAGAGTAACAAAGCCATCATCACTCCAGTCTGGCTGCTCTGTACCTTAACTTCCTATTGTGATTTTCCTGTCAGAAGTTATTGCAAAAAATTCCATCAATTTCACTTCAAAGAAAACCACGAAAAATCAGCAATGAAACAATTATCACAGTCGATTCCAGACTGAATAAACAAATGGCCAATCTTCAACGGACCGAGAAACTCAATTGATCAGTTTGCCGACAGGCCTCCGCACGCAAAACTCCATAAAGTTCATGCCTAACTCAAAATTCAATTAAATTTGCACTGTCAACACTACAATAGACAATCTCACCTGCTCAAAAACCTTGGCGGAGCTCTCCTCAACGAGTCTGGCCACGCTCTCAATCTTAGTGAGCATCTTCTCATACAAATCCTCCACCCCCCCAGTATAATTCGCGGCGTCTGATCCCAGTAGACGGTTCAATTTCGCCACCTGAAACCCCTCCGCGCAGGCGTCTATCTCCCTCTGATCCTTTATTGCCTGTTTCATTCCACTCAAACTATCTTCATGCCTATCCTCGCTCATAGAGGAGGTCCTCAGCTCGCATCCCAGCGACGGGAATGGAGAACTGGGAATAAACGACCCATAATGCCCCCGAAACGCTGGCCCGATATTGACTATATCGACGGACCTCGGATCTAACGATTGCCTCGACGTGCAAAACTGGTACGCGCGGTACTCGTGCGTGTGTATGAATTGATCATTTAACGGAGTGGTGAAGAGGAGGAAGAGGCAGGAGGAGAGTCTGGGGTTAGGGTTTTGAGGGTTTGTGATTAAGAGGGAGAAGTGAGAGGAGAGAAAAGAAGTTACAGAGAATTCACGCATGGAAGGGCGGGAAGGAGTTTTGCGGCGAGCAGAGAACCAGCCGAGAAGGTGAGAAGTGGAAGTGGCTCGGAGAGAGTCAACTCTTCGTGGATCGACTAGACCGAGCGAGTCGTAGAAGGAAAGGGTGGTCCCGGAGCAGAGGAAGTTGGTTATGGTGGCAACAAGCTGGTACGGGGAGTCGGAGGATGGATCCGTAGACAAGTAACCGGAGGGAGAGTCATCGGGAAGAGTGGAGGTGGTGATGCGGTTGATGTGGCCGAATATGAGACCGTCAACGTCGCCTGCGGAGGAGGAAAGCCGTTGGATCATTGAGGCCAATGTGGGGCCTAATATCGCAATTTTCTCCAATGGAAGATCGTCCATGACAAACACCTGCGCAGGCGAGCCCAAGAGAACAGAAGAGGAGAATGCAGATTCCAGAATGACGCTCTACTGATTTCCTGGGCAAAGCAAAGTAGCTGAGCCAGCGTAGAGAGAACTTTTAAAGCAAACTACGACGTCGTTTCGGGGTAGTTAGAAAAAAACACTAAACAAAATCATAATATCTTATCTGAATCAAAAATTCAAAGCGGACCAATTTTATTCGAAAGAAACATCAAGTTCAAACCAATACATATTATTGTCCTAAGATTAAAAAGAATAATGAATGAATCTCATACAAGCTTTGTCTGTACATATGCTAAAAAAACAAACCCACAAGAACAAAGAATGACGACTATTTTCCTATTTTCTTATATGTGAACCTAAAAAAATGAAGCAATCCCATTATTCTCTGCAGCCCAATCCTTATTCACCAGTTGATGGGACTTTAGCTCCATCATCACCGGAAGTAGTAGTAGTAGTAGTGGCCACCATCTCTGGCTTAATCTCCTCTAGCTGCTGCAGAACTTGCTGAGCTTCAGGACGTGCGGATGGTGAAGGATCAACACAGTGCAAGGCTAATTTCAAGGTATTAAGCAGTTCATCCCCTATGGTGGACGAATCTCTCATTAGCTCCAAATCAAATACTTCATTAGTCCACTCTTCCTTCACAATGGAAGCCACCCACTGAGGAAGGTCCATTCCGTTTGTTGGTTCACCAGGGGATCTTCCTGTCAACAGCTCCAATAGAATGACTCCAAGGCTGTATACATCAGTCTTCGTGCTTGCATTCTTTAGCTTCGAGAGTTCTGGTGCACGGTACCCAAGCGTTCCAGCCGTGGCAATCACATTGGTGCTGGCAGCAGCAGTCATCAGCCGGGAAAGGCCGTAATCTGCAATATGGGCATTGGTCTGCTCATCAAGCAGTACGTTGCTTGACGTGAGGTTTCCATGGATTATGTTTTCCTTGGTGTGGAGATGGCTTAATCCGCGTGAAATGCCCATGGCTATGTTCATCCTTGTCGCCCAGCTAATCGTTGTTTCTGGCCCGCGAGCTGCATTAAGAAAACCCCAAGTTAAATAGCATGTAGATAAAACATTTTTTCTTTACTAACTCTCCCCTGTGAAAAACCATGTTAGAGCAAAAACTTACCATGAAGGAAAGATGCTAGACTTCCCTTGGACATGTAATCGAAGACCAGAAGTTTCTCTCCTTTGGGTCCGAGATAATATGCTCTGAGTGCTAGGAGATTCGGATGGCGGAGCTTCCCTAATGCAGCAGCCTCAGTTTCAAACTCACGCTGCCCTTTCGTCGTCTTCTCTCTTAATCTCTTAACTGCAACTTGATTACCATCCTCTAAAGTTGCCTTGTATGCAGTCCCATAAGTGCTCTTCCCCATTATCTCTGCAGTTGCACACAACAAATCATCTGCAGTAAACACAAAGGGTCCATCAAAGTGGACTAATTTTCCACCCATTTCATTTCCTGATTCCACTTCAGTGCCGCCTGCAACTGGTGCTCCCTTCTCAGCTTTTCCCGCAACAGAGCGTACAGTATCTTTCCCATTACTTTGTTTCAGAGTGGCCTTTTTCTTCATCAAACAACAGAGTAAAATGCAGCATAATATCAGCAGAACCGCTAGTAGAGCACCGATGGCCATGAGAATGATGTCTTTGATGCTAAGCTTGTGGCGATGATGTTTTGGTGCCTCCATTGGTGAAGGTGGAAGAGTTATAGGTGCGGGAGAAGGACATAGGGTTGAACTGCTGTAACCACATAGCTGAAGATTTCCCATGAAAGAGCTTGAGTTGAATTTCTTGGAGAGCGGAGATGGGACTGAACCAGAAAGCTTGTTGTAAGAAACATTAAAGGAAGTAAGGTTGGCTAGTTTAGCGAGTGGAGCAGGAATTTCTCCTGTGAAATTATTTTCTGATAAATCAAGTTCTTGGATGCCAGATATATTTGCTATAGTAGCTGGGATATGGCCACTGAACTGATTATTCTTTAAGTTTAACTCTGTGAGATTCTGCAACCTGTCGATTGTTTCTGGAATTTGGTCATTGAGGTGATTGTTCTGTAGATTCAAGGAGACAAGAGAGGAGAGGTTGGAAAAGCTAGAAGGGATGCTCCCATTGATAACATTGTCAGATAAATCTAGCATTTGGAGATCTGTGAGGCTACCCAGCTCACTGGGTAGGGTTCCAGCAATCTGGTTATGACTAAGAGATAACTGCTCAAGCATACCCAACTTGCTTAGAGAAACTGGAAATGGCTCCGAGAAAAAGATTATGATCAAGAATCAAGAGCTTAAGTTTGTATGTGTTATTTTCCTGCTCCAACCCAAGTGTCAGGGATTTGACCAGACAGATTGTTGTGCTGGAGAGCAAGGATGGTAAGAGAAGAGGACCTAGTGAGACTAGCCGGAACAGAGCCAGAAAGAGCATTAAAGCTCAGATTGAGTCTGTATAACCTGGTGGAGTTGGCTAGGCTGGGAGGAATTACTCCAGTAAGTAAATTGTTACTTAAATCAAGAGTCTGCAGAATAGGACAGTTACCAATAGATTGAGGGATAGAACCTGAAAGCCGGTTGTTGAAGAGATAAACTCCTCTGAGATTCGGGAGGAAACCAAGAGACCAAGGGACAGGGCCAGTGATAACATTGTCATGAAGACTAAGCTTTCGAAGAGATTGAAGCTGTCCAATTTTCTCCGAGATTCGACCGCCTAGTCCTCTCCAAGGAAGCTGAATGGCAATAACCTGTCCCTTAACACACTTGATCCCAGCCCACCCACCCGAGCAAGCTCCATATCCACTGTCATTCCAGCTTCGTAAATATCTTCTGGAGTCGATTAGGTCGTGCTTGATGGCTCGGAGTGCTTGATAATCTGCCTGGGTAACAATTATCCCATCCCATGAATTGCCTGAAACAAGCTGGAAACGAAGAACAAGTAGGAACAAGAACAAACAGCTGGAAAGAAAAGGTGAAAAATGCAGACTCCATTTGGTTCTCCTGGCATGTGAAACATGGCGCCAGTTTTCTAAAAGAAAATGAAATGGGTTTGTGTCATTCTGGCTGGGGAAGAAACTTAAATGGGTATTTTCCATGAACATAAAGAAGAAACAGAAACTTGAAGAGAAAAAAGAAAAGAAAGGAAAAGAGAAGAGAAGGGGGGAAAACTGGAGTGGGTTTCTTGTTTTTCTCCTCTTCTGTTCCCTCTTTTCTCTTGTGTCTGTGAATGATAAACGTAGGTGATTGAGCAGGTTGTATAGAGAGGATGAATGAATGATAAACGTAGATTTAAGAGTGGGAGAAATTAATTCAGAAATTTAAGTATAATGTTAGAAAGAGCAGAGCACGTGAGAGGAGCAGGCAGGGATGAGAGAGATTGAAAATGAATATTATTATTCGTTGGGAGAAGAAATCAGAGGTTGAAGCCAATTGTAACGGCTAGTTTTACTTTGAGGCATGCTTGGAAAACGGTCAGATAACTCCTGGACTTCCTGACTCTCTGCCCCCATTCTCCAACGGCTATATGTAAAATGGGGCCGTATATGTTCTGTGATTTTATTTTTACGGTGGCCGGAAAAACCAACAACCACAGCGTTTCGTTAACATAAATATACTGTTTAAATACCACTAAATTTTTTTTTATCAACATTAAATTTTATAAAAATTAAATCAATACCAGTTGTTTGATATTAAATGAATTCTAAATCAAAATTAAATTTCTAACAATATCTTATTCAATTTAATTTTTGAAGATACAACGATTTATGGAGAGAAGTGTAAGAATAATAATGACAATACATAAAATTAAATTAAAAGAATAAATTTCTTTTACTATCATTATGAAATTAGTTTTCAGTTTAAAAATTTGGAATCGTAGATGGGAAAAAAAAAAAAAAAAAAAAAAGAAAAGCAAAGAGTATCTTCCCACATAGAACATTAAAAGTTTAGTTTCTTTGTTTACGTTGACCTCTAATCCCTTGCATTTTTTGTCATCTTTCTGTTTCCCTCCATGCTTTTAGATTCTTATATCTGTTATGAATTTTCACTACGAACAAGTCAAACCATATATTCTTATAATTTTGTAAATTTGCATTCAGATTATAATGATAAACACTATTAACTCAATCAAAAACTACAACATCAAATCTCAAGCGCTCCACCAAATCCTGGGCCTTTCAAAATTATACAGGTTTCCAACACATTAAAATCATTGTCCACCTACACAATATTCACTCATGAAACAATCACCCATGAATTCCAGATAACTATGTCAGCTACAAAATTCTTACAATTCCAGAATTTTAGTAACTAAACTACCACAATATATGACAAACTAAATATCAAGCTTGAACAAATAAACTTCTATTTGAAGTAACCAGTGGGAATTGGCCCTCAGGACCATTAATCCAACAAGACTCCATGCCAATTCAAACACTCAAAATTATCCTGCAACATCTATTCCTTTTGTAGGAGATAATACTTGAAAACGACAACATATTTCTAACTTGTTCTTCCTAACTGCCTCTAAGCTTCCAAATCATCAACAGCAATTATAAAGTCAGATGATCAGGAAGGCAACTGGGAACCAAATCTGGTGTATAAGTATCATCACTACATAAGTGCTCATGAATCATCAAAAACAAGACTGAAGTAGAGAGTATCACATATGCTAGCTACGTAACACAAGAAAGAAGCATGAGCAGCATTCCTCAACTTGCAACAAATGAATTGACAAAATTTTCGATTGAATTCTACAGAAAATGCATTCAATATGGAATTGCACAAGTACATCTTTTACTCCATTCAGAATTGACAAAATTTGGAAAACTAGAGTGCTAAGAAAGAGAAGTTAAAATGTGTTTTAAACTCTTACTTGTGTTCCCAAAATTCTAGACATTCACTTTAATGTCTGAAATACTCTAGAGGATCATTATTTACATCAAAATTCCACTTGGCATTTCCAATGACTTACTGGTTCAGTTTCATGATTCACCCTCATCAAAACAAAAACTTTCTTTCTTTATTTCTTTTTCTGGGTTTGGATGACAATTTACAATCACACTCATCAATTGAAATTATTTAAAAAATATAAAGAGATGTACAGTGGAATGAGGGGCATGCCAGTGTCATAATGACATATCCAGCCCTTGGGATTCAAGAATTAGCTGAATAAGTGATAACCAAACAGGAATCACTAAGTTAATTGTACCAACAGCCAACACCAGCTACAATAAACATGCAGTTGAACACAAGATCCTGAAATAAAATGAGCAATATGTTATTCATGCATGCTGCTACATAGAAAGCAATTAACCTAATGGTTATAGCCACATCGAAATCAATAGGTCCTGAAAGTCGCCGCCTTTACGCATAAATATAAGAACACCACTACCTTCATCACACATGTAGATTAATTAAAGAGAAAGAAAAAATGCAGATGCATATGAGGACATAATAGAATAGATAAGACAACATTTTGTTTGCCACATCCATAACAGGGCAGTGGTTCATTATGCATTAATCACCTATTCAACAGGAAAGCTAATCATATACAGATCTGCAACCATGTCATTCTAAGAAGACAATTTCAATATGTATAGATGAAATAATTGGATGGTTGTATGACGTATAGAATTACAATGGTATAATGTAATATATTTCACAAAAATTAGAAACAATCTCTACAGATCCACCATCAAAAGCATGAAATTATATCCAAAATGAAATGAAAGAAGACAGATCCATACATGTCCATGGATACCCATCTATTAATAACGAAAACTTATACAAAATTTTCTTTTCTTATCGATTTTATTGTCAACAAAACCTGTAATGAATTGGTTAACGAATGAGAAAGTGAGGAGTGATTCCAACCACATTCATCAAGAGCGGTTGATCGGCCTTACACGCGCCCGGGAACAACCGAGGCAGAGGAGGCGGCGACCTTGGTGGCAGCAGTACCGAGGAAGGAAAGGAAACCGGTAGTGGCTTGTTCTTGCTCGTCCATGAAGAGATCTTCAGGAACCCTAAAGGAGCCATGAGCACAGATAAGAGCGACTCCGACCATGAGAGCGGAGATCAAGACAGATCCGACGCTTGTCAAGAAAATGACGACGACGCTGGAGACGATGAGCATGCCGAGGGTCTCCCGATCGGAGAAAGTGCGGCCGAATAGGACAAGGGGCTGATCAGCGGGGCGGAAGAGGTAAAGGAAGAGCCAGGAGGAGAGGAGGGCGAGGAGGATGATGAGGGAGATGGGGTGGGTGAGAAGAGAGAAGGCCACAATAAGGACGACAGCGGAGAGATAGTTTACCTTGAAGTAGGTGTAGTTTTTCCGGACGCGAAGAACGGCGTCGGAGAAGGATTCCGGCTTTGAAAAGGCGGACCGGTCGACAAGCTCCGCCCAGGGACGGCGCTGGGAGAGACCTTGACGGACAGATTCAGTGATATGGTTAACGAAGGCACGGAAGGCAGGGGTGGCAATGGGTGGCTGCGAGGTGGCGGAGGTGGCGGTTATTGTGGCGGGGGCGGTTTGAGGGGTAGAAATGGGAAGTACAGGGGGAGAAGGAGACGCCATTTTCGTTGTGGAAAATTCTGTAGGGTGGATCTCCTTCGATCTTTTGGGTTTTAGGTTAGGAGAGAAGGATTAAATATTAAGCGAGGGAGGATTCGGCGAAAAGGGACGAGAGGTATGACTTCAATTTTCCTCTGTTAATACGGACGTGATTCACCGACAGGAGAAAGGTTAATGTATGAATTCCGAAAAGTACATCGACCAATCAGAAGCAAACACGTAGCCACAAATTTATTTATTTATTTATTGAAACCGTGTGTATAATTTTTCTTGGGGAGGATATAAAACAGAAAGAAAGCAGGCCCATTCACTCATAAGTGGAAGATTACCAATTCTAATTTTTAATACATAAATACAAAGCAGAAACCAACTAAGTTATCAATCTCATTTTCTGCAATTAAATGGAAATGCCATCAACTTATATATATACATATATATATATATATATACATCCTTATTTGATTAGTTTAGCTAAATCACACTCATTTTTCATTCACGTAACTAAACCTAATTTTTCTAAAAAAATTCCAACATTACTCTTTTTTTTTTTTTTTTGACAAATTCTTTGATTTTTTATACTTCTACAACTTAATCCCCTCACGTTTTCTATTTACTTCAAACTCTAATTTTCTTCCAAATATGTAAAATAACTTAATTATATTTGAATACTTTAAAAAATAACTCAAAAATAAGCTTAACTAATTAATTAAATTAATAATAATATCATACATTATTTTTTTTATTGTTATCAATTTATTAATTTAATTACTTATTAAAACCCTTTTCTTGAGTTATCTTTTCAAAGCATCCAAACAAATTAACCATTTTATCTTTTTTCATAGACAACACATTTGAAACAATCAGAATAATTTAAGAACCAAATTTAACCCCAAAAAATATATATATATATATATGAACCAAATTATACGAGTGTCAAAATAGCAAGGACTAATTTAGTAGTTTATCCTATATTTTAATAATAAAATATCATCCGCTCATCTTCTGTACTTTTCAAATCAACCCCATTCAGGAGACTAGAAGGAAAAAGGTCACTTAACATCCAGACAACACATATAATTGAAGTCCACACTAGCTGATACTACAAACACCTAGTTGTTTCTCCCCTTCTTAAATCATGGAGCACAGTCACAGCCAAGCACAATCAAATATAAAATGCTCATAAGTAAATAGGTCATAACAAATGTTTTCATTCATAACATTCATGCATGGATTCACACAATCCGGTAAGTATTACCAATATTTATGATACGATACCAATACAGAGGTTTTAAGCTATCTGATAAGGTAGCATCCAGATTGTGAGTGATACATCCCATTTAGAAGGTAGACCCATTCCATCCAAAGTTCGAACCCTGCACAAAAAAAAAAATATATATAGAGATTAAAACCATCTGAAATTTTACCAAGTACACCATAGAACGACTCCAAGTACAGAAATGGTGAAGAAAGCACAAGTAAGATTCTTAACAGAAGCTAATAAGAGCTACTCGTAGTATAAAACAGCAAAGATTTATTTACATTATCTAGTGCTGGTGCAAAGCATGTAAACACTGTGCATGTTCTTGACTTTGATGGGCCTAAACAAACAGGGAAAATGCAATGAGAAGACACTCGTGCACGACAATGACTCATCTTTTGGATATATTAGAAAAAAGTATGAGATAGCTTGCCTTAGTGTCATAGAACTTGAGGAAGAATCGCGACTTGGGCACTGACAATTTAGTTTCAAGAATTGCAGCAATTGCAGCACTCAGTTTCTTGTTCACATCAGGGTTAAGGCCACCAATGGATACCAGCTCACCATAAGCTGCTGGCTGCTCAGTTCCACCAAATGCCATAGGCACAGATCCCTTCAGCACAATCATCACATACTGCAGATTAACAGACAACAAAGAAGTGGATTCAGTAACGTAACTATATCATATATTTAAGAAACAACACTAGGAAAATAGGAATCTTCTTAAACTGGAAAAAGAATTAGCTAATCATATAGTAATTGAATGAGACCAGAGAAATCGAGCATAAAAAATTTTTAACCAGTCAACAGCAAGCTTTAACAGATTACCCAGTCAGAATATTTCTTTGCATTTGGAAATAAGGCTTTGATATAGTCTACTAATCCAACTAGAAAACCCACATTCCACATATAAGCTAGAGGCTGCTTACATAATGAATCATAGACAATTGAAAAGAAAATTAAGTAATAGGTGGGTAATTCACAGCAAAGCATGTCCAGAAGAAAGTATTTACCAAAAAAATTTCTAACTCTAGCAGACAAAAATAACAATTGACTTTCAGCGATTTTACATTTTGATAACAGGTGCAGTCAATGCAATATCCGAGGAAAAGACAGCACTAAGAGTAGATGAGAGCTAATGAAGACATGCAAGTAATGTGAATTATCTACGCTACTAGAAAATATCAGATTAGTTATATAAACTCAAGTAAAAACTGAAGAAAGATATTATACTTGATCTTAGAAAAAAATCTTTTCTCAAATGCTTTTAGCGTGTCAACATCCAAACTATGTAAATTGAACAATGAGCTAACCAAAATTTTCAGGAAAAACTTTTGTGCTGTAAATTTCTAAGACAGAGATAAACACCAAGAACCCATGTGCCCCCGCGCTTCCCCTGCCTGCCCCATCGAGTCCCCAGTTCCACTCCGTAAAAAAATGTTAAACGGAGCCCCATTATAAACCTTGGAATAGGATGAATATTATCTCTGTTACCGTCCCCTTTTCATCAAAGAATGAAGAGAAAATTATCTCAAAATCAGCTTTTGACAAGAAAACTCTCATTCAATGGTTCATACTTGCCAGTTTATCTTGCCAACAGATATATCTGAGGAAATCGCTCATAAACCGATAAGCATTTGCATAAGACCCTTCAGATTTAAGTATTAATTCCAACATGGTTATATATATATCGTTTATTCCCCTGCAATAGAGGAATATTCATGTATTTTAGACCGCTCAAGACGCAACAAGACAAAACAATGCAAAACCTATTTATCTCACGAAGCAAGAAATATAACATTTCCCAATATGTAGACCTTAGTCAAAACGAACTCAGCCAACTTAAAAAAGAAAGAGAAAAACATTTTGAACAGCTAAATTCCTCAAAACCATTCTTCAATTCACCTCACAAACGAACATTAAAACATTTCCACGAACTACCCCCATCATATATTAGAAATGCAAAGGGAGAAACTCAAGAGCATGGAGATACAAATCAAAAGTTTGCCAACCTACAGAATCGATATCCTAAAGCACAAATAAAACAATCAGAGGATGCATGCAGGGACTAAGGTCTGGAAAATGAGAGCTTACGGACTCAGGTTTGCCGATGAGCTTGGCGACAGTTGAGGTAGCCTCAGAAAGGATGGAGGAGGTGTCGACGCCGTCAAGGCTGACATTAGTGGAAAGGTTCAGGCAAGGCATCTTCTGCTATCTTGACTCACTTCTCTCTGTGTAAGCACCACTGCTTTTTAGTCCACAATGTGCCCCAAAAATCCGCCCCCCCAATCTAAGGAAGAAGGAAAGAAAAATGACTTCAAGCGGAAATTGAGAACCACTAGCGAATTCCCGAACTCGGCCTCTCCGTGCCCTACTGACTCAGTTTGATAGAAGCCTGTTTCAAGTTGGGCTGATGGCCCAGAAGCTCCGGCCCAATTAAATATAAATACGACTGAACCATTTGGTGCGCTGATGCCATGTCACCGGGAAAGTCCAACCAATCATATTCTGACACATCAAATTAAATTGCCACATCATAATTGGACTCGAATCAACGTTGTGTGTATATATATATATGTATTTCTGCTTTTATATATAACATACAAATTTTCAAATCAACATATCCTTTTTCTTTCCAGTTGTTTTCTTAAACGCACCGTATATCAATAAATGAAAATATAAACAGAAAAATGAATCTAACCATTCAAAATGTAGCATTAAAAAAGCTTCATTTTTCACTTTTATAATTCATTAAAATAATAAGCTCACATGTATTGTTCGGAATTTGGTAACGGTGAAAAGAAGAGACTTCACTTTTGGTATCGATATTAAATTAACAACTAATCATTGTTAGATGATTATATAATTATAAACTTTTTTTTACTCCTTTGTATTATCTTTTCTTTTTCACTTGTTTAAGTAATTAATTAAGTTAATGGAGCTTGCTTTTGCAAGTGAATAACTAATTAATCAAGGGAGAGAGCTTGTTTTCGCAGCCATGAGATAGAATTCATTAGTTATTTATATATATATATATATGAAAACAAAAAATAATCTATTGTTGAAATTAAAGCACAAAATACAAGGTGAGAGAGTAACAACTAATTTAGTGAGATACATATGTATAGTGATCACAATTTAGAGGGTATTGCGGTGGTGTCATAAACCTTGAGAAAAAAGCGAGTCGTAGGGATGGAGAGGTGCGTCTCCAAAATTTTGCCGATGGCACCAATCAGTTTCCTCTTCACTTGTCGATTAATTCCCCCCATCGATACCACCTCTGCGTACGCAGCTGCTTCTCTATTCTCATTGAACCATATTTCAGTAGACCCTTTCATCACCACCATCACCAACTGCTCTTCAAAACAAATAAATTATCACCTTTTAACTTCAAAATTTATAATTTTTTTATTAAAAAATATATGTACCATCCATTCAATTAAACACCGATCAAAATCAACTTTCATAAATTAACTGTGTAATTACTAAAACTTACTGTTCTACCACTTCGTACGATATGACTGCATGAATTCTAAGTCATCGTGGTTTTCTTTGTTTACCCAAAAAAAAAAAAGAAAACAAACAAATAACCCTGAAACCTTTTTCCCAACTTCAATAATGCGCATACAGTGATACATATCAAATTGTTATGTCAAACCAGTCAGTTCATTGGGTGGGAAGTATGATGGGTAGTTTTTCGGCTACAGGGTCCACACGTTCATGTCTTTTAAATTGTACTCTTTCACTTGAAAAGACAGACACATCAATCTGTATAAACTTTATTTTATTTTTGTGCAGTTGGTTGGTCTATTGATTTTAATATTTTTTTTTTTATTCCATCCGCAGACAAATTATTCATTCTAAAATATTGTATTATGCTACATACGCTTGACCGCAATTTTGCATATATATTTTTATATATATATATATATGTATGACAGCCGAACAAACCATAAAAATATTTGATGTGAAAGTAAGAGACATGTATTTTAATAGAAAACATTTAAATAGCTGCTTCTTAAAATTATATTTCTCAATTCTTCCTTTCCCTCTTTCATTGTAGTTTATCTAAAATTTGATAAATGGGTTTTTCTTATATGTTTGTCATTTAATATAGCAACTATATATTTACCAAATACACCTAAAAAATTTAATACAATTTATAATAATCTTGTTTTAGTCAAACACTCCAGCAGTTTAGTTTATCATAATACTGTTTGAGAGCTTACAATAATTATCTGAGTTATTTATTGGAACAATATTTAATGTCGATCGAAAATTTTCTAATGCCAACTTATTATATGTGTATCCATTTTATAAACCTGGAGGACTGCCCCTGAATAAACACAAACTTTAAAAGACAGATGCAAACGAAAACTACAGAAGAAAACCTTTGATATCTCCATGTATGTGTGTGTGTGTGTGTGGGTATAACGTCAAATATTTATATATAAATCAGTAAAAACTCGGAAACTGTTGTGTTCTAGAGAAGAGAGGAAAAGACAAGCTTAGAAGCCTGCAATAGATAGGACACTAGCTAAACTTATCCCATCTTTTTAAAAATACACAAGACGGAGTTGTAGATATATATAACAGCAAGCTATTACATATATTGAATATTCCATAAGATTAAGATGAGCTGAATATTGGATTTAAACATGAGAGAGAGAGAGAGAGAGAGAGAGAGAGAGAGACTAGAATACATACGTGTTGTGGTTTACCGATGATGGAGGAGAGAGCCTGAGTGGTCTCTGCATAAATGGGATCAGCATCGACAGCATCGAGGTTGACGTTGGTGGTGATGTAAAGACAAGGCATCTTAATCTTAATCTTAATACGAGAATTAAGTAGCCAGCTGCAGGGTGCTGTGTAAGAGCTGGAACTTGATTATTGTTCGCCGGCGAATGATCTTAATGAAAGCAGGTGTGGATTTATATAGAAGAAGAAACCTAAATGTTTGCCACGAGGAACATCTTTTGCCCTACCGCCAATAATTGCTGTTTACTTCTAACGATCATGACGTCAGTCAAACGTCTTTTCATTTTCCTTTCACCTTTAGCTTAATATATTTAAGTACATAAAAAGCTAATTAATTATAAACGGGTTTTTAAAACAGAAAGGAAAATTAAATAATTAATTACAATTAATACACATAATATAATTTACTATTTAATTTAATTTAATTTATTTCTTTTCTAATAATCTGACTTATTTTCTCTTTTAATATCTTCATTTGTTATACCAATATATTTTCTCTTAATCATATTGATTTATTTTTTCTTTAATATTATAATTTTTTTTTTATATATTAACTTATTTTCTTTTTAATATTATGATTTTATTCCTATTTTTATACGTTGATATATTTTTTTTGAATACAATTAAAAAAACAACTAAAAAAGTTAACGAAAACAATCAAACACAGGTAGTACACAGTTTGAGCCAAGAAACACCAAAGATATCCTCATAGAGAATGCTCAGGAACTCAGAAAAAGATTGCATTAAAGAGTGGCCCTCCATGAACTCGTCATAAGGCAGGTTTGCCAAATAGTCAGCACTTTTGTTGCCATCCAGGTATGTATATTATACTCTAATAATCCAATGTTTCATGAGCCAAGTCCTAATTACAAGCAGAATGTTGGAATTTGCATTTGTGGCAACCGTCTCGTTACTGATCATCTTGTTCAGAAATTGAATAGCGAGCACACTATCCATCTTCAGTATAACACGGTGCGAACCGAGATTCCAAGCAAGCTTGAGTCCATCCAATGTGTAGCGCCCGGGAAAATTTAAGAAGAAGAAAAAAAAAAAAAAACACGCGTGCCACGTCAGCAGCCACGTCAGCAGACCCAGTCAGCAGTCCTGGCCAACCAGGACCTGCCACGTGGCAAAACCACGTCGATCGGGGACGGGCCACATTGGCGATCCGCGTGCGCGCGATCGGACGGCCTAGATCAATCACGCGCACGGACGGCCCAGATTTAATCGCACGGACGGCCCCGATTTAATCAAAAACGGACGGCCCAGATTAAATCAAAATGGACGGCTGAGATCAAAAGGAAAAAGGGTATAAATAAGATCCCCACACCAGACCCCAAACCTTAGCCGCCTGCCCTCGCCGGAGAAGACGAACCAGAAGCCGGCCGCCGCCACCCGCCGCCGCACCGGAGGGATTTCCGACCGCCAATCGAGGTAAATTTCATACCCCCGACTCGTTTTTCCACGCTGATTTCCCCAGTGGCCAAATCGGAGCCAAAATCCCGGCCAAACAGCCAGAAAACATGGCCGAAAGCCAGCGGCGCTACTGCGCCCCTCCTCGATTTTTGCCTCCGATGAGGCCCTTCCCGGCCTCCGTTCAATGCAATTTTTATACCACCGTGATCACCATTCTTTTCTCTACGGGTTGATCGGAGCCGAATCACCAAAACACGAACTTCACCGGAGAGCCGCCGCACCCGAGAGCACCGCCCCCGGTAAGCTTCAGTTTTCCGTAAATTTTTGGCCCCCCGAGGGCCGTAGGGTTGTTTTATCGCAGGAACCAATGCGAGTGTGGCCGAATTCGATCAGAAACGGCAGAAAAACGACCAACCCGAGGTGAACCGCCGCCGCTTGCGGCGGCGCCGTCGCCGGAGCACGGCGGAGCCGCCGTGCCGGAGTTGCGATATTGGCCGAAAGGGGCCCTAGGCCTAATTTGGGATTTTTTGGAATACGTGCAGGTACCTGTAGTACGTTTCAGTTCCCCGGGAAAAATTCCGGAAAAATTAAGGATAGCCTGCAAGCGCACTGTGAAACCGTGTTCGGACCCTGAAAGGAGTAAGCACCCCTCACCCTATTTCCTATCACGGTTTTAAAGTTCAATAAATGATAAAACGGTATTTCATGAATCAACGAATGTGTGAAATTGTTTAAGGTCGCTACTGGAGCCCGAATCTAGTGTGTTTGTCGGTTAACTGTTATTTGGCCTGTTTTACAGTTCTAAATGCAGCATGAGGTTCGATGTTTTCATTTTATAGTTTCGTGTGCATATTTTACTGTTTTATTGATTATGGATTGAATGACCGGGATATTGATGCTGTATGTTGTCTGTTTGGCATAAATTCTCGTTTTGCTTGTTTGTATGTGATTGATAATGCTGACTGAGGGAAAAGGAGAATGAAAGATTATGTAAATGAGAATTGTATAATGTGGTTAGCTTGACTAGATATCCTGGGAGATGGTGGACGGACCGGGTCCGTAGGGAACCCTACCGGGATTGTGGTCTCCCATACCGGACGGGGTATGGAGATCTTACGTGTTTTGGCGCCCATACCGGACGGGGTATGGGGACGACCCGTTTCACCCTCATACCGGACGGGGTAATGAGGTATATGGTTTGGTGCCCATACCGGACGGGGTATGGGGACGGCCCTGGAATATGATTTCAAGTGTTAAGGGTTAACGGGTAGCGGGACCCCTATGGATCCCCATGGATACTAGTGGGCTGGTAAATGAGGAAAACATGTTGTGTAACGATTGAATTACGAAAAGCTTGATAGGTATTATGTTATACAGTTTATATATATGTTTTCATGATGATGATGATGTTATTGCTTTCGTATATTGTTTTATGAATTTCACCGAGGTAAGTGAATGGTAAAGGTTTTATTATTAATAAAAGGATTTGTTGTAAATTATGCTCCATTGGTCTTTTTGTGTTTTCTACCCACCTTTACCTCCGTGACGGTGAGATATCGTGATGTCTTTACTGGGCTAGTGTAGCTCATTCGTTATTTAATCATTTCAGATCAAGAGGACATCGTTCCCGAGCCGGTTCCGCAGGAGGACGACGAAGGGGATGCCTAAAGACTCCATAGTCATATTCGTAGCTTTTACTTTCAAGTTTCTCATTTAGGTAGTTTGATCTTTTATATTTTGTGGGCACGTTTTTGGTTTTAGTGTAAGGGATGTTATTCAAATTTTGACTTCGCTTCCGCATTTGATATTTTTAATATACATTTCATTATGAATTCCCGGGGCTGTTACACAATGCACCACAAAGCTCTGCTTGGAGGATAGAGCAAGACCCAATTTTCTGGAGTCGACCGTCGAGCCAATGTCCAACATTATCTCGACCCAATGCATCAGCACATGCAACGTCGCAGTTCTCACGGAGGGCCCCATCAGTGTTGATCTTGATCCAGTCCAGGGGCGGTAGATGCCAATTGATTAACCTCTCGTGCTTTTGGCTATGGCGGACAGATTGAGCCTGAAGCTAGAGGTTTGAAAAGTATACTTTGTCATCCTGAAAACCTCCTGTCTCAGCTCATCCACACTGAGCGCTTGACCATTGAAGACCAGGATGTTCTGTTGCTTCTATAATAACCAGCAAGTGATACCAAAGATCGTCCTCCTGTCCTGAAAGGAAGGGCACCAACTGTATTGATTCTGTAAGTTGGTGCAGAGCCAATCATCAAAAATCATACTTAAAAATGTGTGAGTGGCCATTCGTGGAAAAATCTTCTGCCATAGAGCCTGCGCTTGATGACACTCCCTCAGGACATGGTTGATGTCTTCAATGCCATGACCACACACCATGCAACCTAGATCATCCACCATATGCTGTCGGACCTTCTATGCATTGGTAAGTAGTTCTCTCCTAAGAATCAGCTACATGAAATGCCGAATACGCTGTGCGCCCGGCCAACTCCACATGAGACTCCACATCTTATCTACAAAAAGAGAAGAAGTGTCAGTAATCATATGATAAACAGTTTTGACATAAAATTTATCATCCGAGGAGACGCCGCAGTAGGGAACATTGGCCCCTAAGCCCTCCTGCGGAACCCTCACTGTGGCTAGTTGCAAAAGGATCTTTGTTGGGAGCCTGTTTTATAACCAGTGTCAATTCCACTAACCGTGCTGAGTGACCAGATCCCTAACCATTTGAGCTTTGCTAGAATCATTAAGGTGTTGGTAGGCAAGGAGCTTAAGTGGCCCGCAACCCTCCAACCAATTATTCTCCCAGAACTACACCTTCATGTCGTCCCGATGTGTCAAGCCAACCCTAATTGGGCATCCTCCCAAAGGCCACTTAGCTTCCTCCAAATGTGGGAGCAAGGACCAGAGTATTTGGTCTCACTATCTAGGAGATCCCACTTGTACTTATGTTGCAAAACCTTAACCCAAATGAAGTACGACTGAGTAATAATATTGAAACAAACTTTTATAAGGAAAGCTTAGAATCTTAAACAAATTCTCCTTTCTAAACCTACAATTAGGAATTTTGGTGATTGAGATGAAAGAAGCAAGAATGAACAAATGTCACAAGATAACTTGATAAGTTAATTCAATTCTTGATGCAATAAGAAGAATAAGAATTCTCACTTGTTAAAGTTCTATCAAAGACAAATAAATTCATTCAACAATCGAAGTGTATTATGTTATATTAAAAATAAGATATTTATAGTCTAAATCACCTAGATTCTGCCAAATGATCATAATTAGATAACACAGAAAAACATGAACATGATTTAAATAATTTAGAAAAAATAAACATAATTTAAATGACATAGTGAAACATGATATTAAATGATCTAGAGAAACATGATATTAAATGACCTAGAGAAATATAGTATTAAATAACCTAGAGAATATGATATTAAATGACATATGAAAATATAATATTAAATGTCTTAGAAAAACATTAATATAATTTAATTATCTAAAAAATTACCAAAATGATCATAAACATCCATTGTAAATTATGCCCACACACTCGAATGAAATTAACGATTTTCTTTGACTTCTTTAATTCTTCAAACAATCCATATGTGTTAAGTTCTTATTGTATTCATCTTTGTACAAAAACCTTGAAATGTGTGTTTTAACGTCTTAGTTTTTAAAATGCAGTGCAACAGTATTCTACCTCTAGGGAGTAAAGGATTCTCATTTAAAATTTTTTGGAAGACCACATATTACCTAGAGTAAAACATGTTGGGTGGCGAGCTTTCTATGATATTCTTCAAATTAAAAGTGGGCTTCAATAGAATGGAGTGGAATTGATAACCATTGCTCTATGTGTGGTGATCTTAATGAGATTATTGTATACCTATGTAAAGATTGTGATCATGCTAAGTTGATTTGGCACCTAAGTGCAATTGAGAGAACCCTGTGCATTCGCTTTCTTTTCATTCCTGGTTATATATTGGTATATCTTGTACGAATGATGGTGGTACAATTTGGTACATGTTTGTCATATACAGTATATATTGGAGTTAAAATTTTTGAATTTATTGAAATAAATGCTAAGTTGATTTGGCACCTAAGTGCAATTGAGAGAACCCTGTGCATTCGCTTTCTTTTCATTCCTGGTTATATATTGGTATATCTTGTACGAATGATGGTGGTACAATTTGGTACATGTTTGTCATATACAGTATATATTGGAGTTAAAATTTTTGAATTTATTGAAATAAATGGTTAAATCCCAAACAAATCCTTCAGAAGCTTCATAAATCTATAAGTTAAAGGAGTATAAGTGGAACAGACCTGTAATGCCCAATAATTTTTAAATTTTTTTTTATTATTATTAATTTTATTTTTATTTATTTTATTTTATTTAGTTTATTTTAATTTAATTTAATAAAAATAAAAATAACATAAATTGGATAAAAATATTATTTGGATTTAATTGAAATAGATTTTGGGAAAAATGGGTGAAAATTAGGATTCTGGGGATATTTTTGAAAAGAAAATCAGAAATCGGGGGTCAAAAAGTAATTTAAAAAAATTGTGCCCTGTCAGTGCCACGTCAGCAGCCACGTCAGCGGCCCAATCAGCAGCCCTGGCCAACCAAGACCTGCCGCGTGGCAAGACCACGTCGACCCGGGAACGGGCCACGTGGGCGATTCGCGTGCGCGCGATCAGATGGCCCAGATGCGTCCCCGCGCGCACGAACGACCCAAATTAAGCGTGCGCATGGACAGCCCAGATGCAAGCGCACAGACGACCCAGATGCACACGCACGGACGGTCCAGATTCAATCGCGCACGGATGACCCAGATTTAATCAAAATAGACGGCTGTGATCAAAAGGCAAAATGGTATAAATAGAACCCCCACACCTGACCACAAAAACCCTAGCCGCCTGCCCTCGCCGGAGAAGACGAACCAGACGCCGGAGGAGCCGGCCGCCGCCACCCGCCGCCGCACCGGGGAGTTTTTCGACCGCCGATCGAGGTAAATTTCATACCCCCGGCTCGTTTTTCAACGCTGAGTTCCCCTGTGGTCAAATCGGAGCCAAAATCTCGGCCAAACGGCCGAAAAACACGGTCGAAACCCAGCGGCGCCGCCTCGCCCCTCCTCGATTTTTGCCTCCAATGAGGCCCTTCCCGGCCTCCGTTTGATACAATTTTTATATCACCGTGATCACCATTCTTTTCTCTACAGGTTGATCGGAGCCAAATCACCAAAACACGAACCTCGTCGGAGAGCCGCCGCACCCGAGAGCACCGCCGCCGGTAAGCTTCGGTTTTTCGTAATTTTTTGGCCCCCCGAGGGCCCTAGGGTTGTTTTATCACAGGGACCGATGCAAGTGTGGCCGAATTCGGCCGAAAACAGCCAAAAACGGTCAACCCGAGGCGAATCGCCGCCGCAAGCGGCGGCACCGTCGCCGGAGCACGGCGGAGCCGCCGTGCCGGAATTGCGATATTGGCCGAAAGGGGCCCTGGGTCTAATTTGGAATTTTTTGGGACACGTGTAAGTACCAGAAGTGCGTTTCAGTTCCCCGGAAAAAATTTAGAGAAATTAGGGACAGCCTGCAGGCGCACTGTAAAGTCATATTCGGACCCCGAAACAAATAAGGACCCCTCACCCTATTTCCTATCACGATATTAAAGTTCAATAAATGATAAAACGGAATTTCATGAATCAACATATGTGTGAAATTGTTTAAAGTCGTTAATGGAGCCCGAGTCTGGTGTGTTTGTCTGTTAGCTGTTGTTTGGCCTATTTTACGGTTTTAAATGCAGTATGAGGTCTTATATTTTCATTTCATAGTTTCGTGTGCACATATTACTGTTTTATTGATTATGGGTTGAATGACTGAGAACCCGATGTTGTATGTTGTCTTGTTTGGCATAAATTACTGGTTTGCTTATTTGTGTGTGAATTGATGATGCTGACTGAGGAAAAGGGGAATGAAAGGTTATGTAAATTGATAATTGTATAATGTGGTCAGCCTGACTAGATATCCTGGGAGATGGTGGACGGACCGGGTCCGTAGGGAATCCTACCGGGATTGTGGTCTCTCATACCGGAAGGGGTATGGAGACCTTATGTGTTTTAGCGCCCATACCGGACGGAGTATGGGGACGGCCCGTTTCACCCTCATACCCGACGGGGTATTGAGGTTTATAGTTTTGGCGCCCATACCGGACGGGGTATGGGGACGACATTGGAATCTGATTACAAGTGTTAAGGGTTCACGGGTAGCGGGACCCCTATGGATCCCCATGGATACTAGTAGGCTGGTAAATGAGGAGAAATATGTTGTGTAATGATTGAATTGCAAAGGTGTGGTAAGTATTATGTTATACAGCTCATATGATTTCATGATAATGATAATGTTACTGCTTTCGTATATTGTTTTATGAATTTCACCGAGGTAAGTGGATAGTAAAAGATTTTATTATTGATAAAAGAATTTGTTGTAAATTATGCTCCATTGGTCTTTTTGTGTTTTCTACCCACCTTTACCTCCGTGACGGTGAGATAATGTGATGTCTTTACTGGGCTGGTATAGCTCATTCCTTATTTAATCATTTCATATCAGGAAGACGTTGTTCCCGAGCCCGTTCCGCAGGAAGACGGCGAAGGGGACGCCTGAAGACTCCGTAGTTATATTTATAGCTTTTATTTTCGAGTTTCTCTTTTAGTTAGTTTGTTCTTTTATACTTTGAGCACGTTTTTGGTTTTAGTGTAAGGGATGTTAATCAAATTTTTATTCCGCTTCCGCATTTGATATTTTTAATACATATATTTCATTTCAAAATTCCAGGGTCGTTACAAGACCTCAATGGGAGATAATGCCTCTATTCCAAATGACTAAAGATTGCATCTTCCACCACTAGGTATACAAACTTAAGTTTGATGCACCTATTATGGTTAGGGATGGACAAGCTTGGGGATAATCTATCAAGGTTGTTCTTTCAGGTATGACGAAAGTTTCATCTTCATCATAGGTGGAAATCACAAAGACGTTACTTTGTTGTTTGGATTAAGGTAGCTCTCACTTTTGGACTTGAACACTTATAAGTTGAAAGGGACCAACAATTAATCCATTAGGCAATTCTTTCATACGCTCAATTATTTTTAGAATTTGGTATTTTACCAGATGATATATTTTTTTTTCCAGCAATTATTTTTTTAGTTGATCCCTATATATTATAATCAAGTATCATGTGTGCGAAAAATTGTCCATCTAATTCATTACTAATTAGTCACCAGCCTTACGTGTTTTGGTTTCTTTGTTAAACTAGGAGTTCTTAATACATCATTACTTATGATTGATGTATTTTTCAAAAATAAAAATAAAAGCACTATGAAATACTTGAAATTTTAAATTTTATTAATTGAGAGTTCGTATTTTAATTTTTAATAATTAAAATTTTAAATTATATTTAATTAAATATCAAATATAAAAATTTAACTATATAAAATATGATATCATGTGATATGTTATGTGGTATACTAATACTATAAACTTGCAACATGATACAAATAATTTATTACGTAGCATACTAATATCATATTAATATATTAAGTAACATTTAAAAATATATTATATTTATTTAAGCAGTAATTAAAATATAAAAAACAAAATTCTATAATTTTTTTATATTTTTCTTACTGTTTAAGTAAACATTTATTGTAATACATTAATAGTCAAATGTTAAAATTAAATACTCTTAAATATTTAATTTTTAATGAATAAAAATTTATGTACTTAATATTACATTTAAGAAACATGTGGCATCGGGACTCGGCCCTCGACTGCACCGCCCAACATATTGCATGCACATTTTTGTTTTGTTTCTCATTTTACTCATTTTTTTTTTTATTAGAACAAGAAGAATATTCAAGTATGCTCGGAACTCAAAATGGGATTAAATTACATTTTGTAAACAGGTGGAGATAAAATTTAATATTTCCTTTAATTTTCTCACTTCGAGTGTATTTATACATGCAGCAAAAAAAAAAAAAAAAGGAGAAAAACGAAAACAGCTGTCCATCATAACAAACCTAACCATTTTAAAACAGAAAAAATTCTGACCCTTCATTTTAGTTTAGGTTATTGATCCGAAATGTCCATGTCCATCATCTTATGATTCTTCAAATTTTCACATTTATAATGTAAATATAAATATAAATATATATATAAGTACATATGTATGTAATAGGTTTAGGTTCTGACAAATTTTAAAAAGCCAAACTCGAATTTGCTTTTATAGTTTTATTTATTTATATAAGAGAAAGTATATTTAAATTTATGATTATGTATATATTGCAAATGATAATATTTACCAATAACTGAAATAAATATTTAATAGTATAATTTATGTGACTCTTATTCATATAAGTAATTCTCATTGACATTTATTTTTTAATTTATTTATATCATAAAATGAATATACTTATGATTTTTAATATATATATATATATTGTATAAGATAATATTCAATTATAAAATATTAAATAATGGCTAAAATTATTATTATAACTAATAATATTTTAAGTCGTGTAACTCTTACTTATACATGAAAAATATTTATTTAACTACTTATAACTACTTTTATTATATATAATAACATTTAATTATAAAATAAATTTATTATTATATTATTAATTAACATTTGAACATATTTATAAAATTTCTTTTTGTGTCATCCTCCAACTTGTCTACTTTTGGGAGAAAAATATCTTCTTCACTCGACATACACAAACCCTTATTTTTGGGAGAAGCTTGAGAGAAATTGATACTTACTAAAGAAAGATAGTTCAAAGACAGAAAGACACTTGCCGATAATAGAGAGATGAAAGTTGGCTTGAGGAGAGAGAGGTGTTTACTAAAGAGAGAAAGCTTGAGGAAAAAGAGTGTTTGAGCAAAGAAATAATGAACCTAGAAGCTAGCTGGGATTTTGATAAGAGAGATGCTTGGGAAAAGACACGCGTTGAAGCTAAAAAAGCTCAATGAAAGAGAAAAGTGTTAAATATATAAGTGTTATGCTCAACGTCTAATTATTTGTATAATATATTAAATACATTATTATTTAAAAATTTATTTTAATATATAATAATAATATTTTTATTATCATATTTATTATCTTATTGTTTAATTTATGTGATAAAGTTCTTGATTAAATTTATAAGTTTTACATCAAAATGAAGATCTTGATAATGAGAGTAAAATTTTTTATGATATAATTTAAAATGTTCTTAGTCGTTGAATTATCAAAATAGAATATTAATGATCAGTAAGATTAATATATATGTGATAGTTTTTATAAGATAGAGATTAGTTGATCTCATTAACTAAATCACATATATACATGATGCATATGGAGATATAATCATTGAACCGACTCAATTGAGAATTTTTAGTGGTTAATATTACTTTAAACTGTTAATATAATATTCTCTTAAAATAATGAGACGTAAGAATTTTTTTAGACCCGATATCATCATAGTAATTAACAAGTCATTTATTATATTTTGATTTTGAACACATATAATCATAGAACTATAATTGAAATGATATTATGTGTGATTACCTATATAATTAATGATTGATCAAAACGAAATCTGTCAACTTTAGTAATAAGTTTAAATTTTATATTATCATTTATTATAATGACTAAATTAAGATATTGATCAGGGCACTTGAATGAAATGAGAAAATAATTTCTTATATCATTTATTAATTAATTATAATTGACATGAAATATAGTTGATTAATTATTGAGATTTGACAGTTAAACTATATAATATAGTTAACTTGAAGCAATAATGACGAAAAAAAATATTACATATTTTTTTAGTAAGTTTTTAAGAGTAATTGTACATTTTATGCTATTCGATAATTGAGCAGTGTTGTTAAAAGACAACCATAATTAGTAAATTAGTTTGATTAATTTACTATTAGTTTACTATTAAATTTATGGAGTTGCACACTAACGAATGTTATGACTTTTGTTAAATTAATTAATTATTTTAATTAATTGATAATTAAATTAAAAT